>JAGKRU010000037.1:45975-399584 GCA_022884055.1 Russula griseocarnosa
TCGGTGATGGGATATGCCTTGGCCTTCGTCCCTTCCTCCCCATCTATATGATTGTCCACCACCTTGCACCACTCAGTAATATCCTGTCACCGCCCAAGCTCGACTGTGAATACGTCAAAGCCGCGCTACATGGCTGGCCCATCCAGAGCACCCAACTTTCCCGAGCGCACACCTCATGCTAAATCAACGTTAGTTATTCACTCTACGCTGCACAAGTCCCCATCTAACTCCATGCCTCTCCCAAAGCATTCCTAAGCAAACTAGAGGTGCCAATGGCAAGCCAACGGCCATACCCTGCGCTTCTGAGAGGGCCAGAACTGCAGCATGTCGACGCAGGTTGTCAGACGGACTCAGACCGCTACGCATGGCACTGTAAGGATGCCGACCTGGCTGCGTTTGTACAGTCTGCCATGCCCCTAATCACACAGTCGTCCAGAACATCCCAGCTATGAGCTGAAACTCGTTTCTGACACGTGGAGTCCGTCTTGCCAAGGATCACTGGAATGGTCGACCAAGGTGATGTCCCCTCTGTTATCTTGAAGTACTTTCTTACCCTTTTTCTTTGGTGCTTTTGATTACTGTTCATAGTCTTGGTCGTCCTCGTGCTCAACAATGTCATCCCTCCTCGACCTTGTACCACTGCCATCCCCTTTTTTCGGGGTTTTGGTGCTGGTCGAGAGCATTCCTCTTAAGGCCAGTCCTCTGAGGACTGTGGGACGTACCCACCCACACCTACATTGTCACCGACACAAACTCCCTGTCCCACCCGCCACAACTTCGACCCTCCTATCCACCCATCGCATGATGCCACTCAATGACCACGCCCACGACAGCCTGGCTAACAGCAGGCCTTATGGGACAATTCAAACCAGGTGCCACACATCTAACACGAGTGACGAAAGCCCTTACTAACAACCTACACTTCTACTCTGACATGGTTTCCCCTTTTCCATTGATCTCAGCCCACCATCTACCAACCATCAAGGCCGATACCTATCCTCATCGCGTTTAAGGTTTCTCTGGATTCGACTTCACGTCGCATTTCCTCGTCTTGATCACGTTGCTGTTTCTCATGATCCATCCAGCCCGCACACGCGCGAGCTCCTCCTCCAATTCTTGCATATGAGCGTCACGTTCTTTGTCAGCTCGCGCGCATTCTGCAAGCACTTGCTGCTCCAGTGCCTCCCGTGCAGCGCATGCTTCTTCCCGTTCTGCTTGTAGTTGCCTTGCCATCTCCTCTCGCTCCCCTTGCACAATGTCTTTGAGGTCGTCACGTGGCGAGCAGCAGACTTGTAGATGCACGACGAATCGAAGCAACGACAGATTCAGCTCACTCCGGCGGCCACATGTCTTCGGGCAATGGCTGCCGCGCAAGTGTTGCATCTCCTTGCTTCGCTCTCCTTGAATTGACGGTCCCGTTCTGCTTGCTTTTCAGCGAATTGATGATCCCGGTCAGCTTTTTCCCCAGGAATTCATGTTCTCTATGCATCTCAGATTCTTCTACCCTAGTTTTTGTGCAGCTCACTGCGTCGTCAAGTTCAATTACCACGCGTGTACAACTTGGATTGTGGGTGTAGTACCTTTCTGTCACGTGCCTGGGCCACGCGTCGTTCGTCGTTCTTGTCTCCAAGTTCTCCAATCTACTTTCACTCACATCCACTAGCACTATGGCTCCAAAAGCCCTGAAAGTATCAAGTCTGATGTACTTGTACGTATACCTTTGCCGCTTCTACGCTGACCTCCCCTCTCTTCTAGATCCTTTTATCTTCCTTCTTCCCAAACTCCACGCGCACGACCCGTCAACACATCTACCCATACTACAACACAGGGGTTGAGGAATTGCGCAAAGGGTCTGAAACTGGGTTTCATGCAGAGGACGTCAGTGCAGACAAGTCGATTGCATTGGTGGTGTTGTCCCTGGTGCGTTATTCTGTCTTGCAGGGTGGTGTGGCCCGTGTGGGGTGTGTTTCGCTCATGATGGATTTCACACAGATTGGATGTACATTGCATTGCCCACCAGTTTGAATTGATGTATCAAGCACTCGGTTTCTTCATGGGCACATCCCCAACGTTGAGAGAATTTGCACCATTCGCCAAATATCGTCTGCCAGTGTAGAATTCACGCCCGAGCATCTACAATACCTCACGGACACATGCCACTTGTCAATTGACATGTCGTTGTGCTCGTGAGGTTGAGCAGTGGTCAGGTATCAAACGCGCTGCTCCCTTTGGCCACCTTCTTGTTCACCCACGCATCATCTGTGTATGCAACATCACCTCATAACTCTGCCATTATCCAAAAAACCCGTGGGTCATGTCTGCGGTACGGGTACAGGTAAACCTGGGGTCCAGTCATCTGTACCCCGACGTCACCCGCGCCTCCGAGTCAGCGCTCAGCCGCCGTCACGAGTTTCTTAATCCCTTACATAAATTCTTACGATAGTTGTTTCAATTGCGATTCATGCACTCATGCCTCGATGCCTGTCACCTCCTCGGCGGCTGTCGCAGTGTCCTCCTTTTTTCTTCATGTGCTTTCTGAGTGAGCGGACGGCTTGTAAGCCGTAAATGGCCTGTAATTATGGTCATGTGCTTTACTTTGACTCTCGCACCGTCACTTTGGTTTCAAATTGGTGGTCTAACGGGCTGTGCCCAGTTTTCTGGCCAGATAAGAGAGCCACATTATGCCTTTGTGCAGTTTCTGTCGTCTCGTGGAGCATCAGGTTATTGACCATTCATGAGACATCGACAGCAGGGACCTTTCCTATACAGTTACATGCCACGGCACCTCAATCAAATGACACTTAGAAGTTGCGTCGCTGCTCCATCGGAACGGTGTAAGTCCTAAACTCGTGACCCTGAAGGCCACCTTATGATCCATTGTAAAGTGGCACTCCGCTTCACAACGTTTCACAAGGCGGATAGCCAGTCGTCACTTAAAATCGCGATACTACTAGGGCACCGGTGTCGGAGACTGCAAAAGCCGTTGGTCAACAAGGGCAGCCGAAGATCACCGCTATACGTTCTACAAGCCAAACATTTAGACAAAGTCAGGCTCATGCTCATGGCAATCGACAATCGTGCAGACGGTGCACCGTGGAAAGTTCAATTGTCGATCATGATCAGTGGGACAAGTTATGCGTATCATAAAACAATTTGACAATTTCCAAGTTCAATACACGCAAACCACCACTCACACCTAGCAGACGCCGACATAGCATGTCTGGCCTTGTGGGTGAATCAATGCATCTTCTATATTATAAACGACGTAGTCGAGACAATGAAGCGAGTCTATGGAGCATTTTGATTGGTTGATCCAGTTGCATGTGACTCAACGCTGGAGTGTGACTCATACTTCTCTTCATGAATCTTCTTTTGCTTTCCTGAGTACTTACACATCACATCACAAGGTGACTCCAACTCTCGATTCGATTTCGAGAACCTTCTCTTGCTTTCGAGGATCATCGTGAATTCTTCACTACTGGGTATATATAGACCGCGATGTCACTTTTCTCCGTATCAATTGCTCTTCAAGATCGCTCATTCAGGTATGTTGGCAGTGTCTGTATCTCATTAATGTAGTCTGACAGTCATCACCCGCCATCAGTGTCCCGAGCCAGACATGACAACTGTGCTAGAGAGTTGTACACACCACTGCTGCATCCGTATCTTATCATGCAAAGTTCTGGAATCAAGTATTCATGACGAGGAACCATCTAATAGACGGATCCCTGCCGACACTTCCTATTCACTACCCACAAGGATGAATAAAGATGAATTGCCAGAGACAGGGGAGCAACGCGGCCAAAGGGAACGTCAGCGAAAGGAGAAGAATGCTAAACAAGCTCAGGAGGAGTCAAATATCCCTGACAATGAATTGCCTGACGAACGAGAGAACAACAGTGATCATCCAATAAGGCAGCAACAGGGCCAAAGGCAACGTAGGCAGAGGGAGAGGGATATTAGACGAGTGAATGTACTATCTTCTGCGTGTTTAGTATGTGTGTACTAACGACATCGTCAGTCTCTTCCCATTGCACGACAACCTTACAAAGAACCTCCACAGAGACATGACCTTGGCCAGATGAACGTTGTCTGTCCGTTCTGTAATGCTTACCACTGGATGGCTGAGAAGGTCTCGAGCTCACCAGAGCAGAGGCCTGGATTCACTACATGTTGTCAACGGGGTCACATTTCCTTACGTCATCTATCTCCACCCCCTCCATTCCTAACGTCAAATTCTTGATAGCAATGACGCGGAAGGGAGGGAGTTCCGTACAAACATCCGCCAGTATAACATGGCACTTGAATTCACATCTCTAGGTGTCAGGGAATCTACTGCCGTTAATCGTCGTGGAGGATGGGTTTTTCGTGTTCAAGGGGAATTATGTCACCTAATCGGTTCACTGCATCCCAGTGACAGCAATCCCCCTTCCTACGCTCAGCTTTACATATACAATGCCCACCTTCCACGCCATCATGGTCTTCCCGCTTCAAATTTAACATATCTCCCAGCTCATCCACCGAGGCTTCGGCCCCCAGTAGCCCCTCAATGACTGCTCACCGCAGCCCGAGGATGGAATATTGACACGGGCAGGAAAACGTAGAAAGTAGACAGTGATATAGTCACAGTGATGACACCATAGTTCATTTGGATTTCAATAGTAGAGTATTTCTGCGTGTGAAGAACGCTCTAAGTATCTTAATAAGGAACAATTCCAACCGTGCATAGCACGGGTAAGCGCTAGTTCTTAATGATACTACTAATGATATTACAATGGATATGAATTGATGATACACAGTCTGCGTCGACTGGCGCCTGTTGAAGGAACGACCGCAAACGGACGCATTTAGGACGTGGGATTCTTGGAATGTACGGACTCACATTTCGAACTTAGAGTTTGCGTTCGAAATTGGCAGCGGTCTTCTGACAGAAGTTAGACGACCTCAGGACTTAGTGACAAGGTCATACAAGACATGAAAGAGAAAAAGGACGATCTTGAGAAGAGCCCTGGAGCCTTTGTGGTGCATCTCAAATTGCAAGGGCAGAGCACAGGTCAGTCTTACCGTCGTTTCAACGTCCATTCTTTACCCTCTTCTTGTCAGGCCAATGCAAATAGGGGAATCGAAACCTTGGGGTTATCTTGCGAGATCTTCGGATCCCGTTTTCAGACTCGCACACTGTTCAACGTCTCGAAATTGAAAAGAGCGCCTCGCTCGCCAAACTCAACAAGGCTTATGATGCTTCTGGTCGACACGAAAATGAAGACCTGTGGCTGAAAAATAGCTGGGGGAAGAAGACGCACGAAAGCAGATAGCTAGCCTCCGGCATGATAAATCGGATCATATTGACTCAAATGAAAGCGAAGAATGAAATATGGGAACTTTGTCGAGAGAACAGTAACTCTGCCGTCCAGGGCACGTTACCGGTGAGCAGTTTGCATTCGACGGACTCCTCTCCTTCGTTGACATCACCGTCCATGATAGTCCGGCGCCAGCTTTGCTATCTTCTGCTTCCATTAAGCCTCCTCGTAACTTCTCCCCATGCAACTGATCTCCTGTGCGCCGTATAACCATTTGACACCGCCAAACTGATGTACAGGACCCCATGCTCTGCGGACAATAGGAACTGGAATGTGTTTCATCTCCCACGGCTTTGCACGCGCCGTCTCCCCTGCCATATCCATCAATTACAGATCCACTCGCATCTACTCATACTTTCTGCATCAGGCGATCTCTACGGAACCACATGTCCACCTCGTCCTCACCGATTCTTTCCCGATGACGTTCTTGTTTTAATGTTCGCATGTGCATCAAACAAGGCATTGAATGCGTCAAAGTGCAACTAGGATAATTGTCCCTCGATTCTTTGGGTGGTATCAAGCCAGGAAACCATTGTTGGTGCTCGGATTGCGACGGATCTGTCATACGGGGGCAGTTTTCGGCAAGGGTGCGGGATGCACCCGAATCGCATCATACATTCCACCAGCACAGCCCCCAATCAGTCCGTGTCATCTGCATCCGCACGGAACTGATGTAAAATACTGTGAGCCACGGCCTTGAGGGCCCGAACCTCAAGTCTTGATGTCGTGGGTTTATGACAGAATAACTGTATGCGCAGGACATATCATTCACTGTAGCTATTCGAGGCCCTAATTGTGACATACACAGTTTCCATCATTCCATGACTACAAGAGCGTCTTCATCGGTACATTAAGAAGGATTACGATGCATTCGACGAATGACTCTTCAGAAAGGACGCAAGGACGGGTGACAAATTTTGTTGGACATCGACTCGGCTGACCTCATCTGGACTCATTACAGTAGCATGTAATTCTCTGCGGCCCACTCATCTCCATAGGTCTTAGCCATAGAGGAAGGATATCACTATCATATGGGCCAGATCCTGCCATGCCTCTGGATCGGAGACTACGGCACCAAAGACGTCATTACTCTCTGTTAAAGCAAGTATTCACAGTATTCTGACCGTGATAAGGAGAAGGTTAACTGTCACTGACGTATGCCCTCTCCTTTACCTCATGATAATTAATCAATGGCTCGATCATGACGCTCGGACTGTGGTGACCGTAGACTGACCGATGACACGTGCATTCTCGACCGGCGATGTAGAGGGACGCCGACGTGGTCCAGCTAGCATCTGATTCCCTCAATAGCGTCTATACAAAGCTAAGGTCGACGAAGGCAAGGGCATTTGAAGTTCTTGTCCAATATGTTTTTCCGCGCATACATTATACGTGATTACTAATTGCGACAACATAGCATCATCTACTACGACAATGATATTGGTACAGCAAAGGTCTCATCCGAAGTGATCAGGGTTAGTGTTATCGCGGGTCCGGGATTTTTCATCGAAGACTACGGCCTGAAAAGTGAACGACGCAAGGAACCAGAAAGCACCCAGATCTCGGTTTGATGCGTCATTTCTCGGCAGTCCAAATCAATGGACGTTCAATTTTGATCTTCAAGATTGTGAAGCTTTGTCACTTGAATGTTATGTTAACGGTAGGTGTAAAATACGATGCGTTGTACGGAGAAGTCGCGACGATGATACGGGCAAAGGCTCGAGCCAAGTTAAAAAAGTTCCCTTATATGGCGCTAATTGGTGTCGTTGGACACAGGTTCGATTTATTATTATTATCTACTGAACATCTTAGGAAAAAAGCAAGGCCTTGAGAGGGATGCTTCCGGCTGTTGACTGTTGTAACTTACGTCATGAGTACAATGTCTGTATCTTTGGTCGGTAGACCGGAAGAGAAAAAAAGACAAAGCCGCGGCACGCTACGTTGTACTATGTCGCAATCACGTCACGATCACGGCCTATTATGCAAAAATCTTATTATTCTGTTCTGTTCTGTTCAATTCAAAAAGGCTACTGCTCTACTACACGAAGATCTTAAAAACTGAGGCATATACGAATGAAGCCAGATTTAGTTAGTAATCTCCATATTCAAAAAGTCAAAAGAAAGTGGAAGTGGGGGAGGACGGGAAGACAGGAAGAAGCTGTATCGCAATAAATTATGGCGAACGAATCAGAGAAAATTCCAAGATCCCGAAATACCGCTTTCCCCTCCACCCGTTTTACAAATTGCCAGCTGCCAGAGCGCAAAGGTAAAAAAACCAAGAAAAGGGAGGAAGAAGATGGGGTTAGGCGAAGAAAGAAATGGGGAAGGGAGAATGACACAGGCATTAAATCCGGGAATATATGAGATAAATAAAAACCAAAATTCAGTCTGGGGATAAGAGTCGTCGACGGGCGATACGTGAGACACAGACAGAAAATAAAACTAGTTGATGTACAAACAGGAGGCAAGATAGGGAATTGGTTGCAAATAAAGACTGGATGGGGGGTAGTGCAGGGTTGGTGGTATGGTGGTATGGTCGCGAGGGAGAGCTTGGATGTCATGCAGTTGTATTATATTCTTCTTGCGTGGTTGTACGTGGGGAAGGGGTAAATGGACTGCTTGGTATAGTGTATGGTGTAATGGTGATTCGGGTAGGAAGGTGGTGGGTGGTTCACTTCTCGGAAGCATGTTGAAACGTGAAACGCGAGGAGCGCTGTATGTCCGTGTGATTTTAGGGTTCGCCGGTTGCCCGTGTCGGTGGTAGTGGGGATGGTGGCTCGCGAGGGTAGGGCAGAACATCAATACGCACAACGCTTCTATCCTCACGACGTACGGCGGTCGCCGCCGCAGTCTCCTGGTCGTTCACTTTTTCACCCTCGGTCTTCTTTTCCGCGTCAGAAGCCCCAAACAGCTGCTCATCTGACCCGATCTCTAACGCGGGTATAGCGCTCTTTTTCGTCAAATCAATCGTAGTATCCGTAGTCGTCATCGTCCCCGTGTTGTCTGCCATGCGCCCGCTCCTAGTACCGGCACTGCCGCCTTTGGACCTAAAATTTGAAGTCAATTGTGTGGTCATACTCGCAGCGCTAGCCGGTTGTGTTGGAGTGCGGAATTTCCATGATGACCAGCGCTGGCCATCTCCGTCTGGATCTGGTTCGCGTGCAGCGGTAATAGAGAATTGTCTGATGGAAGCGATGACTACGACGGGCAAGTTGGCTACGGTGAGGGACATGCAGTCTTCGACGAGTGCGGAGATGATGACAGGAATGCCACCGCGAGTGATGATGTATGCCGCATGTACGAGGGACACGACGGTCGTCACGACTGACAAAACGAAGGTGTGAGCGCTTGCGAAACCAAAATAAAATAAAAGAGACGAACTCGCTGTGGAAAAGATGAAGATGAGACGCCAGCGAAGACGTTTTTCCTTGATGCCTCGGATAAGTCGAAGAGGCAATAAAATGAGGGCCAGGTCCGCGAGGACGTCCGCTACGTAGGAAAAGCGGGATGGGGGAAAATATCCTTAGCACGGGCTAGCGCCAAGAAGAGATGAAGGGCGACGTACAGACAAGTTGGCAGATGGCGACTTGCTTCGGAAGGGGACACTGGGGGCTAACCTTGTTCTTCCAGCCATTATGCATGGTTTCACAGACCCAGAAAAGCTGGGTGAAGAAAAGGACAATGGCAGCGATGAACGCGCCAGCGAGCCACCCCAATCTGCGACGAATGACGGGATCGGGGTCGATACGGATGATAGAGAAGAGGATGGAGAGGCGAGCACTCCATATGACGGCATAGAAGGTGGTGGCTATGAGGTAGTACGCTGCGATGCGGTTGAGCCTGGAAAGTTCAGACGGTTTGTCTACGTGCATGAACACGCCGGCAATCTGCACCAAAAGGCTGAAAAGGACGTAAATGCGGGGTATTGCGGTAAAAGATAATATGTGAGGTACCAGAGTAAGGAGAAAAAAGCCCATGCGTCGTCCCACCAATAGCGAGACCAACGAAGCCTGAGACGGGCCAAGGTCATGCATATGGCGACAAAGCCACAGACGGATTCTGTGACTAGAAAGAAGGTGAGATAGGACAATGAAGGGATGGGTAGGTAAGTACCTTTGATCTGGACGAGAGGATCATGGATGTTGATACCCATGGGGAGACGGGGGAGGTGCTCGGGAGGGCAGATGGATCCCCAGAGCGTTTAAAAGGTGTTCAAGTTGCTCCTAAGCCGATTTCGATCAATCTCTCACGTACTCTCCCCGCTCGGCCACCCATCCACCAATCCCGTCTATTCTTCTCATTTTACCACTCATGTCCTCCGCGCGACGGCCACTCGTTCTATGGAATTGCCATGAGAACGCGTACAGTACTGTATATGAGGCGGGCACAGTAGGTGTTCACCCGGCCCTTGTATCCAAAATAGGCAAATAATTCGCCATCGAATATAGAAAGCCCGATCAAATCTCTCCACATCGTCCCCGCAACAATCAACCTCGCCCCGACGACGCCTCTCCTCCAAGGGTGCTGGACAATATTTTCTTTATTTTTAGGAAAACAAATACGAAACCAATGCGCCAACGTAATGACCATTACCCAGTTTTCCGTCCATTCCTCCGGTGTTCAGACGGAACTACTTGTGTCCGTTCCCATTCGCTTTGATCGCACTTTTCATAAGACCCTTTTTATGAAGAAGAAAAGAACCCTGCATGTCCTCGTGGTGCCACGGTGTCCATCTCGCTTCTTACGGTACAGTCCTGCGCCCATCCTACAAGCTCCGACCTAGCTACTATTATATTCAACAAACCCTTCCCCGGCTCCCAAAAGGGGACCATCTCCGAAACGTGACGATGTTCAGAAGGTGCTTATTCTCATTGTCTTCCGAATCTGGCTACATTGCTTTCACACAATAATCTCTCCCGCTTATACCGTATATCATACAGGCTATGACGACCCACCAACGGACGACGAGGACTAACAAGGTCCGTAATTGGATGATGCACTTCCTGTATGCTTGATCCTAACACTCGTGCGCACAAGACCCACCCGCTATACAAGCTAGTAATATCAGGTGTTGATTGATTCGACGAGCCCTATATGGTCGGCACTCGGGCGGTGGTACATACGATACGATATTACTCTGTATCACCCCTTCCCGTGACTGCGGTCTCCAACTCCCCCTTCCCCGATTGATGCCCTGCGCATTCCCCCGTGTTTCAGCTTCTTCTCCATCAGTCACAACGCACACCATTGCCATGGGTTGGAGCCATCTGGCTGGCAGGATGTATCACCTGGTCTGGGCCCTACAGTACGCCATTTTCCGCCTTTCGTGATTGATACGTCGACAGCCAATCAGCAAACGAAAACGGAGGTGACAGATCGCAGATCCGTCAAAAGACAACAAAAAGTTACTGTTACTTATTAGGTTTGACATATTTTGATCGTTAGATTCAATCAAAATTGACAGGTCTAACTTACCCTCCGCCAGGTCACAATCGGTCCCGACCCACCTCGTATCACTCTCGTACCCACACAGCACCACACTGCATTATCCTCGCCAAAGAAAAGGAAGAACAGGACGAATCGGTGATAATGGCGGTGGTGGTTTTTTGCAATTGCCACTATCGAGGCATTGAAGAACGCATCACACATTCGTTCAAATTCAAAACAATATCACAGCATCGTTGATCCCACGCTGTACACATGTCGTGATGATGGTTTAAGATTCAATTGGATCATATCAACGTTCCCGTGTCTGTGCAATATAACCTGGACTGGCACTGGCACCCCTAGGTGATATGCTGTATGTAAGGTCACTATGATATATCATGTGGCGTGTGAGAGGCGGAATTCCGAGTGTCCTACACTTGACCCATAAAGTGGCTCAGTGTGTAGCAAGTGCGAATGATGGTCTGATTCCACTGGTGGGGCAAAGAGGCCAAGCGGGCGCTTCACGATATCCGCGGCCCACAAGTACAGACACTGGAATCGAAAAGCCCGCGGCGCCTTGCCATTTGAAAGCGATGCGATTAGACCTCATGCTACCCGTACCGTATTCTATTGGGGGTGTCACAACTGCCGGCGCGCCTCGCTCTTGTTATCATGATGATTGAATGCTGATACCGTTTTCCCAAATTCCGATAGATTGACCGGGTTCGAGTTGCTCCTTTTGACTGGTACCGTAACTTGGTATATTTACGATGACCCGGCAGTAGATTTCACCGTACCCCCGGTGCGATCACAGTAAACTTTTCTTTACCATAAAGAGAAAATTGGACTGCGCCTCGGTGCCAGTGCTTTCCTCTCTGCATCGCGCTCGCGCTTCTTGAGCCTGATAATCAGATTCTTTGACCCACACCGCATTCCGCATTGTACAGTAATGGTACATCTCAGGGCATCCATTACTTTGTGACAGAGGCCGATAACAAATCCCTGAGAGGTCTTCGTAGTCAGCATGCGAAAAAAGGCGAGAACCATATACAGTACGCGTGAGTTCCGACGTAAGACAAGGGCGGGCCGTTGTTTCGGACGATGCCGAGTTCGGACTATGCTTTTGGCCGTCGATCGTGATCTGTCTTAAGAAGGATTGGCCCCAATTTCGAACCAGGGCCGTCCCCGAGCTGCATACCGAACAATACCCGCGCATTCGACGGCCACTGGCAGGACGAAACAGTGTTGGTACTGGGGCCATGTGCTCGCCAAGTCATGCACGCGAGCTGAGGACAAAGATGGCGGAGCGTCGTATGTCAACGATCAATGCGACGACGAAACAGATCGTCTACTGTACTCGCCTACGGCTGCGCAGCGCAGGCGGGCGGTGGACAGGTGACGAAGGGAGAAGACGACAGGGTAGGAGCAACCTCCAAGTACTGCGGCAAAGCCGTCGAGGATGACGAGGACGTCATAGAAGCGGACGAAGTGGAAGAGGGAGGAAAACGGAGGCGCAAGACAATAGCAGTGGTCAGCCCTCCTGCTCGCCATTTCCCCCATCGCTATCGTTTCTTTCGCCGCATTGACATCAGGTCCCATTAACGCCCGACCTGCTAAATCCCGAGCCCCGACTCGAGCTCGAGACAGGGACCAAAGAAACCCGCTTCGATTTCTTGTTGTTAAGGACTGTAACTTTTTTTGCTCTAACTTTTAGCTGGTATCCTCTGTCCTCCAGAACGATGTAAGGAATCAACACACCCATACCAAAAGTGCCAATATCTGAGACGTTCTACATGTCTTGATTACATTTTTTTGGGGAAAAAAACTACATAACGACCACAAATCCTACATTATGTCTTCACACCAGCCGAAGGTATCTTCCAAAAGACAAAGCAGTAATGATAAACGTTGTCTTGGTACCTAGTAGAGTGAACGGGGCTTGATTTAATCCTCAAAACTAGCACTCTCCTCGGCAAGGACAGACAACACTTCGGGAAAACGCGGATCGATTACGCAGTTGTACGGCGCAGGATGACTGCAGATAAGCAATTCAGCGATGCCGTCAAGATGATCCACTAGCAAAAGTACAAACCTAATAACTCCTTTATTCAGGAAAGCACTTGGGTCCGGAGGCAGTTCTTTCCCGTTCTCTTCCCGAGGGCATTTGAGAGTCGCCGCCCATAAGATCCTTGCCGTCTTTATGAATAGCAAATCATTCGCGAGGTATTTGCCGACACAGATTCGTCGCCCGAAACCGAACGCCACATGACCCTCCCCATTCGTTTCTCGGGGGCCCGGTAGGACTTCTTCCCTCTTGACATCGAGATGCCTTTCCGGTGTGAAGTCATCGGCGTCATCACCAAATATTGCCCGGTCGTGGTTGCAATGCCATATGTTGGCCATGCACGTCGCGCCTTTTGGAATGAACATGCCCTCGTACCAGTCGTCCTCTGCTGCTTTGTGAGGCGCTCCGCGCTCGATGGCAGGCCGCCAGCGAAGCACTTCTTTGATGATGGCGCGCACGTAAGGAAGCCGTGGAGCGTCAGAGAAAGTGGGGAGACGGGCGCGGCCGACTACAGCATCAAGTTCGGCTTGTGCTCGGCGTTGTACTTCGGGGAATGCCACCATAGCAAGCGCCCACCATTTCAGCGTAGTCGAGGTAGTCTCAAAACCAGCAGCGCTGCGACGCGGTAATATCAACTTTGTCGCCTAAACTGAAGGCCTGGAGAACCAATCACGTACTAAATAGTCCCAGAGAGGTATACCATTTCTTGCTCGGACAGGTGGTAGCGATCGCGTTGTTCGATCAACGATGCGCAGAAACTTGGACGTACCCCTGTCCTTATCTATGGGATCATTATTACATGCGGTCCCCACATGCACAGTCTGATAACGGAACATACAAGGTCTGTTTTGACACGATTGAAAAATCGTAGATACAGCTCGCCACGCTCGGCAGATACTTTCAAGGCTTCCCTCTTCCACTTTGCGAACCTGTCAATCTATTAGATGTTAAATGCATTCTAGATAAATGTCTAGACCTTTCGGGGATGTATATCATCCAAGGAAAGAACTCGACAAAAGAGGTCCCGACCACTCTCTGAGATTCATGAAGATTTCTATCGATTTCTTGGACAGCCTTATCCTGCGCTGAAGTGAGCGTTGGAAAGTCGTACACTATGGACAACATTGCGGAAGCTATGGCTCGCTGAAAATGTTGATCGCGATATTTCGGACTCGCCAGGACTGCGGAAACCAGGATGGTTGCTTCCTTTGTCAGGGTAGAGTGGTAGCGTTGCACTGCTGCTTTGGTGAGAGCTTCTTGTGCAGCACGACGCATCCGTCGCCAGCTATAAGAAAGGCGCGCAAGCCGATAATTCGGGACAGTTCATGGTTTCGCTCTGGTGGTACTCACAGCTCGCCATGATCCATAAACACTAATCCTAAACGCTTGTTGATAATCTCATTCGCCAAGATGGACCGAGGACGGCCAGAGGAATTAATGGCACGGCGCTCAAGGAATTCGAAGGCCGATTTCATGCTGTTGAAGAGGATTATTGGCTTTCCTGCCGCATCGAGGTACATGACCTCGCCTAGTGTCTCATGACCCTACCATTCATTTCCAATCAACGCTCGGTACTCACTGAAGCGTTCCTTGCAGTCTCGTGAAGAAAACCACTTCTTGTCGGCTACTTGGAATAAGTTCCCGATGATTGGGAAGCGTCGAGGGTGGGGAGGTAGCCCTTGCCGTGATCGTCTCGTATAGACGATTAGAGTTACGAGAAGACAGAACAGGATAGCCTTGAGTCGCAATGACAAAGTGAGATGTGTTATACCCTCCCCTGCTGCAGTGACTCCATTCCACGGAACCGCAGAGACATAAGAAGAGGCATTGTAAGCTCCGGGGAACCAACGCATGCATTTCTTCAAAGCACTTACTCGCAGAGGGATGCCGTACGCCATTGTGATATGAGATATAGGAGTAATACGAAAGACGCCAGTCAACCGTCTTCACTAGAGTCAGGAGGGTGATAGTTATGGTGCTTTGATGGTCACCTTTTATTGAACCGGGCCATGTCTACTTGTAATTATTATTCGCTTCCGCGTTATGGGAGTAAAGCGGATTCATCCGGATGCTATCAATTGAATTGAATTGAATTGAATTGGATCGTCATTTTGTGGGCAGGAAATGAAATTACACTTGATTGGGCGGAAGTGATCATTATCATCCGTAAGTTAAGACTTGAGGCCTGAGAGTTGAGGTCGTTTAGAGGTTGACCTAGTATATGTCCGATTGATGACTGCGCGGGTGTTCACATTTAACACGACACAGATGTGAATAGAACAAGACCTACTCTGGTATCCACGAAAGAATTGCCAAGATCTTGCAGGAAGTCTTTTTGTCCGGGTCATCCGCGGACATGCTATCACCGCAAGGGCCGAAATAGCTGGCATCAGAGGTATCTCCGTAGGCGGAAGCCCGCGCCAAAGGAAAGTTGAAGTCAGGAGTCTGTAGGGGAGATATAGACTCCAGATTCCAGAAGAGAGCGGAAGAATTCAAGTTAGAGGACACGAGATACGGCCCATAGGGATGACTAAAGTGACTAAACACACAATGATAGAGGGGATCGACCTCGAAGTGTAGTTGGCGTGCGCAAACAAGGGAAGCACAATTCTATCGGAGGCGGAGGTTTCAATTGCAGGCTCCGCTGCCAGTGCCCCAGGCTTAGGTAATGTTTAAGCCCCGCCAAATTCTCTCTTGTCTTTGAACATTTGTTGTCACAGATAGTCTAGCATCAGTGGCATGATACAAGTAGCAGATTAATGGTGCAAAAACTGAAGTGCCAGCACGGTCACTCATGACATGTAGTACCATGAATGTATACTAAAACCATGAGCGAGTGTCAAACACAATATAAACAAAATGCTAAGTCACACTGGGGAATCGTGAACTCGTCAAATTCGTGACAGTTATTAGCGCTCAGTCTCAAGACTCTCAACGTTATGATTGTCGCACTTGCTGAGGAAGCATAGTTCCCAAGGCGATCGCGGCCAGTGAGACCATCAAGAGCACGATATAAACCAAATTACCACCAATATACTCCCTTTCCAACGATAAAGAGAAAAGCGACGTGGCGGCTGTGGGACCAATTGCGCGTGTAATGGACATGAGCAATTGAGCAATCCCATTTGTTGCACCTAAAGATGCGCGATTGGGAGACGCGGCAGAGACGTATATGAAGATACAGCCTGTAAGACCCGGATCAACTTGTTACTCTCTTACTGGTAGGAACTACGACCTACCAAGGCACGAACTCTGACCGAGAGAAAATACGATTTGAAGGGCCACAGCAGAATACACGGCCAGGCCAACACTGTAAACACGCGCCAAAGCGTTCATCACTGGAAACAGCGCGAACACGGGAACTGCACAACACAGCCCACCGACAAATAACCTCTTTGTACCCCACAGCGCGTTGGCACGTGCAAAGCAAGTGACCTGAAAGATTCCAGTAAGAATGCCGAACCACGCAAGGATCTTGCCTATCGACGGTGGGTCGAGTCCAAGTCCACCGCTACTGATGGGTGTGCTGAAGAAAAGAGGCCGGATCGCACGATAAGAGATATCAACAAACGAGAGCGCCGCATAGTTAGTCACAGACAGCAGCACCCGGCGCCGTGTTATCAGCTGGCGCAGCGGATATGGCTTCTCGGCATCATCTATTTCAGACCGGCCAACGGAAGACGGGGCTTCAGGTTTCCTTGTCAAAAGTGTGCGAAGAGTTTTGGGATAAGGAACCGTCTGAAGTACAAATCGTGAGTTCAAGTTGAGCAGAAATTGAGTTGCACACCTACCTCTCGTAAAAATAAAAATGTTAAGATCCACGTGAATGCAGAAAAGCTCGCGGAGACGGCACAGGGAAGAAAATATGGATGTTTCCTCAGGAACTCGGAATTTCCAAACGTGTCAGAAAAGCGATCAGCTGGGCGTGATAATGTTCCTCCAACAATCGGCCTGCGAGCTATGGTCGGTATAGCTGACCGGTCAAAAGAGTGTCATACCTACCCGAGCGTCCCGCCGACGGACAATGTAATTGGGATGTACGCAAAGACCTGCGGAGCGTTTGTAGGGTCGGTGATTTCCGCAATAATACTTTTAATGATGCCAACGTTGCCGTTGAGGACACCATTGAGACCTCGCCTGGAATATGTCATGAGAGGTTGGATGAGGTGACCAAGCTTAAGGGAAGGACACGTACCACAAAGCAGCGCTCCAATAAGTAGTTGAGAGGCCAAAGCCAAACATGGATAAAGAGAGACCGAAGAGTCCAACAAGGACGACTGGCTTACGGCCGACAATATCGGAGAGCCTTCCCCAGTGCAAGACTGTAATGGTCTGTGCGGCGAAGAATACGGAGTGCTAGACAACGCTATGTGAGATGGGTAGACAGATCAACTCCAAGACACACCATCATGCCAACATAAAGGCCTACACGGGACTCATCACCGTGCGTGATCCCAACATTACGAACGAACTGTAGAGGATAGACGTAAAGAATTGAAACGAGTATACAAAATGTGACAGACCTCTGGTGTGAAAGGATAAATGACCTGGGATGTAAGAGGTTCCGCGAGCAGGAGAACAAGTAAAATCCAGACTTGAGCCCATGGGACGGGGGTGGCCTTCTGAGGAGGCGGTTCCGAAGAAGAAAGAAGGGGAGTTTCCTCATCAGGACCCCGAGTCGGAGGAACCTGCTCGTCATAAGTTGTTGCGGGCATAACAAAGCTGACTATCGAAAGTGTAAGTAAAGAGGGACAACAATGGTGGGGGTAGGGGGATATTTGGGGTGCGCACCATGCCCATACCTCACGGACCAGACGTGTCCGTACTACGGGCTTCGTACCCGTGCCGGGCTCGTTTCAACCACATGGACGGACGGTCAAGCTGTCAAGCATGTCTTGAAGGCGGCGGCCGGTCTAATAAGAGTTGTACGTCCGTCACGTGGCGTCTCCGAACTCTTGACCCTCGCTCATCGCTCAGGCTCTTGTCGCTGCCATCGCCCAGTCACCGCTATGCAGTTCACCCAACTTGTCATCAAGACTTCTCTTTCCAATCTCAATTTCGGCCTTACGGACTGCGTTGCAGTTGCAATGAATGCCTGTCAACCTCAAAGCGTTGCGGCTTGCCCACTCCACACCAATCCCAGGAGACGTCTCCTCCTGCCAGTATCAAACACACTATCAATCTTAGCCATCTCTGGAACGAAGGGGACTCCGCACTGGGACATTTCCTTGTGGCATCCCAAGCCTGCGTAAGACCCAGGCACCAGAAGCCCCTACCAGAGGACGAGGTCCACGACAGTCCAATGCCCGTCAATATCCCCGTCGTGGATTCACCCTTACCGCAACTCTCACATAATGGTGCTATCCGCGTGTTACAACAGTCCACGGCACGAATTAAGGCAAGGGCCTTGACATGCCAAATAGTGGCCTTGTACAAAAGGTAACGCTGGCAAATAATTTCCTCCTGGTTTTCCCCATGCAATGAAACCGAACTACTCACCATAGCTCGAAAACGCATAAGCAGAGCTAGAGCAGGAAGATTTCATATTCCTCACCTGTAATGACAATTCCGCCAACACCACCAGTGATGCGACGCGCGCTCATCCTCTCATCATAGTAGACAACTCATGTATTGAAGTTCTCTGGGATGGGACAGAATCTAGTTCACTTTCCCTGCTCATTTCTCATTTGCTTTGCTTGCACGCCCACTGTGCCTCCTCTGCCTGCTGCAACGGGATCTGAATGACACTACGCCCACCCGAACGGCCGAGTTGTCGTGCATATCGTTTTTTTTTCTGGTCGCACGCTGACTTTCGTTACTCTCAAGATCTTATCTCTGTCCTTCTCAGACTCACCAGCGCAACACTCAGCCGTGCTACATGGCCTACACCAGTTGCACTTCACCCAAAATACCATCCAGATCCAGTCAACTCACAATTGCCCTGAGTGGAATCGACACCGATGTTGGCGAGGCCGCATTTGCTCACTTCCCAAAGTGTGAGCCCTTGCCCGTGAGCGCCTTGAGCGCCTCTGTGAGCAGTCCCCTTCCAACTTCGTTGTTATCGACTCGTCAACATCACTTTCGTTATTGAACTGTTGTGATGTATGTAAAGTTACCGACCGCACACCACCGCATATACTATGTCCGTCTTTGAGCCCGTCCGTCTCTATTAGGGGTCCTGTTGACCAGGGACGGACGGTGTACGTTGGACCATTCCCGTCATATACCTGTTTAATTGTACGGACGTACCCGTACTACGGAACGGTGCGCACCTCTAGGCCGCCTCCGGGCTGTCACTATAGTAGTACAGTTGTTTAGGATTACATGGCAACAGAATAGGTGTCCTTGTTATCCATCAAAGATAGCTCCTGCCCGATTACGATGCCTTCCATACCGCCTCCACTTGATCTATGTACAGTAGATTGCAGATCTAGATGAACTCCAGCTATACAGTGAATTCGGATAACTACATCAAACTTTGACCCCTCTTCACCTCACAGTATTATTCCATAACTGCTAGGTCATGAGGTCGTGAACTCGTCACCAAAGTCGTGACTGTCATTGGCACACAACTCCAACTTCATGGTTGCCACACTTGCCGAGGAAGGGTAGTTCCGAAGGCGATCGTGGCTAGTGAGGCCGTCAAGAGCACGACATAGACCAAGCCACTACCCATATACCCCTCTGCCATCGATAATGAGAAGAGCGATGAGGATGCTGCAGGACCAATCATGCGCGTAATAGACACGAGAAACTGGGCAATCCCATTCGTCGCACCTAAAGATGCGCGATTGGGAGATGCAGCAGAGACGTACATATAAATACAGCCTGCAAAACCTGGATCAACTACTTACTCCATTACTGGTAGGAACTATGACCTACCAAAGCACGAATTCCAAGCTATAGAAAATGCGATCTGAAGGGCCACAACAGAATACACGGCCAGGCCAACACCGTAAACACGCGCTAGGGCATTCATCACCGGAAATAGCGCAAACACGGGAACCGCACAGCACAGTCCACCGACAAATAGCTTTTTTGTACCGCATATCGCGTGAGCACGTGCGAAGCAAGCGACCTGAAAGACTCCGTTGAGAATGCCCAAGCACGCCAGGACCTTGCCGATCGATGGGGGATCGAGTCCAAGTCCACCACTACTAATGGGTGTACTCAAGAAAAGAGGCTGGATCGCACGAAAACATATCTCGACAAGCGAAAGCGTCGCATAGTTAGTCACAGACAGCAGCACCCGCCGCCGTGTCACCAGCTGACGCAGGGGATATGGCTTCTCGGCGTCATCTGTTTCAGAGACGTACGATGAGGATGAGGATCGAGAACTCTTCCTCAAAAGAGTGCGAAGATTTTTTGGGGAAGGATGAGTCTGAAGTGCAAACCGTGGGTTCAATTTGAGTAGGAAATTGGGCTGCTTACCTACCTCTCGTAAAAATGCAAATGTAAACATCCACGCGAAAGCAGAAAAGCTCGCGGAGACGGCACAGGGGAGGAAGTATGGGTATTTTCTCAGAAACGCAGAATTTCCAAAGGTATCAGGAAAGCGATCAGCTGGGCGCGATAATGACCCTCCAATCGTCGGGCTTCAAACAATGGTCCGTCGGTATTACTGACAGGTCAAAAAGGAGTGACACCTACCCGAGCGCTCCACCGAAGGACCACGCAATTGGAACGTAAGCGTAGACCTGCGGCATATTTGTAGGGTCGGTGATTTCCGCAATAATGCTTTTAATGATGCTAACGTTGCCGTTGAGGGCTCCATTGAAGCCCCGCCTGGAATATGTTATAAGAGATGGATGAGGTGACTGAGTTTAAGGGATGGATACGTGCCACAAAGCAGCGCTCCAATAAGTAGTTGAGAGGCCAAAGCCAACCATCGATAGCGATAGGCCGAAAAGTCCAACGAGAATGATCGGCTTACGGCCAACGGTATCGGAGAGCTTGCTCCAGTGCAAGACCGTAATGGTTTGAGTAACGAAGAATATTGATTGCTAGACAATGCCACGTGAGACAAATAGACAGATCAACTTCAAGACACACCATCATGCCAACATAATAGCCTACACGAGACTCATCACCATGGGTGATCCCAACATTACGAACGAACTGTAGAGGATGGACGTAAAGAAATGAAACGAGTATACAAAATGTGACAGACCTCTGGTGTGAAAGGATAAATGACCTGGGATGTAAGTGGTTCTGCGAGCTGAAGGACAAGCAAGATCCAGACTTGAGCCCATGGGACGGGGGTGGGCTTCTGAAGGGGCGGTTCCGAAGAGAGGAGGGGAGTGTCCTCATCAGGACTCGCAGGAACTTGCTCATCACGAGCTGTTGCGGACATAACAGAGAGGGGCGACAACAACTTGGGGGGAAATTTTTCAAGCTGGGCCCCGTCCCTTATACTGTGAAAGTCCCCGCCAGGAAAGGGTCGGAAGATCGATATTACGCGCGCTTTCAAACGTAAACTGGCGTTAGAGTACCTATCGATGGCTTTGGTGCAGGACCGGACCAACCAAGAATATGGCCAGAAACGCAATTCGACACTGGCGATCACGTTTGTCTACCATAATCCCTTTAAAGTTGTGACGTTGTTCTAATCTCGGTCTCTGACGTCGTGATACTCCACTTGGCGAAGATTTGGCAATTGGGCACGCGCGGCTAAAACGACGCACTGGCATGTGCAGTGTTGAAATGTTTGCCAGGGTCCAAGCTCGAGTGCTATCGTGCTCAACAGTAGTATAGTTGTCCCGAGGTCATCAAACATAGCATGCTAGCAGGGAAGAGAAACGCTTTAACGCGCCTCTTTAAGGCCCCGCGTCGCGCGCTTGCAGCCTCGAGGCATTGACGCAGGCCTGTTTTGGCTCTACGTACAGTATATACATACCCCCATACTCACACATACGTAAACTCAATTGAAAAGAATGATCCCGGCATATTATTATATCACAGCTCAATGGTCTCCTTGTGCTTGAACTTTCGTCCAGCCCGATCCGCGGCACGGAAACAGAACTGGTTGCCATACAATTCGAATTCGATGTGTGGATCATCCAGCACCGTTCTCGTTTCTTGTGTATCATCCCCTCCAGCACCAGCACCAGCATCAGCATCAGCGTCAGCGCCAACGTCAACGTCAGCATCATCACGGTTGTTCGTCCCTGAATTTGTTCCAGGACCAGTAGCTGCGTGCGCCGCAGACTGTGATGATTCTGATTCCGTATTGTATAGAGGAACGGCAAATGCGAAGACGGACCCTTGCTTTGGCAGCACTGAAAACAATCAATGAGTACATACAAAATAGAGGAGGAAGACGCGCTCACCTTTTAATCTATCCTTCCGCGTTACGACCTTGAAAGTATTTTCCGTCTCTTGTACAACGATACCGGACAAACCAACTAACGATGTATTTTTGCTTCTGCGCACTGTATAGTCATACCCCGCGCCAGCGTCAACGAAAATGCATTCTGAGAACAGGGAAAAATGACGGACAGGTCATAATCGAGCCATGAAAATCTGCCTTGACGAGCTTGGCATGCATCCCAGCAGCTGAAGGCATTGCAGCCTTCATCGCATGAGCCGTCCTTCCCTTCTGCTTCTGCCCCAGCGTCTCCAGTGTCGTCAATCCAAGCAACTCGGACATATACCCAAGCCATAACCGATGCAAGGGGACAAACGCCTCCCACCTGAAAAAGAAAAAACCAAAACCAAATAAGAAAAAAAAAGTATCATTGCACGGCACGCACCTCGCTTCCTCCCTCCGTAACCGCCACACGCCCATCTCAGCAGCTTCCCTCCGACCCATCTTCTCCCTCTTCACCACCCCATTCTTCTTCTTTTCCTTCTCTGCTTTCGTCTTCTGGCTCTGGATTCGCCTAGCGAGTCCAAGTTGTCGTCGACGTACACGCTCATCATACAGCGCCTGCGCACGGAACGACGGCAATTTTTTAGTGGTGGTGGTAGTATTAGATTTTGTATCGTGACTGAGATGGTCCTTGACGAATTTGGGCGTGAACGGCTGTGCGCTCGTGTATTTCACATGGCTCGCAATTGGCTGAGCGCAGAGGCAGACAGATGTTAGATTCGCGTTTCACGAAATAACGCCAAGTTTACAGACCGATGTTGATGTGGTGAGTATGAGGTTATCATCTGGGCGTATTGCACTCTGGTACAACGTTGAGGAATTCATGAGAGGAGCATTACGGTAAGTAGGGTTAGGGGTGCCGACCGCTGTTTGAAGAAAAATTCGACTTATTTTATAAAGCGTTGTGTGCACTGAAAACAAACAAATTGGCAGTACCGATGCAGAGAACGTAAAAAGAAAAGAAAATCGTGAGTTGTGAAAAATGAAAGAAAGACGCAAGGAGCGAGGTTGGGGACTGCAACAGGCAAGTGCTAAGGAGGGAAAGAGAAGAAAAGAGGAATAAAACAACAAAAAAGATTGATGCACGACCGACCGACCAAGGGACCGAGTGTATGTAGGGGCAAGACGAGATGACATGCAGGTACAGAAAAATACAAATATACCGTAAACTCCGGGGTGATGGAGAGATGGGTAGGAATGAGGGGCCACGATGAGCGGGAATGAGAATATGTATGGAAAACGGCCAAGACACACGAATCACGTCACAAAAAAGGAGAGAGAGGATATGATAGATGCAAGAGAGGCCGTCATGCCCTCCTTTGACGCATCCCTCTCCTCTCGCCCCTACCTAGTCCAAGTCCATCGTGATCTCTTCTCCCGTCGCAAATCCAAACACGGCATCATCGTCATCGTTCCTCACAACGCGTGACGGACCCGCAATCATCGACAATTCAACACGCGTACCATGACCGCCGCCGCCAACAGGTGGCGCCGACACAGGCATCATCACCGGGCCATTGCCGTCGTCATCATCATCATGCTGACTTCGGAAGAGTATGTGACCATGTTCGGGAATGAGGACCGGTGAAGGTGCAGGCGCAGGTGGTGCCGGTGGGGACGGTGCAGGCCGTGGAGAGTTGATAGTAGGAGCGGGGGGAGACGTGAGTGGTCCAAGAGGATCGATCACAGGTAGCATCCCGCCAGGCATCGTCTCTGCACGTCGTCTGCCCATTCCAGGCGCGATGCCCATCGCCGCTGCCGCTTCCTGTCCGACGTGAATGACAGGACGGCGCGTAGGACCGGGTGTAATATCAAAGGGTGAAGGTTCGTAAAAAGCGCGGCCCCATCCAGGCCCCTCTGGCGGGCGCGCGCCCTCAATAGGTCGGAACGCCATCGCAGTCGCGGTCGCGCGAATCGCGGCATCCGTAATCTCCGTCGTTGCCATCAAACGTTCTCGCCGACGCACGCTACCGCCACCATTACCGCCAACGGCTCCACCACGAGAACTATCAGGGACGTTTTCACCATCTTCGTCACCGTCTTTGGCACTGCACCAAAACCTATGACCTTCGCTCCATGCGGAGCTCTGACAATCTTTCCCACAGTATTTTGCCTTTCGACAACGCCGACACTTTGCGAATTGCCGCGGATATTGCTCCCACCGTCCGCATAGCACTACACAAAAGGTAAGTTGGACACGTGTCAACTAAGTAGGTTTACGCACTGTTGGCACACTGCCGTATCCCCCCTCTGCTATCGTCCTTACGACAAGCATTGCGCATGATGACCCCCGCCCAGTATTGAATATCTGTGGGCAACGTCGGAGGAGGGTTTGGTAAATCATACTCGTTGGAGCTCGGTCGGAACGTGAATCGCTCTACTAGCGAAAACACGTTCGTTTGGCGCGGTGATGCGGGTGGGGCGGATGCCGATGCGGGGGACGCCGCTGGGACAGCCTTCTCCTTCCCGTTACGGCTGGCGAATGCTTTTAAGAATCCCGTGCTTGCTGTCGTATCTTTCCCACGTGATGGTCCCGCAATTGGCATTACCTGTTGCTCCGGGGCCTGCGGCTTCAACGTGGCCGTCGCTGGGTGGAAGCTAGTGCGAGGTTGGTAAAACGCCTGGCGAACATGGGGATATTTGCTAAGATAAGCAAGGAGCTGTAGAGCAGAAAGCACGTCTTCGTCGCGGTGCGGGCATCCTGATTCGTGGTGGTGATGGTGATGGTGATGGTGACGAGGAGTAGGGACTGTTTCAGCGGTTGTGGGTAGCGGGAGCGTGCGTTGTATGGGGGCGTTTGGTCGGACTGTCACTTCCTGCGGGTCATCGCTGTCCCTACCTCGGGGGAGGCCCACATTCCCCGCACGTGGCGTTACGTCCGTAGGCCCCAAGACGCGACGCACAGTAGTATCCGTAGGCCGTAGGGTCATGGTGGTCTCAATAGCGCCCGGGGCACCGGGCGGCGCGCCCATAGCGAAATCATCATTCGGCTCCAGTGCGACGATGCCATCTTCAACGCCATCGCCCTGTACTTCCGCTTCGCTGTTGATAATGATGTGTGCATCCGAATTGAGCTCGAGGGATTGGCCAGCACCAGTATCCGTTCTTATATCCGAAACAATGGCAACGGCACGACGTGTAAGGGGAGAGGTTTGGGGTCGCTCCGGCGAATTATCGGTGGTTTCCTGCGCAGGATCCATGTCCAGGTCCCCATCACCGTCGTCCTCAGTTTCCGTCTCCGGGCGCGAAGCACCGCGAGAGGTTGAAGCAGAGATTGTGCCTTGTCGATCACGTGTGCGAAGGTTCCGACGTGGTGGAAGGGCGGTAGAGCCGTCCCAGATAGGTCGGGCGATAATCGTCCCGCTGCGGTCTCGTCCTGGCACCTCGACAGTGCCAACTGGCGTATTCGATCCGGCCGGCGTCTGGTTCCTTGATGTATCGGTTGACGTGTCTGGGTCGCTACCAGCTGCTGCAGAAGCAGCATCGGACGTAGGAGTGGGAGAGTCGATGCCCGATATGTCAGCCTGTGTGGCATTAGAGTCGTCTGACAGAGCAGCCGAATCTGCTGATGTATCCATCCTGTCGTCCTCCTGAAACCAAAAAAAAATTCAAAACATAAAATGAGTCAGACGTCGGCCATCAGCAAAACAAACAAGTGATGACGCAGTTTACCTCCGTAGTGGTAGCCGTAGGGCGAATCGTCAGTATGCTTGCGCGACTTCTCCCACGGATGGTTTGCAAATTGTCGTGTGAGAACTCCTGCCGTCGTTCGAGAGCACGCGCGAGTTCCACAGCCTGCTGGCGAGCACGCATCTCAGCCTGCGCCTGCTTCCGCACCGCACGCTGTTCGCGAGTTTCCCTGGGCATACCCGTCGCACTGGAGCTCGGACCAACAGCAAACCCTTTGCTCGCAAGCCACGATTCCAGGATGCACCCTACGACATCGAGTGTACCTGCCTGCACTACTCGGCTGCGGATAAGCTCGCTGCCCCGTACACCAATGTTGACGATGCACTGGAAAGCGAGGGAGAAGCGGTAGGCGGCATGCTTGTCGAACGATTTCGGGATCAGGGTTGGGACTGGTTTGGGTGGATGGTAATTGGGCGGCAAGAGGCCATAGAGGAGGGCCGGATTCTCAGGAGGCGGAGGGGAAATGCAAAAATCGTGCAACATGCGGACCAGACGCTCGAGGCCACCGTCCATGACCATGATCTCTCGTATTCGGGGCGAGGTTGAGGTAAGGTAGGTGAGATGGGTAAGGGAGTTGAATAGTGGGAGTGGCGAATTGGTGTCGAGCGCTACATTTGCCCCCAAAGTTGATATTTAGCAACTTGACCGGATAATAAACTAAAGTGCTGAAGGCGCACCACGTCGGTCATATAGTTGAGATGAGATGCATACCGCCGCCCTGTTCTGGGCTGGGAAGGCAAAGTTGGACTCTCGCATGCGGAGGTCGTCCTGATTGTAAAATTTAGAAAAAAAATTCGGAAAAAAAGAGGGGTCAAGGGGGGTTGCTCTGGGGTGATGTGGGAGATAAAAGTAGTGTCCGAGAGGGAGGATGGAAGGAGGAAAGGGATGAGGAGGAAGGAGAAGAGAGGCTGAGGTGATTGAGTCCGACTTTGACTGGCCTGGCTTGATCATCCATCAAGGGGCAGCTCAGTTTACCCTTGTTTGGTTGGTCTGTGGCGGCCACCTTTACTGTGCGATATAATACAATCTTTCCGTGAATGACAAAATCCAATGCCCATCCCGCTTAGCATCCCTGGGCAACACAACCATAACAGCATCCCCATCCCCATCATAATGCCGACTGAACGCCCGTGAACCGTTTGAATGTGAACCTGGCCACTCCAACAATCAGCTAAATTGTCACCACACATTGACCGTGAACAATGCCTTACCCGAGGAACGCAAGGTCCTTGTCTGCGTCCAGTTTCTCGACACCTGCCGGCACCTCCGGTACGTCGGCATACTCCTCCGTCGGAAAGTACGACGTGTCTGTGATCGACTTGAGTGACGGCGGTCGCGGTGCAGGCATCATTCGTAATGATGACCATTCCACACCATCAAATAGCGGATGCACCCGTATTTCTTCCACACTCGCACGGTGGTCACTCCAAGTCATCAACCTATTCAACCGACGCCAATGAGCGATCACGCCTTGCTCGTTCGCTTCGAGCGCGTGATTCGGACATACCGTCGCATAAGATCGTGCGCCTCAGTACTCAGGTGCACCTCTTCAGGAAAATGTAGGTAACGTGGCCAATCGATGATCTTTTTGTACGTGTCGCTCGCGTTCTCGGCACAGAACGGCGGATAACCAATGAGGCACTCGAACATGATCGCCCCGAGTGACCACCAGTCGCACTCTTTGCCGTAACCTCGCATCATGAACACCTCGGGTGCGATGTAGTCCGGCGTGCCCACAGTCGAGTATGCCTACACAGCTATCCGGTTATTACCTATCACTCGAGACATCATGTGTCACACACCAGTCTCCGCCGGTTCTTCTTCCACGTCGCGATTGTCTCCGCTCGAGTCATCGTGAGATGGATCGGTGTCACCTCCACGCTGTTCCGCGAGGCATTCCGCGAGGTGTGTTGTTGCTCGATCAACTTAGCATAGTACGCCCCATCCGTGCGGGCGTGCACACCAGTCGAAAGCCCAAAATCGGAAAGCTTGAGGTGCCCGTTCTTGTCTATTAATATATTATCTGGCTTGATGTCTCTGCACACACGCACGCAACTCCGATCAACATGGAGAGCAATGTAGGAGCGGTGATAGCGCACCGATGGATAAAGCCGAGATTGTGTACAGCCTCGATGGCGAGGGTGCACTCGGCCATATAAAACCGCGTTACATCTTCCGAGAAAACATCATATTTCATCAACATCGTCATTAGGTCCCCGCCCGGCAGGAACTCCATGATCAAATATAAGTAGAGAGGATCTTGGAACGAATAGTACAATTGCACGACCCACGGCGACGTCGATTCGGCCAGAACGTCGCGCTCAGCGCGAACATGTGCGAGCTACAATGCATGCTTAGCAACCGCGGTGGTGGCTTGACCTAAGTGGACTTGCCTGGTCGCGCTTGAGCATCTCAGCTTTTTGTAACGTCTTCATTGCGTACACGCGCCCCGTGTCAACCTTTTGCACAAGACGGACCTAGTATAGATATCAAACGTCAGGATCTGAACAACTTTTGACAAGCGTGAGGGAGGCAAATAGACGCCGACGCATCCGAAAAGGGAAAGCACTGCGGCTGTCGGAGGATGACCCATGACAAAAGCGGTTTCCGGGGAGAACAAGTGCGAGGATCTGAACAGACAAGCCGAAAAAAGAAAACAACAACAACATCCAATGGGCCCCCCAAGCGATGGAAACACGAGGTACGGGAGAAAAATCAACTAGGATCGGTCGAACAATTAATGCTCACCTCTCCAAATGCGCCTTTGCCGATAACCCTGACCGTCCTGAAGTCCCGTAAACCGATCTTTGTCCGACGAAGCCTCAAAAACTGTGACTGTGTGCGCGTATGCCTCCTGATTTCTCGCATCCGACGGTCTTCCGGTACGCCCGCGAGGGATCTCTCGAGGTCAGCACCTCTGCAGCACACCACAATGTGGTTACAGTATCGCGCCGAGATCAATCACATAGCGATGAACACCGCCAACACGTCAGAACAACGGGTCTCCTCCCTCTGGAAGCATGCCACGCACCGGATGTTCAAGTCGATTGCAGTTTCGAGCGCAAAACGGTAATGTGATTGCAACTTGACCTTAGCAGCCGTTGCGCGGGCGCGTGCATCAGAAGAAAGGTCGTCTGGGCGACGCTCGTAATAGACGTAATCTGCGGGCTTCTCCGCTGGCGGGGGCGGAGGGAGCGGTAGCTCGTGTTCCTGCTGCTGGGGCGGTGGTAGCGGTAGCGGAGCGGAGACGGGGGGATAAGTTGGAATCGCAGGGAACGGCACGGGCGCGGACATGGGTATCGGCGTAGAGACGGCCGAGGCGCCAGGAAGGGGTGTGCTGTATATGATATCGCCATCATCGTCCATGGCGGCGGGGTGTATGGGGTAGGAAAGAGGAAGAGCAGGGAAGGAGGCAACGAAATAAACGGATAGACGAGCGAGTGGCCGGGACCAATTTATCAGCGGTCAATCGGCCCGCAAAGACTTCAAAATTAATTCGTCGTCGTCCTTCTCTTTGTAACGTAGTTGGTGGTTAGCGTACAGTTACGTGTATTGTAGTACAGCTACACCTTCCGCGTGATACTGACGATACATAGCGAGAGGCAACCACCGGACAAAACCCAGCTCAATTGAATAACTCAAATACCCCTCATACTGTACTTCCTAACACAAAAAGTGGTTCATGCGCCGACAAAATCTACACCGCTGCCGTGACCCTCATGCAACCGCTCGCGTGAAGCGCGGTAACGAGCCGCCAGCGCCTCGGCTGCTTCCTTGCGCGTGTCCAAGCTCTCCGCGGACGGGTCACGCACTTGTGGCGCCTCATGCTGCTGTTGTCCGCGCAGATCAGGGCCAATGTTCCCACTTGGCGGTTGTACGCTGTCCAGGTGAGATACGGGGCCAGTCCGTCTACCACCTGACGACGTCGCTGATGGAAGAGAGGGAGAGGGGATTTTAATATCAACAACGAACGGGTAATTTACAATTAGATATTGCAGAAGAAATACGTACTGTCACCGGGTGGTGGATAGTTCTTTGTGGCATAGTCCGATGATGGCGGATAGGTCTCTCCCTCGCGTGGAAGGAGAACATCATTGATGGCTACGCAATACAGTAAGTATTTCACGCGATCTACAACGGGTGTGTATAAGCGTCCCACGCACAAGGGTTGACGAGAGAGCCCTGGAAGCTAGAACTTGCGTATTCGTCGCTCATGTCCTACGTGGGTGGTGGCTGGTGCGTAGGCGGGAAAGGACAGACTCGGATCATAGTTAGATACGGTACTGTATTATTTAAGTCAGCAGGACGCATGGGACAGACAGTTGGCACATGATAATTCCAGGGAGTATCTGTGTATGAGTTCTTATATATACTTACTATGTTTATATAAGGAACAGATCGGATATGGTGTAACGGCTAACATTGCCGCCTCTCACGCGGCAGCTCGGGTTCGATTCCCCGTATCCGAAACTTTTTCTTGCTTGGAAGCACGATCATTTTCCTAGTCGATCATCATCGCTCCTCTCACACGCCCATATGTGATATACCCAAGAGTCATCAGGTACTGTATTTGAATAGCCCAAAGCAGTAAAGAATGTGCACACCCGGCCTACAGGTATGTGCGGTACGGATATAGTCACAGCAATATATATCTCGCTCTGAGGTCTCCCCCTTCTACGGGTCAAAAATACTCTATCATTCTTCCTTTGCGCCAAGGCGTTTTTCGGCCTCTTCGATAGCAGCTTTATCTGTCTGAGGGTCTGCGGATGCTATATGGATGATAAATATCTAGCGGCAGCGCGGGAAAGCGAAGGGATGGTACACACCACCAAACAGCCCCGCCCCGCTCTTGAAAGGTCGTTTAAGGTCACCGTCAGCTTTCTGGCCAAGAACGTGAATCTTGACCGTCTTGGCCTCGTAGAGGGACTTGAAGGCCATGATGGCTTGTACAAAGAGCGGTTGGGTATATTTGAGGTATAAATGGAGGAAGGCCATCATTGCGACGGAGGTGTATACGCCTTTGATCTAGTAACTTGGTCAACGCAGGCGAGCGATGAACGATTTTGAACGCGCACGAGTTTGGATGTCTCAGCAAGGTCGTAATCGCGTACTGTGGACGTAACAAGCTTCCCGGGCTCTTGTGCCTAGGCGGAATCAAACATGCTTCAGGGGATCAGGAGATATCAAGAAAACCTTAACATACGAGAGGATTCGCTGGCTCGACTGCACAAGATATGGATGATGGATAAGTGACAATGCACTCGCGGCGAAGAAAACATACCCACCATACTTGAGCATCGTCTGGTCGTTCTTAGCCTTAATCTGAGGCACGTGAGATGCAGGTAAGTCGCTGAACAAACTTGGGACGAACCTTGGAGGACGTATAGTAATACACGAGGAGTGCGAAGGCTTGGCTTGCGACATAGGCTATCCGAACATAGTCGAGAACCTGAGGGTTATCAAACGGAATTTTTCGGGCGACTATGAAGTCCGGGTGACACGTATGCGGTGTCAGAATGAGAACGGGGCAGTAGGGAGAAAATCAAGTTACGTTGCATTACGCCGAGGGAAATGGCGAGGCTTTGCATCGGCGCATTCATGGTTGCAACTCGAGACTAGGTAAGTAGAGATGAGTAGAAATTGTAAGGGCGAGGCAAAGGGATGAAGGAAGTCAAAAAATAGAAATTGGCAAATCACAGGGCAGGTCACACAGATGACATAAGCAGATCGGCTAGGTGACGTCAAAAACAGCGGAGAGGAGACGACTGAGCTGAGCTGAGAGCACCAACACTCCCCTGTCTTTGACTTTGACCACTGACACTAACACTGGCAACATGAATGACGCTGCATCCATATCTAGAGCGACCTCAATCTCCCGTGCTAGCAAGCAGGGCTCAACTATATCGCGTTCTCAGTCTCTCATCAAGAAGAACATCGCCCCACATGACCTTCGTCCCTCAGATGTCCTTATCGAACGTTTCGTCGCGTGGAAGGCCATCGTAAAGCAGCTCATAGCTTATTTCGAGGTATCTCCCAGTTATCCCTGTTGGTCCAAATTATCCATGAGTTCGGTTGCTCTAGGGTATTGCCGACATTGAGAACAACACTGCAAAAGAGATGACTAAACTCGCCGCCGTCATTCAAGTACCTTTCCGCTCTGCCAACCAGTTCCTCGGCGAAGGCGGTCTTCAGGTGCGTGGATCTCTTTCTCTGCTTGGGATTCATCCCACTTATTTGATTGCGCCACGCTTAGGATGTATATTATGGCGTCCGTGATAAAACCCGTATCATCGCGGATCAACACGCCAACCTCGGTCGTACAATCGATGGTTCCATAGTACAGCATCTGCAAAAACTGCGCGTAGAGATAAAGGCTCACATCAAAGTCCGCCGTTGCTGCGCACATGGCGGATCATGTCTAATTTGATGTAATTTCGCTCGCAGAACGTCCAAAACGATACTGGAAGGCTCGCAACCAGCGTCGCAAAGGAACGCGAACTTTCTGCACGCCTTGTCGCCCAGCTTGCCACGGACATCAATACTTTCAAGAACACTCCGCTGCAAGTCACTGCCAAGACTGACCCGTATGCACATTGCCATATTTCTTTTTGAGGTATCACACTCATCCACTACAGATATGTCGCGAATCTTGCCGTCGTTCGTCAGCTCCATAAGCAAGTCAACGAAGAGAATGCACTCCAAAAATCTATCATTATCATGCAACAGAATTCGGCTCATTTCGAGGAAGGAATCGTTCGGGCGATCCAGTCCGCCTGGCAGACTTTTGACGAGTGGCAGTCTCGCATGTCTGCTTCTGTGCAGGATACTTGGCGCTCCCTCGGTGTTCATATGGCCTCTATTCCCCCTGATCACGAGTGGATATCCTTTTCTGCCCGCTCTGATCATCTTCTCGACCCTGATACACCTCTTCGGAACCCCGAGGCAATTAACTATCCAAGCAAGGAAGATCCATCAGTCATCGCAGTGCATACGGGCTATATCGAGCGCAAAAAACGATTCACGCGCACCTATCGCGAGTCTTACTTTGTTCTCACCTCATCCGGGTTTCTGCACGAGTACAGTTCCTCTGACCCGGCACAGGCGACCTCGCCACTCTTCTCGCTTTTCCTACCTCTTTGTACGCTTGGTCCCGCCGCCAGCTCTGGCGCCAAATCGCACAAATTCCACATAGAAGGCCGTAAGGACGGTGCGGGATCGATCAAAACAGGATCGTTTCGCATCGGCCGCCGTTCCCAACATGCGTGGAGCTTCCGTTCGCGCTCGCACGATGACATGATGGAGTGGTGGAATGATATACGCATGCTCTGCGCGCGGTATCTCGTCGCGAGTGACGCTCTCGAGCGTTCGGGGCCTGTTGCGGCAGCCGTTCGTGCGGCAGGGTACCTCTCAGAAGAAGAGGAGGGCGAAGAAGAGGAGGGAGGAAGCAGCATCGAAGAAGAGCGGCATGAAGAGGACGAGGAGGTTGAAGGCGCGCTTCCTCCTGGCGAGTACCGCGACTTGCATGAAGTCGACGACGCCACCGAACCGCCCTCGTACCGTGGCCACCCGCACGGATCAGACCTCGGATACACCGTACGCACCTCTTACTCACGTTATAATCATCTCACTGGCTGATTCGTTCTTTTTAAGAACGATAAGAAGTCTCGGGGGACACCATCTCCTGAGGGAAGTGGGGCCGTGTCGAGACGCACGAGTCAACGTCAGCAGGAGAAGGCACCTGAGGGACGCGCACCACATTCAGTCGTCGATGGAGATGCCGATGCTGAGGCGCCGGAGGCTGATGGCGCGGGCCCCATTGAGGATGGGCATGTAGTTGGCACGACTGCTGACAGTCGATTCCACGAGGGTCTGTGAGCACGATACTGTTTCACGATTATTGGACTATTGTTGTACCTTGTGACGTTGTGGAAGGGAGAGTCATTGATCCCGGACGCTGCTGATTTGCCCGTAGTTCGGTTTGTACCATTGACCGTTAACGTTACCGCTGTGCGTAGTTACGATTTCAGTTTGTGCGCGTATTATACTGTCTGTAATCTCTCTTCTGTTCATGTAATACTGACCGGAAAAATGAGACGCCTCGGATTTGGCTCGGCGTTGGTGACGCGCGCGCCAGTTGCACTTCACCGCGACGACCATGCTCAGCCTCGTCCGACCAACTCTCACACCCAATGGGTTTCTCAACTCTCTCCGCACAATGCAACGGTGTTCGGTCCACAACGGAACCGCAGCTTCCCGAACTGTAGCTGCCCTTCTCGCCTCACCACCAACATCACAACCTTCCTCGTCCTCTTCTTCATCAACTGCATCAGGAGAGCCACGCACACACTTCCGCATAACCCTACGACGCTCCGGCATCTCTCTCGGAAAGCGTGTCCAAGGCACGCTCGCAGCACTCGGCCTGCGAAGACGCATGCAAACGGTGTATCATTCGCATACACCCGAAGCGGCCGGCATGATACTCGCCGTTAAGGAGCTTGTAGAGGTACAGAATGTCCCTGCTAGCGCTGTACGGACGGCTGGACAGCAGAGGAAGGAACGGAAAGCTCTGCGTGGGTTCGTGGTCGTTGGGTCCAAAAGGGAAGGAAACACGGCGTCTGGCTTGACGTTATAGAGAAGCTTTTCGTTCTTTGTTTCTTCTACCTGGTTATGTGGGCGTAGGTGAGTTTGTCTTAAGTCGTCTATGGTGCGTCGATGAGAGGCGCTGACCGCGTAACAGGGAACGTATGATAGGGCGACCCACTATCCTGTCCTTCGTGGAGACCAAAACTCGCAGGTCTTTTGGCCGGCGAGATTCATATGCGACCGTCAGCGAGGACGGGTACACTACAATGCAAGTATATTCGAAAATTTAGATGCCTTCTCGGTCCCTTTACATCTCGGGTAAATCCCGACCACTTTTATATGGTAGACACGCGTTGTGTCTCTGAAAGAATCACGAAGCCCGAATTCTGTGATGATTGACAAGCTAGCTTCCAACATCTTTTCTGCATTCTGGACATCCTGGCCATCGCCAGCTTTAGGCCAAATTTAAGGAATGATTATCCTCACACTTTAGCGGAGCCGATAAGAGGGGTTGGCAAGTCGACAGTCAAACGGACCATTTTATGGAAGTCGAGCCATATCTCGAAAGTTTGACCCTTCACAGTTCCGGACATTTTGTTAGAGTTATTGGACTGTTTTTGTTTGAATATATTATGACTATGATAGTGTAGCACGACCCGTGCCAAGAGGTCAGCTAATTGTCGATGATCACGTGGATGCATCGCGCAATCCCGTTCCGCGGTCCACCAATTCATTGCGCAAGACGGTCAAGCTCAACGGAACAGCCAGAACGATGCTCGCTCTTAGGAGCGCTTCAGCTCTAGGCAATGTGCGGATACAATGCGTGCGCGTCTTGGTACCTCCACACCCGCTCACACTAGCACGCACATACTGGCAACCAGCAGCGGTCCGCCATGGGCCGTCCCACCGCCAACCGAGAGCGGAATGGTCCACTTCTGGGGCATGGCCTTCAACGATATTCCCCCACCCTTGTCCTCTTCCGCGATCGGTGGCGCCACATCCTCGTTTATTCCGTCACCTCGCCGCGCAGGACGCGAAGAGCGTACCACAGTCGCCCACCATTCCTGTTGCTTCTGGTGTGCAACCAACACCGACTTCAAAAGCGACTATATCGAATGCGGAGCAGCGTCGACGTGATTGGTCCATCGTTCGTAGGCTCTTGGTCCATATATGGCCGAAGGGTGATTGGGCAACGCGAGGGCGTGTCGTCTTAGGCGTCGGCTTGCTCATCTGTGGCAAGGTTCGTCTTTCGTCATTGCCTCCCCCAAATTTCGCGAGGTCGTCATTGAACATATGTTTGTTGGTTGTAGCTTCTGAACGTCCAAGTCCCTCTTTTTTTCAAACAAGTCATCGACACCCTTAATATTCCCATTGATGCACAGTCAACCGTGTGGGTCGTCTGCGGCTCTGTTATTCTAGCATGTACGTGGTCGCTTTGTCTCCTCTACGTTATGGCTGAAATTGGTTAACTGTGCATGGGGAGGACAGATGGCGGTGCTCGTATAGGCGCAACGCTGTTCGGCGAGCTGTTAAATGCTGTGTTCGCTAATGTTGGCCAGCGCGCGGTCCGCACCGTCGCGCGCCAGACTTTCGGACATCTGCTCAACCTTGACCTCAAGTTCCATCTATCACGACAAACGGGCGGACTTACGCGCGCCATAGACCGCGGAACGAAGTGCGTGTTTTTTTCTCTTGCTGCTTTGCAGGGGCTTAATTTTATATCGCGATGGATGGCAATAACTAGAGGCGTCACATTTATCTTGCAATCGATACTGTTCCGAGTCGTCCCCACAGCCCTTGAAATATCTCTTGTGTGTGGCATCTTAGTGCGTCGGTAAACCACACTCTCGACATGCGTTACGTTGACGGTGTATATGTAGACCTACAAGTTTGGTTGGGATTATGCGGCAATCACGCTCGCAACCATGGCCGCATATACTTGGTTTACAGTCCGTACTACGGCGTGGCGGTGAGTCAGTGTAGTAAACGTAGACTTCCCACTTGGGTGCTCATGGTTGCTGTATGACCTCACCAGAACGCAGTTCCGTCGCCAGGCGAATGCAGCGGATAACAAAGCAGCAACCGTTGCTGTCGATTCTCTGCTGAATTACGAAGCTGTAAAGGTCCGCGTGCAGCATTTACCTAGGTGATGGATCTGAGACTGACAGCGATACCATGCAAAGAATTTCAACAATGAGCACTACGAGATTAAACAGTATGACTCGCACCTACGCGCATATGAAAAGGCTTCTGTCAAAATTGCCACATCACTCGCCCTTCTCAACTCTGGTCAAAATGTTATCTTTTCAACGGCGCTTACCGGTATCATGTTCCTCGCGGCGCAAGGAGTCATTAATGGTCAGCCAGGGATGGATCTGCCTATAATGCATTTCATGACCCTGATTAGGAACGATGACTATCGGTGACCTGGTCATGGTCAACCAACTGGTGTTTCAGCTGTCCATGCCTCTGAACTTTCTGGGTACCATTTACCGTGAAGTCAGGCAGAGCCTATTAGATATGGAGGTTCTCTTCAACCTCCAAGCGGAGAATCCTCCCGTCAAGGTCTTACAGTTCCCGCTAAATTCACAATTACTTGACTTGTTGGCTGAACCTACACTTGCAGGATCCACCAGATGCGAAGCCTCTTGCGCTCTCTGGGGCAAAAATCACATTCGAGAATATCTCGTTTGGTTACCATCCATCCCGTCCAATCTTCCGCGACCTCACGTTCACAATTCCCGCCGGAAAGAAGGTAGCCATCGTGGGACCATCAGGCAGCGGTAAATCGACCGTTTTCCGACTCTTATACCGTTTCTACGAGCCGTCCTCTGGACGGATCTTCGTCGACGGTCAGGACATATCACAGGTGCAGCTCGCATCGCTGCGTTCCGCAGTGGGCGTCGTACCTCAAGATACGCCGCTGTTCCATGCGGATATTATGCATAATGTGCGGTATGGACGGCTGGATGCGAGTGACGATGAGGTTATCGCTGCGACGAAGAAGGCTCGCGTGCACGAGACTATCGTGAAACTTCCCCATGGGTACGCGACGACTGTCGGCGAACGCGGGTTGATGGTGTCTGGGGGAGAAAAGCAGCGGCTGGCGGTGGCGCGCGCCTTGTTGAAAGATCCACCGATTTTGTTTTTTGATGAGGCGGTACGTGATATGTATATTATCCTTGGCTTGGACTTCACGTGAGACGGCTAATTTAATAATTAATATGTAGACTTCTGCTTTGGATGCGCAGACTGAATCGGAACTCATGAAGAACATCAACGCAACGCTACTTGACCGCGCACGAACCAGCATTTTCATCGCTCACCGTCTACGAACTATCGTCGAAGCAGATCTAATCATTGTGCTCAAGGACGGTGGGGTCTTCGAGCAAGGCACCCATGAGGAGCTGATGCTGGCGCGCGGTCTCTACTATTCAATGTGGCAGGAGCAGCAAGCTGCCGATACTTTGCCTGAGTCTTCTCCCGCTGTTGTAGAATAATTATACAAATTTAGCTTATTGTAGATCGATGTCGGGTCTCCCTAATATTTAGATTATGTCCGGGAGGCGGCGATTTTCGGAAGTGAGGCGGGCCGCCGAACGACCACTAATACCACCACTATCAAAAACACCATTGAGGCATATGAGTGCAAGACAACCTTTTGTTCCTTCACGTCCAGCCTCGAGGGCAGTAAATCTAAACGAGGAGACGCGCGCCATCGCCAAAGACGCGTTTGCTCATGCAGTTTCTTCGACCGACAACAATGCGTCGAATACCACCAGTACGGAGAAAAATAACTTAGGCTCGAATCATCTGGATCTTGAGGTTAAGTTGACCGTACCTCCTCCCACCGTCACTGACGCCGAGCTGTTCCATAACCCTAATTTTTATTGTTTACAGGGTTCCACCAATCGCCCCCTCAACATCTCTAGTTTCAAAAAATCTGCTTCGCGCTCAACTAGTTCCAACGCCGGCGCAAACACCACAACGGACCCTGGATTTGACTCTAGCATGACCCATAATCAGAACCGAAATAAAAATCTGGCGCACGGCGGAGGTAGCGTCAGCACCGGCTTGTTGGGACGTTCAAAGAGTTCGGGTGTCAATAGCCACGGCACAGCACCATCTCCGCGCATATATGCGCCTCGCCCGTTTACTCCAGGCCCACCCGCTGCTGGAATGACGCCTCAGGGTTCTGCCGCAGCCGTAGGGTTCCCAGCACCAGAATTCAAAACCCCTTCACTTCCGTTTGCAGCGGCCAAGAGTGCCTCCGACGAGACTGCTATTGCTGCCCAAACGCGACCTTCTGGACAAAGCCATCGTACTACCTCGTCCTCGTCTCGTCATCAATCCTTTTTTGGAAACGCTCAAGAGCGGTTTTCTTTCGACGGGCCTGACGGTGGCAATAATAATATGGATGACGATAGTGGATACTACTCTTCCGTGTCCATGTCCGAGCAAAATGAAAACGATGGTGATGACGAAGCTGGACGAGGAGATCAGCTGGCGACCTCGCCGATGAATCGGATTCAGAACCGGAATGGCGCTGCTTCTGCTGCACCTGTTTTCCGACGTCCTCCAAGTACTGGTATCAATCCTGTTGTTAGCAACGAGATACCAGGGCAGCAGGTAACACGAGGAGGCGTAAACGCGCGCGCAGCGACAATCAACGCCGACTTCAATTCTAGTTTCGCGAATCTGACGAAGCGTATCCGGCCAGTTTCTCCTGAAGAAAATGAAGATACTGTTCTGGTAGGCGGTCGATCGCACCAGTCTGAGCTTTCAAAGCGGCCCTGCGTTCGTCCGAGCCATAACTCTTCATCTCATGGTTCGCTTCCTCGGGATTCCGTTACCTCCCTCGAAAATGTGTCCTGTGGAGAAACGCACACGGCCTTGCCCCCACACAACGTTCCTCACCCGGCGGCGACAATAGAAGGCTTCCCTGGTCTAGAATTCTCTGAGGCCGATCTGGAACGCTATGCTGAGCTTTACGAAAAAGGGACTGAACGCTGGTCCAGGTCGACAATGGATGAATGGCTTGGTGGTGCGAATGACATAATGACCAAGTTCACTGAAATTATGGACATGGTAAGTCCCTCTTCCCCTCGTACCTGCCAGTGGGCCTGTCTCCGTGGTGTTCCTATGTCATTCTCGTTCCATTGCCACAGATCAAGGAACACATGAGGTGTGTGCCCAATGTCATCGTTCTCAACCGTTTGCATATCAATAGTAATCACCGTGTCAGTTCCAAGGTGAATTTGTACAAGTCTTTGCACACAAAGCTCGCGAACGAACACTCGTCTCTCGAACGACGTGCAAACGAGCTCCGGGACGCTAGCCAAGGGCTCGTACGCGATAGCGGGAATATCGGCGGTGGACTTGATCCGAGTAACCTCGATAAGCTCCTCTACCGATCGTAAAAGTCAAAGTAGTCAAAATGCTGAGGGAATCGTGGTTTTCATACTCATCAAGAGTCCTCACATAAGAGACTAGTAGGTTGTACTGAGTCGGCCTTCCAGACGCTCGTCTATTGTTTCTGCTACTATCGCTGCTTGTTCTTTTACTCATTGGGGGTTCGTTGGGGTCCGGGTTGTCTTTTTTTCCTGCTTTGATGAAGTTCCGTATAGCGATCAACCGACGTTCCTTTGTGCTACAGTCACCATGGATGTCCTTACGAAACTTTCTCTTTTGTCGCGGCGATGAAACATATACTTCTCGGGAAAGATTGGCTCTGTCTATCTCGCATTAGTTCTTATCATATGATGCTCTTATGAAGATTTTTAGCCATGTGCTTCGCTCTCGCTCCCACGTTCTAAGGTGTAATGTAAGACCTTCTGGTACTGCGTAACACTCTTCGTTTCGGATCCGATTCCAACTAGTAAGAACAAGGGTAACAGCAGCCTTGCATTCAAATAATTGTAGCATTTGAAAGTACAATACCTCCTACCCCAGTTCATCGCCGTCTCATTTATATGATAGTCATGGAGCCTACGCCGCGATGAGTAAGTACATCGAAGGTTCCTATTCCTGCGTCTTGTCATTGAATCTGAACATCGCGTGGTAGGGGTCAGGTTTGATAATCCGAATACGAATCACAGTCCGTTCGCTCGCGAACCGAACAATTTTCATCTCGGAGGAAATTAAAATGTGGCTCACTTCGTCCGATGTATTCAACAAAACTTCTCACTATCGTCTGAATCGTTCGATCATCCAAAAATAATACAAAACGGATAAATGAATGATGAGAGCACTCTGAGTCGGGGCCGCGGCGGAGATGGAAGCGGTTAGAAGCAGCAAAGCCGAGACCCTACTCCACTACTCTTGTGACCCGGTTTACGCCGTTGCAGTCGCATGAACGAGTGCTTCAGCATCCTTCGACCTCGGCTTAACGGAGCACTCGAATTTTTCCGGACTCCTGTATGATAAAGTTCTCTTTAAGCGAAGATCCATGGCAAAAAAGAAAAAAAAAACGCACGCAAGGATGCCAGGGGTGAATGCACCTGTGGGTTCGATGACGCGGCCATCGCGCACGGCCTTTTCGATGCGGAAGGCGGAGAGCACGCTCGCCACTACGACCCAGACGAAGGCATGGGCCATCCAGCGGCCGGGGCAGACACGCCGCCCAAAGCCGAAAGCGTAATCCACGGCTGGGTGAACGCGCGGGTCTACGTCGGGTCCGATAAAGCGCTCCGGCTTGAATGTAAAGGGGTCGGGGAAGAGCCTGTCGTCGTGCAAGATTGCCCTGGATGAAGAAGCGCCGTCAATCTGGTTCGTTGGTCGACGCGGACGGACAGAGAGATCGATCGCGCACCATGCGTTTCCGAGAACGATGGAGTTCTTCGGGAGAAAGTAGCCATTGTAGCAGTCGTCCTCCGTTAAACGGTGTGGGATCGCTGGGAAGCAAGGATGAAAATTGACTAGATGGATACTAATGGAAGACATACCAAATGGAGCGACCTGTTGCCATCGGAAGACTTCTTTTGAGAGCGCGGACACATAGGGAAGCTTCGATTCGTCATCGAACGTAGGCAGACGATCGGTGCCGATAACGCGATCGATCTCTTCTTGGGCCTTTGTTTGCGCATCTGGGTTCATCAACATAGCAAGGAAGAAGGTCAATAAAAGGGACACGGTCTGCAAGGTCCGGTAAGCCTTGTTCGTGTCCGTATATATTGGAACCGTACCGTATCGGCACCGGCTACGATCCATCAACACGAATGAGTTAGGGAGAGAAAAACGAAACAAAGAGCGCACCTGTATACATGGTACCGCCAAGACCCTTGATGAGCTCTTCTTGATAAGCGCGGTCGTCCTTTTCGGTGATATCTCGTAGCGCGAGAGAGGTAAAGGACGATTTGGCAGTGCCTTCCTGCATTGATTGCTTGACAAAGTCGAATGGTATAGTGTAGAATCGCTCTGCCACTCCGCGCCACTCGCGTGCCTTGCGCTTGAATGACGCGCCCGGCATCCATTCGGGCACATATTTCACTAAGGATGGAAGTTTTAAACACAGGAAAGCGAACCGGAAAGAGCAATGCGCACATGCGGGCACGATGTCCACAAGGAAGGACCCAGGGTTTCCAGCCTTGTCGATGATCCCCAGACACTCTTCCGCGCGCTTAAGATACGGGTCATCAGAAGTGCGGATGTCCAGCCCATAGGCGATGCCGAGTATCGTGCTGCCGGCCATTCTGCCCGTCAAATACCATCAGCTGTTTCGTTAAAACCGGAACTGAGACGATAGAATTACAGCTGCATATGTTCATGAAAACGCTCTGGCGAGTCTAACAACTTTCGCAGGAATCCGTGCGCCGCCTTGATCTTTCTCGGGCGGAATTGAGGAACGGCAGAGGGTTGGAAGTGCTTGTGGAACAATTTGCGCGAATGTTTCCACCACTCGTTGTAAGGGGTGAAGCCGAGTGACCAACCAAAACCCATGCTATAAAAGTCGTATAAGAAGGGTTTGTGATAAGAGAAAGGTATCTACGTGCAGTTCTACCATCATCGGCATCCGTGGCCTGATTCAACGCGATTTTAGTGAAACTGGTGTTGAACGGAAGGCTTGACATAACCTCACCTATCTGAATAAATGGACGATCGCTTGTCAAGAAGGTCATCTGCGACACCTTTGCTGTTGCACACGATGAGATGAAACCCAAAGACCTGCAGATGAATGATGTCGGAATCTACAGGCAGTGACTCGTCAGCGTCGAGGAACGGTGAGCTAGTACATAGAGCGTACCCAAGTCACGACTCATTTCCCGAAAGCGCTTGTAGATGAAAGCATTTGGGATGTCAAACAGATTGCCGATTATGGGATATCCCTTTGGACCGGGTGGATAGGGAAGACGGGTGGGATTGCGTCTCCAGTCCTGGACATAGGAGTAGGCGATGAGGAGGGCGACCGTCAAGAGAAGCCCGGTCCCAAACGAACTTAGGAAGGAAGCCATGGGTCGAGCAAAGAGAGGTGGGATCCAGACTATATAACTGACACAGTAATATCACAGGTAAGGGCCACCATCACATCGGTTACGGAACCTGTTCGCATCTTGTTCGCAAGTTGCTTTATAGTGCTTTTCATACTGGTAAGTATGCGGATCGTGTACCTTATTACAAATCAAGACCCCAGGACCTGCTCTTGTTGAGGCCACTTGCTTCAACGCTGAAGAATCGCCACCGATGACGCAGACCAGATTATTGTCGTTGGAAGACAAGTGGCATAAGTCCGAGACAAAGCATAAGTCCATAAGCACTCGAAGAAACTGAAGGTGTGCAGTGAGTGGTCAGTGGTGGGGGCTTCTTTCATTCATGTATCATACAGGCGTCCTTACTTGCATTCTCTACCAAAATACATGCTACCTTACATGCTGATTTATGGTCTGGGAGGGAAGGTTAAACATGAAAGACCCCCAAGCACATTCTCAAATAAGCGTTGTACAGTACAAGTGGTTCGATTTGACGCCGCAAGTGACGCCGTAAGTGTGATTAGGAAACGAGCCCTCCTTGTTGTCATGAGACAGGGACGGAGCGGTGGATCTGGAGCCTGAGAGTGGGCTGAGGCTACCCAGGAGGTCGTCGTCGTCCGCGCTCGTGCTCATGTTCACTGCCGTGTTTGTCCCATACCTTGAGTCCCCGGGGTCTTGATTTGTAATAAGGTTTGTTTGCGCCATGAAAAACGCTGAAACAGGGCCAGAAGAGGAGAACTGAAAGAGTACAGTATCTTGCTACCACGGTTCCGTCATGGCCATCGCCATCAATGACGTACAGCGTCCATTCCAGCGCAAGTTGAGTTCCATGTGGTACAACCCTTTTTTTCACATGGTAGGGTGCAGCATCGATGTCGAAGTCGGACGCTTCCTCATCGAGCAAGGGGCCGACATGGACTCTCGGGACAACAGAGCCAGGCCCCATTGCACCTTGCCTCACAACGTGGTCACTTTGACTGTTTGACATGGCCCGGCTGTTGCTAGACCTGGAGCTGATCCGAACATTACAATAAGCTAGTGAAGGGCTGACCATTCCATGTACAGGGACTTCACATGTCTGAGAATCAGTAAACGTAGTTGGGTCGACCTTAATTTATATCTGTGGAGGAAAGGGTGGCTGTGAAGGCGGGAAGGTCTTTGATTTGTTCGCAGCTATCTTGCACCGGAGGTTGAGACGTTGGGCGATGATGAGGCAATGAATGAATAGTGAATGTTGATTGACGCGTCGTTGATGGACAAATAAGGAAATATGTTGCCCGTGGTACAACATATCGCTGGTCCTCGACCTATGCTTTATGCGTTATTCTAGACATTTTACTGCTGTACTGCTTCCCTACCCAAGTTTGAGCAAAATCGATGCATTATGAGATAGTCGACTGTAGTGCAAGACACTTCCTTCTAAGCTGTGCTTTCTCCGAGTGTGCCCGCGCCATGCTTCCGGAGTAGATCTGCAATCTCTCTATATCCAGATATCAGCGATACCTGGTATGGTGTCTGACCCTCGCCATTCATCGCATGTATGTCCGCGCCACGTTCAAGTAACAGCTTCAAGATCCCGAGGTATCCATTGCCTGTTGAGTGGTGCATCGGAGTCCAATAGTCCTGCGTCCTGGGGTTCACGTCTGCGCCGTGATCGAGAAGAACCCGCGAGACCTCGAGGTGTCCATATCGTGATGACTGGTGCAGCGGGGTCCACCCCCACTCATCACGTGAATCCACCTCCGCACCCCGCTCGATGAGCAAGCACACGACTTCGACGTTCCCCTTGGCCGCCGCTCTGTCTAACGGAGTCTGGTTACTCGTATTGCGGGCGTTGATATCCACTCCCCGTTCGAGCAACGACTTCAAGATGTCAATGTTCCCCTCTTCCACGGCAGCGTGCAACGAAACCTTTGCCTCGTCTTTCCCATCACCGTCATCCGTACCGTACTCAACTGTGTCCAATGTCGTGGAATGTAACTTGTTTCGAGTATTTGGATTCGCTTTGTAATCGGAAATAAACATCGCAACCTCATCTTGGCCATTCTCCGATGCCAACTCGGCTGCACTTCTACCGGCCTGGTCGAGCGTGTCGACATCAGCACCCTGCCGAATCAACAGCTTTACAATTCCGAGATGCCCATGTCGCGACGCGGCATGCAATACAGTCCAGCCGTTGCTGTCCAAAATATGCACAGTCGCTCCGTGGTCGATTAGGAGACGGGCTATCACGGCATTCCCACTTGTGACTGCTCTATAGAGTGGAGTTTCTTGCTTGTCACCGGATACGTCGACACTTGCGCCACGCTGGACCAGCAACTCGGCGATCTTGAGGTGGCCATCCGCCGATGCTAGATGTAAGGGGCTCGAAAGGTCATTGCACTTGATGTTTGGATCAGCTCCATGGTCTAGCAACAGCCGTGCCATGTCAAGGTGGCCATGTTGTGAGGCGAGGTGTAATGGAGCCTGGCTCTGGTCATCCAGCACATTTAGTTCGGCCCCATGCTCGATGAGGAAGCGTCCGACTTCAGCTTTACCCTCGCTTGACGCCAATGCTAATGGAGTCTTTTGGGACCCGTTCCGAACGTCGACAGGAGTGCCAGTGTTGATCATCAGTTGCACGACGTCGAGACAGCCGTTTAACGATGCGATGTGAAGAGGGTTCGAATTATTGCTGTCTCTAATATGGATATTTGCGCCTTGATCGATTAGGAAACGTACAACATCGAGCTTCCCGTTGCTAGAAGCCAGAAACAGTGACGTCTGCCCGTCTTCGTTCCGAACGTCGACATCAATGCCACACTCTAGCAAGAACTTCGTGACGTGGAGATGCCCTTGATTCGCCGCCTTGTGGAATGGAGTTCTGCCTTTCTTATCCGGGGCAGACACGGCCGCGCCCTTCTTGATCAGGAAGCGTGCTGTATCGAGGTGCCCATGCCGCGATGCCAAGGCTAGGGGAGTCGACTGCTTGTCATCCCGGCTGTCAACATTTGCGCCACGATCGATCAGCAACTTTGCGGTGTCGAGGTACCCAGCGCCGGACGCTTCATGCAGCGCAGTCCTGCGATCGTCTTGCTGTGCATTCACGTCGGCGCCGCGGTCTATCAGGATCCGTGAGATGTCAAGGTATCCATACCGTGACGCGAGATGTAGAGGAGTCCAGGGATCTTCTTTCTGTGCATTCACGTTGGCGCCGCGGTCCATCAAGAGCCGCGCGAGGTCAAGGTATCCACACCGTGACGCAAGATGCAGAGGAGTCCAGCGATCTCCTTCCTGTGCATTCACATCCGCGCCGCGGTCTATCAAGAGCCGTGCGAGGTCAAGGTATCCATACCGTGACGCGTGATGCAGAGGAGTCCAACTTCGCCTCGAGCGTGTGTTCACATCAGAGCCGCGGTCTAGCAAGAGCCGTGCGACGTCGAGGTGTCCATATCGTGACGCAGCATGTAATGGAACGTACCCGATTTCGTCTCGGGAATTGATGTCTGAGCCACGATCTATAAGGAACCGTGCTATGTCAGGCCTCCCATTAAAACAGGAGAGCTCCAACGGTGTCTCTTGGTTCTTATTCCGAGCATCGAGACTTGCACCAGATCCAAGTAACAGTTCCGCAATCTCACGATAACCGGATTGTACTGCCGCGTGCAGCGGGGCACAGCCTTGATCGTCGGTGACATTCACATCGGCACCAGAATTGACGAGGAGACGTGCGATCTCGAGTGATGACTTCGCCATGACGACCTTTCCGCCCTGTGATACCCTATGAAGTGGAACCCTGCCGAGGTGGTCACAAGAGTCGGGATCGGCACCATTTCTAAGGAGAACCGATGCGACTTTTAAATGTCCATTAACTGAGGCGGCATGTAATGGAGTTGTGTGAGAACCGCCCTTGCTATTGACGTCCTGTGAATGGGCTGCGATCAGGTGCTGTGTGAGACCAACGAAGCCGCACAGAGAGGCATAATAAAGTGGAACAGCCTCGGCCGTAGAGGATGTATCGTAGGCATGCGCTCCGTCCAATAACGGTCGATGTCGTATAGCCAGACCCAAGCCGCGAAATGTGGCATTACAGGATTGAATAGACGCTCCATGACTTCCTGAATCTGCGACACGTTACTAAATTTGGCATGTTTGGCATGGTCGACCCAATACCGAGCAGCGTATGGGGCAAGGGGAAAGTGGGCAATGCCATCTCGGTCGATTTTGTCATCGAGTTGGAGGAGCACACTGAGGCTAGCGTGTGCAACGATAGTATGCGCAGATTCTGGGAGAATGTGATAGTATGAAAGCCGCTCTTCGGCAGTCGTGAGTCGCTCCGATGTCAGGTACTCCTTGACGGAGAAATGTGAAAATTGAACGACTCGATGGCCTTTCCTATTGACGATGGAAATGAGACTAGAGCATGCGGATAACACGGCTTCCTCTGCATTTTCTGGACGCCAAGCTGCCTTAAATGTAGGGGGTGCTGCCTTGGGGAACCGAATGGCAAGAACCTCGGCAAGCTCTTCGACGCGAAGAGGACGAATAGACACGGCAAGACATCGGAAAAGTCGTTGGGCATATTCTCGCTTCTCCTCATCGATGCTGAGCAGAGTACGGCCATATGTTTCGTCCAACGTCTTCGGCAAATCTTCCAACACGCTCCTTATACTCGCAGGAAACGTGCGACGCAGTCTGTCAACCTGGCAGGCCACCCAGCGGAACCTTCGAGATCACGTGAGGGTCAATTTGTGAAGATTAAGATAAGATACCTACATGCCATCCGATTTGTCAGCCAACGCATCGACAACAAGTTGCTTGTCCTCCTTTTTCCACTTCCGCATTGTCCGGTCTGAACGGACAACAGACTCTATATACTTGATTATGTCCCCCTTTTGCCCGATCTCGTCATGAAGAGAAACCTTGAGAGTCGTCAACGGCTCCAGCACGGATCTAATATCCATCTCCGGTCGGCTAGCGACACATAGATGTACATTCGGAAGGTTCAAATCAACAAGTTCTTTAAGCAGCTCCAGGACCTCATCACGGGCGGATGGGCTCCCCGGGAAATTCGGACATTCGTCGAGAGCGTCGACGACGATATAGATTATCCCTTGCCCTGCCAGACTCAACATATCCACCATACATTTTTTCAGCGCGTTAATGTCGGGCTTCCGCATGCCGTGATTGTTGCCAGAGTATAGCTTGGAGAGAACGTCGTAACAAGAATCTGATTCGACAGAAAGCTGAGAAATAAGGGAGGAGAGTAGGCCATAGCAGTCTTGCTTCTTAACGTCCCGGAAATCAAAGTAGTAGTACGCCATTGTGGCCAATCTCGCTGCATGCATGCCGTTGACGTCTTGAATAATTGCAGATCTAGTAGGCCCATGAATGACCTCGAATGATCCAGTAAAGTTATGACATACAGAAGTGTGCTCTTTCCTGCGCCCGCTGTACGATCAACAAGTTATAGATGTAGGGCACTCATTTGTATTTCGAAAGACGTACGCTTTCCATGAATCCATAAGAGTGACCCGTTCGCCTTCCATTCTGCTAACGCACTGCTCTCGAAGAACCATGCTGTGGTTCCTTCATGTCGTGCTTTCGAAACGAAGTTCTGATTCGTGGACGGATCAGGAGGAGACAGCCATTGTTGGATGTCCTTTTGCAGTTGGTCACCTACAGAATACCGTCGGCCTCGGCAATGGAAGGTGGTGAGAAAAACAACAAACGTTTCATCTTGTTCATTTCGTTTGCTGCTTGATTAAGAGCGGCAACACCCTCAAGTCAGTTAAGGTGATACCTGTTTTATGCGAGACACGTACCCGAGTTCTGTCCGGTACCACCCGTCGGTGCCTTTCCATCTAATCAAACAGGTGTTTAGACAAATATCTGCAAGAAAACCACGAAAATATGGCGTACCTCCCATAACCGCCCTCGAAATACCATGGACGACACCCAAGGTCTGTGCAACAGCCGACAGTCCTTCGTCCTTTGTCAACCGATCCAATCTCTCGAGGGCAGCCTGTATCTTGTCTTTCCTTTTCCCCAACAAATTCTTCACGAATTTCTCTGTGCCGCAATGAGCATAAGTAACGTATATCTGATGTCGCACTCACTGAACCGCCCCTGCTTAATTTGTTTTGTAGCCAACGCAAGCACCGAAAGTAACTCAACCATTATTTTAATGATAAGATCCATCATCATCGGAGTACGCGGGATTGTCGTATAGACGTCCAGACGCATAAGGAAATTCCCCAAGCATTCAAAGAGGTCTAGGAGGGTATCGTAACTTGACGTGACCCCACTGGCAGCCTGGCAAACTCATATATCACAAGGGAACTAGTTTAAGTGTTAAAGGGGCGAACAGAGAGGAGGACATCAATCCCAACGAACAAGGCTTTCGCTGGTGGGAAGGGGACCTGACGAGGTCACGTTAAAAGGGTTACTAGATGGCATGTGTGACTTAATACCAGGCTGAGTGCCTCGCCTAGAATGCCTGAGAACGCCTGGATGACATTCACCGCCGGGCTGAGGCAACTGATTAACCTCCGATTTCCTTCTCGATAGTCCTTGAATGCCTTCTCCCGTTCTTGGAGCAGTTCTAAAATAGCCTCGGGAGAATCTGCGCATTCGATCGCGGCCGCGAAAGGATTCTTGGAAAGGTCTATTCCAGTTATGTTTGAATATTCGACCAAGGCATCGGTGATCAATTGGATGTTGGAAGTGGAGGACGTTGAGGATATTGCTTGCACGGTAGACGGCATGAAGGCCACAGGTCGTTCGGGATCCTTGGTTTAGAGGGGATGGAATGAGGGAAGGGGTCAAGGGCCAACCGGTCAAGGTCGTCAAGGGTCGAAATAATGGAGAGGGACACTGTCAGGTGGCGTGAGGTGGAGATCAGTGGTTGATATCTGTCATTACGACATTATTTGGTCGAGGCCTTCAGTTACCAGCCCAAGTGCTAAACGCTACACGAAGCGCTGAGAAAACCCTGGTGTCTCCAGCAACAAATACTTGTCACTTTTGCTTGCCTCCTACAGTAATGTACGATGTGTATTATACTGTAGTAAAACGGACGTCGTGATCTTTCGGAGTAGAATCAATGAACCCTCGAGGGATAGATTCAAGTCGACCTTGCTTTTCGGACTGTGAGATGAGAAGCCTTCGTCTTGGGTAGTGCAGGTGCAGGAAGGCTCTCCTATTCGACTTACCCTAAGCTCGACGAGGAAGCTAGAGATGATGGAACGCGTTCACGTGAGAGCCCAGTAGTATGGTGTGACCGAAGGTTACTGAAGTCCGTAGCCATTTGCTGAAGGGATCGGAGGATGGTCCAGCATATCGCCGATGACATTCCAGGGATCACCACACGTCAAAAGGTTAGGTATAAGATTAGCCTTAGAATATGAATCCAAATCCGTATGATGTGAGCAAGACCTGGACAAGGAGGGCGCCGTAAAGGCGACACGGAAGCCAGATCCGAGTCAGGAGTTACGTGACGAGTCAATCACAGTACTGTAGCGTTTTCAAGGCTGTTTTCAGTCAGTTTGGTTTTACACTCAGTAAGTCGGAATCGACTCGGAAAACCTGTTTCAACCTTGATGGCTCCGGCAAACCGGGTTTTCGTGTTGGCGGAGTTCGAAATGTGGCACATGTCGTTGCTGTACATGCCCCATTCAGTTCAAGGCAACAGGCTGCAGATCGATGCCCAAAGGGCTTTTCTTGTCAACCTCATGGCCGATCATGAAGAGCACTCTAGCTCAGACTCATCATATGCAAAGTCTATATCAGTCGGTGAGGGAGAAACGGCCATGACTGGTGTGTTCAGTTCTGGGGTACATCTTCAGCGCTTCGCTGCGGAAGGCATCCACTGCAGTACTTGATCGAGGGTTGCGTTGAGGACGTCCTCTCTTCGCTGTCATGGGGGCACGTTGATACAATACAATAACCACCAATCTGTTCGGTTGTGGAGAACACAGTAGTACTGTAGCACCTGTCTTTATCTACACTGTATTTGGAATGTTTCGAGGGATGGTTCAAATTCCCGCTTTGAACTGTAGCAACTCGTTGACCCAGAAGATGCAGAAGACTCATAGTGATTCGTCTGACCGCGTTTACCTGTCGGCTATTCAAATATTCAAACTTTGACACGTTTTCCTGTGCGAGTTGACGGTTTTCGGAGCGGTTTCAAAACAAGAAGTAAAACAGGACTCAAAACGGCTTTGAAACACTACTGTGATTTCCCCTAATGGGCCTGTGAGCCAAAAGTTGATTCCCGATTATCCACAGGCGCCCCCCACGAACACGGCTGCAACCGCACGTCATCACCAGATGGCTCTGACTCCTCGGGTGAAAAGTCAAAGTCAGGCCCACCCGTCCGAATCCAGGCAGGGTGTGACAATCCCCACCTTGCGCATAATCAGGTCCGTTATTGATGTGTGCGTCGTCATTCTGTTTCTATCCCGTCGTCGTAATGGACGTGGCCGTCACATACTGAACGAGTGGTTACGGATGCACCAATGGCTCGCCAATCCCACGGCAGGGATGAGATTGAAATTGAGACCGAGGTAGATTAGAAGAGCGGGAGCGATGATGCCCGCGCCGACCAGTAGCAGAGAGAAGTGGAGATATTTGCCCCGGACTGGGTCCAGAAAGACGGCGATCGATGAAATCATGAAAGAGACGGAGCTGGGGTGAGAGAGGAAGTTCAAGCCACTACTTGTGAAACCTTGTGAATTAATGTAACAAGTTGGAGTTCGACGCTGGCGCAGAGCCTGATGCTAGCGCCGAGATCTGAGGATCTGAGCGCTGAGGCGCTGAGGCGCTGAGGCCTGAGGCCTGAGGTGTGACTCGGATCGCACCGAGTATGACCCGTCTCCGCCTCCGCGCTCCGTTGACCCTTGCTTTCCCTACACACAATCTCAATCCCGTCCAAGTGAACATGCAGCTGCAACAACTCTTCGTCCTACTAAGGCCATGCTTGCTATCCCTCACTTGAGATCCTCGCTTTCCATGATGTGGAAGAGCGCCTACTATGCGACCACAGCGAGTGAATGAATTCCCGTGAAAATTGTCGAAGTGGGTCCCCGGGATGGGCTTCAGAATGAGAAGACAGTCATACCTCCGGATGTCAAAATAGGACTCATTAACCGGCTGGGCCGTGCAGGTTCGAGGGTAATCGAAGCAGGGAGTTTTGTCAGTCCAAAGTGGGTACCACAGGTATGATCACATGCTCGTTTACTGTATCTCTCACACGTTTTTGTCGTTTGACATCGTGCATAGATGGCTGGCACGGCCGAGGTGGTAACTTCTATGCACTACATACCAAGTCTTCGTACCCAACGAAAAAGGCCGAGAAAGCGTCCTCAGTCTTCTCGCTGCACACCCGGACAAACCTCCAATCGACGAGATAGCCATCTTTACCGCCGGATACCGATGCATTCTCAATGGCTAACACGAACGTCACGATTGTTGATTCACTAAAGGGACTAGCGCGCGTTGTCCAACATGCCCTGGACAAAGGGATCAGAGTACGTGGGTATGTGAGTGTCGTGATTACATGCCCGTACAGCGGCAATGTAGACTACAAGCGCGTGCGGGACGTGACGAAGGAGTTGCTGGACATGGGATGTTACGAAGTGAGTCTGGGTGATACGACGGGAACAGGCGCGTAGAGAACGAGGAGTGAAATCTCACTTAATGCCTTTTTTGTCAGTGTGCCTGGTCCCTATCGGTGTCGCACACTTCAAACTCAATGCTCTCAAAGTCATCGATGCTTTCCCCAAAGCATGTTGCACCCAGGCTAGTGACCCTAGACATCGACCTAAGACGTGTTTCTACAGTGCGCAGAATTGCCTGTTACACTGTGCCTGACATTGCAATGACCACCACCCCAGCTGTGCCTTGAATCCTTGATGTGCACTATGACTTGAAGTTGTCGTCATCAGTGGCAGCAGTTGGAGAAACGGAATAACGGCACAGCAACAACAATTATCCCAAGTGGTACTGGTTCACTGTAAAGTCTGAAGATCATGAATTTCAGTAGGTATAGTGTGGAGAGCAGTTTGTAGCTGTGGATCCAATTTGACGCCTCGCACTTCGTTGACGTACTACGCGACCCTACCAATAAGGACAACGAGATGCAGCATATATTGAACCCCTTTGCATCCAACTTTGGGCCTCTTTAGGCTAAGATGCACACCCTCTCATCGCCGGCAAATTTATTATTACCTTCCTGTAGCTGTTGTGATCATTGACCCATTCTTTCGGGTTGTCCCGCACCAAACTCAACAGAATCCCATTCTACAGACATGGCAGTGCAAGATACTCCCTTCTAAGCTATAGTTTCTCTAAGGGCTAAAATTAAAGCGCCAGTCAGATAACACCTTTAAGTCATAAAAGGGTCTCGTTGAACCTTTCTCCGAGTCTGTCCGCGCCATGCCTCAAAAGTAGATCTGCAATCTCTCGATTTCCTTTTCGCAACGATATTTGGTATGGTGTTTCACCCTCGTCATTCATTGCGTGTATGTCCGCGCCACGTTCAAGTAACAGTTTCACGATCTCAAGGGATCCATTGGCTGCTGAGAGGTGCATCGGAGTCCAATATTTCTGCTGCCTTCCGTTTACGTTTGCGCCGTGATCGAGAAGAACCCGCGAGACCTCGAGGTGTCCATATGCTGATGACCATTGCAGTGGGGTGCTCTCCCACTCATCACGTGAATCCACCTCCGCGCCCCACTGGATGAGCAAGTACACGACATGGATGTTCCCCTTGGCCGCGGCTAGGGCTAACGGAGTATGATTACTTGCATCGCGGGCGTTGATCTCCACTCCCCGTTCGAGCAACAACTTCAAGGTGTCAATATTTCCCTCTTCCGCGGCAGCGTGCAGCGAAACCGTTGTCCTGTCGTCGTCCGCGCCGTACTCAACTGTGCTCAATATCGTGGACAGTGACTTGTTTCGGGTATTTTGATTCGTTTTGTAATCGGAAATGAACTTCGCAACCTCATCTTGGCCATTCTCAGATGCCAACTCGGCTGCACTTCTACCGGCCTGGTTGAGCACGTCGACATCGGCACCCTGCCGAATCAACAGCTTTACAATTCCGAGATGTCCACGTCGCGACGCGGCATGCAATACAGTCCAGCCGTTGCTGTCCGCAGTATGCACAGTCGCTCCGCGGTCAATCAGAAGACTGGCGATCGCGGCATTCCCATTCGTCACCGCTCGATAGAGTGGAGTCTCTTGCTTGTCATTGGATACGTCAACACTTGCGCCACGCTGAACCAGCAATTCGGCAATCTTGAGGTGGCCATCCGTCGATGCTAGATGTAAGGGGCTCGAAAGGTCATTGCGCTTCATGTTCGGATCAACTCCGTGGTCTAGCAACAGCCGTGCCATGTCAAGGTGTCCATGCTGTGAGGCGAGGTGCAATGGGCCTGGTTCTGGTCGTCCAATACATTTAGGTCAGCTCCTCGGTAGATGAGGAAGTGCCCGACTTTAATTTTACCCTTGCTTGACGCCAATGCCAATGGGGTCTTTCGGGTCCCATCCCGAATGTCAACAGGAATTCCAGTGTTGATAATCAGTCGCACAACGTCGAAACAGCCGTTTAGTGATGCGATGTGCAGAGGGCTCGAATTGTTGCTGTCTCTAACATGGATATTTGCGCCTTGTTCGATCAGGAAGCGTACGACATCGGGCTTCTCGTTCATAGATGCAAAGTACAGTGACGTCTGCCCGTCTCTGTTCCGAATGTCGACATCGACGCCAGACTCTAGCAAGTACTTCATGATGTGGAGATGCCCTTGATTCGCCGCATTGTGTAATGGAGTGTTGCCTTCCTTATCTGACGCAGACACAAATGCGCCCTTCTCCATCAGGAAGCGTGCTAGTTCGAGGTGCCCAAAATGCGATGCAAATGCGAAGGGAGTTACCTGCTTCTGGTCCCAGCTGTCAACAATTGCGCCAAGATCGATCAGCAACTTCGCGATGTCGAGGTGCCCTTCGGAGGATGCAAGATGCAGCGCAGTCCATAGATCTTCTTCCTGCGCATTAACATCGGCACCGCGGTCTACCAAGAGCCGGGCGAGGTCAAGGTGTCCATACCTTGACGCGATATGCAGAGGGGTCCAACTTGGCGTCGAGAGTGCGTTCACATCAGAGCCGCGGTCTAGCAAGAGCCGTGCGACGTCAACATGTCCGCATCGTGAGGCAGCGTGTAATGGAATGAAGCCCTTATCGTTTCTGGAATTGATGTCTGAGCCACGATCTATAAGGAGCTGTGCCATGTCAGGCCTCCCGTAAAAACAGGAGAGTGTCAACGGTGTCCGTTGCATCCTATTCTGATCGTCGAGACTTGCGCCAAATTTAAGTAACAGTTCCGCAATCTCACAATAACCGGATTGAGCTGCCGCGTGTAGCGGGGCACAGCCTTGAGAGTCGATGAGATTCACATCGGCGCCAGAATTGACGAGGAGACGCGCGATCTCGAGTGGTGATTTTGCCATGACGACCTGTCCGCCCTGTGAAACCCTATGAAGCGGAACCCTGCCGAGATAGTCACGAGAGTCGGGGTCGGCACCATTTCTAAGGAGAACCGATGCGACTTTTAAATGTCCCTTAACTGAGGCGGCATGTAATGGAGTTGTGTGAGAACCGCCCTTGCTATTGACGTCCTGTGAATGGGCTGCGATCAGGTGCTCTGCGAGACCAACGAAACCACATAGAGAGGCATAATAAAGTGGAACAGCCTCAGGCCGTAGAGGATGTAACGTGTGCATGCGCTCCGCCCAATAACGGTCGATGTCGTATAGCCAGACCCATGCCGCAAAATGTGGCATTACAGGATTGAATAGATGCTCCATGACTTCCTGAATCTGCGACGACACGTCACTAAATTTGGCATGGTCTACCCAATACCGAGCAGCGTATGGGGCAAGGGGAAAGTGGGCAATGCCATCTCGGTCGATTTTGTCATCGAGTTGGAGGAGCACACTGAGGCTAGCGTGTGCAAGAATCGTATGCGCAGATTCTGGGAGAATGTGATAGTATGAAAGCCGCTCTTCGGCAGTCGTGAGTCGCTCCGATGTCAGGTACTCCTTGACGGAGAAATGTGAAAATTGCACGACTCGATGGCCTTCCCTATCGACGATGGAAATGAGACTAGAGCATGCGGATAACACGGCTTCCTCCGCATTTTCTGGACGCCAAGCTGCCTTAAATGTTGGGGCTACTGCCTTATGGAACCGAATGGCAAGAATCTCGGCAAGCTCTTCGACGCGAAGAGGGCGAATAGACACGGCAAGACATCGGAAAAGTCGTTGGGCATATTCTCGCTTCTCCTCATCGATGCCGAGCAGAGTACGGCCATATGTTTCGTCCAACGTTTTCGGCAAGTCTTCCAACACGCTCCTTATACTCGCAGGAAACGTGTGACGCAGTCTGTCAACCTGGCAGGCCACCCAGCGGAACCTTCGAGATCATGTGAGGGTCACTTAAGAAGAGATAACATAAGATATCTTACATGCCATCCGATTTCTCAGCCAATGTAGCGACAACAAGTCGCTTGTCCTCCTCTTTCCACTTCCCCATGGTCCGATCTGAACGGACAACAGACTCGATGTACTTGACTATGTCCCCCTTTTGCCCGATCTCATCATGAAGAGAAATCTTGAGAGTCGTCAACAGCTCGAGTACCGATCTAATATCCATCTCCGGTCGGCTAGCGACACATAGATGTACATTCGGAAGGTTCAAATCAACAAGTTCTTTAAGCAGCTCCAGGACCTCTTCACGGGCGGATGGGCTCCCCGGGAAATTCGGACATTCGTCGAGAGCGTCAACGACGATATAAATTGTGCCTTGCCCTGCCAGACTCAGCATATCCACCATACATTTTTTCAGCGCGTCAACGTCGGGCTTCCGCATGCGGTGACTGTTGTCGGAATATAGCTTGGAGAGAACGTCGTAACAAGAATCTGATTCGACAGAAAGCTGAGAAATAAGGGAGGAGAGCAGGCCATAGCAGTCTTGCTTCTTATCGTCCCGGAAATCAAAGTAGTAGTACGCCATTGTGGCCAATCCTGCTGTATGCATGCCCTTGACATTTTGAATAATCGCAGATCTAGTAGGCCTCATGAATGACTTCAAACAATGCAATAGTTATGACATACAGAAGTGTGCTCTTTCCTGCGCCCGCTGTACGATCAACAAGTTGTAGATGTAGGGCACTCATTTGTATTTCGAAAGACGTACGCTTTCCATGAATCCATAAGAGTGACCCGTTCGCCTTCCATTCTGTTAACGCATTGCTCTCGAAGAACCATGCCGTGGTTCCTTTATGTCGTGCTCTCGAAATGAAGCTCTGATTCGTGGACGGATCAGGGGGAGACAGCCATTGTTGAACGTCCTTTTGCAACTGGTCACCTACAGAATACCGTCGGTCAAAGGGGACTAAAGAAGGGGGAAAACAACAAACGTTTTAGTTTTTTCGTTTCATTTGATGCTTGGTCACGGTGATGATCGACAACGCCCTCAAGTCAGTTACGGCGACACCTGTTTGCGCGAGACACATACACGAATGGACGACACCCAAGGTCTGCGCAACAGCCCACAATCCTTCGTCCTTTGTTAGCCGATCCAATCTCTCGAGGGCAGCCTGTATCTTGTCTTTCCTTTTCCCCAACAAATTCTTCACGAATTTCTCTGTCACACATTGAGCATAAGTAACGCATATCTGATTGCGCACTCACTGAACCGCCCCTGCTTAATTTGTTTTGTAGCCAAGGCAAGTACCGATAATAACTCAACCATTATTTTGATAATGAGATTCATCATCATCGGAGTAGGCGGGATTGCCGTATAGACCTCCAGACGCATGAGGAAATTGCCCAAGCACTCAAAGAGGTCCTGGAGGGCATCGTAACTTGATGTGACCCCACTGGCAGCCTGGAAAACTCGTATATCACAAAGAACTGCTTTGAGAGCGTGTTAAAGGGACGAACAGAGAGCAGGACGTCGATCCCAACAAACAAGGCTTTTGTTGGTGGGAAGGGGACCTGACGAGGTCGCGTTAAAAGAGTTACCAGGTGGCATGTGTAACTTACCAGACTGACCGCTTCGCCTAGAATGCTCGAGAACGCCTGGATGATATTCACCGCTGGGCTGAGGCAACTGATTAGCTTCCTATTTCCTTCCCGATAGTCCTCGAATGCCTCCTCTCGTTCCCGGAGCAGTTCTAGGATAGCCTCGGGAGAATTTGCGCGTTCGATCGCTGCAGCGAAGGGATTCTTGGAAAGGTCTATTCCGGTTATGTTTGCATAGTCGGCCAAGGCATCGGTTATCAATTGCATGTTGGAAGTGGAGGACGTTGAGGGCACAGTGGACGACATGGAGGCCACGGATCGTTCGGGATCTTTGGTTCAGAGGGGATGGAGTGAGGGAAGGGGTCAACCGGTCAAGGGTCACGCCGCTCAACGGCTCAAGGGCCGAAATGATGGAGAGTCTCACTGTCTGTGGGACGAATGGTTGGCATTATTTGGTTCAGGTGTCCGGGCTGTACGCGAAGCGCCGAGAAAACGCTGCAGTACAGTACTGTACGTCAACTGTACTCGAGACTCGAGTAAGTTACTGTAGCAGATTTGACTTACAAGGCATGTCACTGGGATCAAGCAACGCGAACAGGTGTGGTAGGGAGGTGGAAGACTGTAAAACGAAGGTTTGACGCAGGCTTACTGTATTGTGTAACGATTTTTCACTAAGTCAATTGTCTTTCCATTTGATCATTTTTCCGATCACAGTCATTCTTACAGCGCTGTAATGCAACAGCTGTAACTAGTCAGTCAAGTAACTTAGGTTGCGTTGGCATGCACTGGCATACAGTATGGTATGCTAATGGGTGGAAATTACAACGGTTGTCAGTTGACCCGGAGGCAGCAGTTCACTGTGGTGCTCGTATTGTTTTATCAATGATTGAAGGTACGAACATCGCATATCGAAGGGAGAACACAGTGGTCAAACAGCTGGGTACGCAAAGGCATCAATCATGTAATACAAATACTCCGGCCACCAAAAATCCAAAGGAGGGAGGGAATCGAATGAATTGATGGTCCAACAACGCGTTAACGCCGCCAGAGATCGGGAGAGCGCTGCGCTGAAACCCCAACCCAAGTGTCGACTTCAGGGATTATGGAAGCCCTGGCACGAAATGATAGGAGAGCACACGATCATGAATCACTATATCAATTATTAGGAGGGATCAACTAGCTATCATGCATATGCTGAAGGCGATAGATGGCCGGGGAATGCCGGCGATTTGACCCAGCTTGCCAGCTTGGCTAAACCCAAGTCGTGCAGCTTGAATATAGCTTACTTGAGTCCGTGTCCTGGCCCAAGCCGCTGCTGAATTTGCGCTGAAACACTACAATCAACCGATGGCATCGCTCCTCCGTCCGCGTTGTATGAGTTTGGACGTTAGTTGTATGGAAATGCTCATGTGGACACCGAACAAGGGAGGATGCAAAAGCGGATCCACGGGATTCATATGGAATGCCGAGAGCACCGGGTACCTGTGCAGCCGAGCCCTTGAGACCCGCCCGCTCTCGCCCTCTTCAGAGAGATGCTCGGGATGGGATTGACCATTTTACAGGCTTACAGCATCTATAATTCCATGGTCCACGGGCATTTCACTGCAAGCGAGTACATCCCACCCAGTAACCCCTCTTCCCGGGGGTAGATACAGTAGTGATCGTTTTCCTTCCACTACCATCACGTGGTGTGCATGACCCGCGGAGCAGCGGCCGGTCTTGACACCCGTATATAGTAGCCCTCGTTGACAGAAGGGGGGGTGGCGTTCTGCGTACCTGTCACCGAATCCTCCATGCGGTTCAGGTGACGAAACGTTCGATGCATATGGTAGGCGCCTGAACAAGTACGGAGGACAGCATGGTATACGGCGTGACCGTTCATTCAGCCCACATCTTTCAGAGGAACGTTCAGCGTCCGAATCGAAGTTCTTTGTGCTGTATGAGGCGATTGCGTGATCTCCATCAGGACTCGGCTAGTATTTTTTTGAGCCGTGGACTTCGACGCTCCACGTCAGTGCCAGCAGACGTCGTTGTAGCCATGCCCTTCTATCTAGCTATTTGGAAATTCTGCACGGCAGGCGAGCTTCGGCAGGAAATAATTTTCCGGCTGTTTCGAGCATGCCGGGCGAGAGGTCAGCTTCTTTCGCTTTTGACATTTCACAGACCGAAAGGGGGATCAAATTCTGGATTCTAAGATGAATAGAATTGGATTCACAAACGACCTAGTGTTGATACGTTGATGTACGGAACTGTTGTACTTGTACTGTATTTACATGTAGGAAATGGAGAAATTTTCAACTCAGATAATGAGTCAGATTGTAGAACAGGTTCGCTGGACGGCAACCACTCGGCAACACGGGGAACATTCTTGGCGCTAAGTCCGAAGTGATGGGCGGGGACGTTCGAAAGCCGACGGTCTGCGGACTGAGATGGCAAGTGTGTCCGTCCAAGTGCGCATCCCAGAAATGGCAATACAGTAGAAGCCAGGACTAAGGCTGAGGCGCTGAGGGCTGAGGGGTCGAGCGGGAACACGGCACGAGCGCTTGAACAAAACAGACATTCTCCTGAACCTGTACTGTATTGGAAAGCGCTTCGAAAGGAAACCCATTGAATCGTGTGCTCCGTCATGGAGAGCGTCGTCGCTGCCCATTGGGTGATACGGGAGTGTGAACGGTGGGACGGAAAAGAATCGAGTCTATCATCAAATGAACGAACGCAATAGAGTGGGGAAGAGAGAAAAGATCGCTTATTTCTGGGATTGGCGTGGGCCATTTCTGGGGTAGATAACACCAGAAAAGAAGCATCCCCTAATTTTTTTTTTCTTTCCCACCGGATTACCAGACATGGGAGCGGTCGTCGCAGTGATCAATCGCGTATGCGTAACTTACTTATGTGAGCCCTGCCGCCCTCTCCGACATCTATTGTTGTGTCCCACTTCTCCTTTACGTCCTCCGTCCTCCCGTCCTTTCCTCCGTCATGCACAAAGACCTACTTCCTCACCCCGTATGAGTTTTTTTTTTCTTTCGTTCCGAGACCCAGTGTACCTTATGTCGTCTTGTTCAGAGGCGTAGTCATGAATCCGCAAAGAAGGCAACTCTTCAGATCCGCTTTGTCATCGTTGGTGGCGGGCCTGCTGGCCTTGCCTGCGCAGTCGCGTTGCGGCGTGTGGGACATCATGTCATAGTCCTAGAAAAAGGCCCGATTTCATTGGCGTGCGTACAACCCTCTTTCCCTTCAATTTGGCTCCCTAGTCATTCGACATGCTCACACCAGAGTCCTACACAGCCAAGCAGGAACCGCGGCTTCCGTTTTCCTCCGAACATGACAAAAGTCTTCAATTATTGGGCCATGCGTGACAAGGTGGACAAGATTGGCATCGTTACTGACCGTATCATACTGGCCAAACGTATGTGCTGTTCCCTCCTCACCTTTGTCTTGTCCTCTCACTGTCTCACTGCATTACTTTCAAGTTGAGACGGCGTACTTGGTTGGTGTCCATTGCTGGGAACATGAGATGCTCGAGGAGGCCGGAGGAGAGTTTATCGCTCTACATGTGCGTGCCGACCAAGTTTATCTTTTTTATGTATTCTTATCCAATTCAGCATTCCCGCTACCGAGAGATGTTGCTGGAGACGGCTCATGAACTCGGCGCGGAAACTCGAACAAATGCCGAAGTGGTCGAGGTCGCCGAGGACTGTCGCTCAGTCCGCCTAGCCTCTGGTGAGGTCTTGAAAGCGGATGTCATTATCGGGGCGGACGGCAGTCATGGGATCTGTCGAGCAATTCTACTTCCTCAAGACCCCCAAAGCCCACGGGCCTTACGTTGTTCAAGTACGTGCTTCCCCCACCTTTTTTCCCTGTTACGTTTCTACCGGCTTCCTGATCATGAAAATATTTAGTTCCGTAATACCGGCTGATCGTATTTATGCCGATCCTGAGCTGCGTTCGTTGGTGGAACAAGAGCAGGTGAGTATTACCTACCGATCCGTCAAGGTCGATCTCATCTTCACCACCGAAGGTTTCGCAATGGGCATGGTTTGGGCACCATCGAGCATCGATCTGCTTCCCTATCGTATGTTCATGGCGCTTTTCAACAATATCACCGTTTCAACTTTCAACTCCTTCCAGGGTCCGGGGAGAGACCTTGCATGGTACTTTTTCGTACGAGAGGATGGAGCAAAAGAGGGGTGGGACGACATCTTAACCCCAGAACAGTTTGCGCCATATGTGTCCAATTCTGAGCCACGGTAACGAGCGAGCCCTTCACAATTAACAATGTCCGGATATTGACTGAGTCCCATTCCTACAGACTAATGAAACTGGCAAGGCTAGCAAGACCTAATCGCATCTGTGTTATGGAACGCGTCTTTCCTGAAAATTGGGTACATGATACTGGCCGTCTTGTCGTAGTCGGGAATGCTGCACATCCATGGCCAGTACGCCGCTCTCTGCCTCATTTAAAATTCCAGATTAGCTCAATCATCTTTAAACGATACTCACTAGCCCGGCATGATCTACGGTCCGAGCATGAGTCTAGAAGACGCCTCAGTACTGGCAAAGTTATTCTCACACCTGCGCAATGAAGAACAGATACCGTCTTTTCTGTATGCCTTCCAAAATTTGCGCGAGGAGCGTTGCCAGAAAAACCGCAACCTCGATATGGGCAACATCATATTCCAAGCGGCACCCGATACAGAGGATACCAGGGAGCGTCTCGCCAAATGCGCCAAAGGCAAGATGAAGGCCGGAATGTGCTCGCGAGTGACGACGAAGACAGCACTGTGGCTCAATGGGACCATAATCGTGAATTGTTTGCGTACGACGCAGAGGACGAGGCAGACAACTGGTGGGTCCAGTGGGGCCTCCTACAAGAACGCTCCAAAACATCCCACTGGACAGATGATGATCAACAAATGTTCGCGCTCGACATCAGTGTGGGTGTTTCGTGAGTGGGTGTCGTCGTTGTGCTCATGCATATGCGGGCGCGCGCAGACGGGATTCTCTTATTCCTCGCCTCACCTCGTCTCACACTGTCCTCCCGTCTCTCTTCGATGTTGCACTGCTGCGATGCTGTGCCCCGTACCCACACATGCCACGAATCCTTTGAAACGACATGAGACTTACACGACACGGACATGATGAATACCCTGCTTTGCCACGCTCACGTATGTACTTGCTACAGTATGTACTCCATGTACCCGATTCCCCATTCCTTGACGCAACCATCAACACCATATCTTCACATCCTTGACACGCAATTATTTACAAATACCCCTGGATCTCGACTGACTACTTGCGCATTTAGGATTGACGTATTTTGTTGCAAGTCGGCAGTGTCGGCAGTCGTCTATGATACACGTCGGCAACTGTACTGTATAATTATCAAACACCCTACCTATCTCCTATCAATGCATGCAGAGTAAAACGTGAAACATTACTACATACATACGGTACGTATGGAAGTTCTGATTTTCCTTTATCGTACGAAACCCATACCGCCACCATCCTGAGACAAGGCACATGGACCCCCTGAGCTGCGTCCGATCGACTAGATCGGTCGCCGCGGCAGACGGCTCCACAATTTATGATCATGGGCGTGTACCAGCCGCAAGGGATATTTGGACTGTACCTGGCTTTGAGTCCAAGTCGTTGCTGTGGCTATGACCGAGTTGTAGTTCGCTGGCATGACGCACAGCATATGTCAGTTGGGTACATCCATCATTATACCCTGTCAAATTCGCGCCCCGCTCGCTCACTGTTCAGAATTTTGCTGTCGTGTTGGAAGGCGATAAACAGTTATGTTTTCCTTTTAGCCATATTTATTCGTGTGGTGGCGTTCAAGGTTAAAGTTACAAGTTACTGTAACGGTAAACGAAGAACAGAAGACGAAGAAGAATATGAGCTTCTATATTTGGGATTAATTGCGTTTTATCTTCTATGACGAATGACCAGATAGAACACGAGGCAAGGGAAGAATTGCAATCGCAAGGGAAAAAGAAAGAAAAGAATCGTTCAAAAGAACCAACCACCCGAAAATGAGCGTTTGCGTTTGTCGAAATGGAAATATTATTATTATCCCTGGGAGGTTAATTAATCCTTTGATGGATCCCTTACAGTCAACTTACCGTACGAAACATCCGAGAGGAGGAAAAAACACCATGTAGGTCGGACCTCCGAGTTGTGATGGGTCAATGTCATTGCTATCGCCCTTGCACTCGCCGCAACGCGTATTTCGGAATAATTCTACCTCCGGTCCGGGCCCGCCCGTGCTTCAATGTTTTTCCGCTCAAATTTTTTTTCTCCAGTGCCCAACAACAACAAAAAAAATTGACGTGGAGTACAACTCAGGCTCAGGCTATCAGTAGCTCCATTTCTGAGTATTATTTTCTGGAACCTCGCCTCGCCATTTCCGAGAGGTGATGGCTGTCTGATCTTGTCTCACCGGACTGGACCCGACTGGACCCGCTGACCGAATGCGACGTCGGACTTTTGATCGAAAATCGGGAATTTGATCAATTGGATTTACGGAATCACAGATCGCTGGTTGTTGCTCAATCACAAACTCGCAGTCTCAGAAATGAGGTAGTGTGACTTTATTGATGTCATTCCGTTATTGTAAGTATTACAGCACTCGAGTACAGTATTGTGGTACATACATGCACCTCATCCGGCTGCTCACTAAACTGTTTCAACGGTGTATGATGTTTGCGACATGTATGGTATTATGGTGCACATATCACATGCAACCCTGAACCAGGTCCAACAAACTTTGAGTGGCGGCAACGGAACTGCCAAGATGTCAAATTACAGTAAATGGGCGCTATTCGTGTCGATGACCCTCCAGTATTTTGTCTTTTTCTCACATCGTCTCTGGGGAATTCCGCTTCCGTACCAGGACCAGGCACACCACGGAACGCATAATATTTTAGCGACCTGCCAAATTACTATACCTACTGCAGCCTGCTGGGTTCGAAGATGTTGCCACGGTAGGCTAGCCAGTTGGGTTAGCTAATTGGTGACCAGCTGTAGCTGTAGCTTACTGTAAGGGTCCTACTGTATATGGGACGTACGTAGGCAGCCGCTCAACTCAACTTGAAGGGACTACCATAACAGGCGGGCGGTGAATTGACGTGCTTCTTTACTAATAAAGCGATTGTAACTTGCGCGAGTAACAATATCATGATTATGGGGACCCTTGATGAAGTCGCCTGGCTCCTTTTTGCGCCCCACTACGCCCTATGCGACGTGAAGGAAACAAGGGGGCACTGGGGATGGTAGTCAAGCGCCGGCAGAAGATACGCCGATCAATCCCATTCCCAATGCCCATTGTCCTTGCCAAATGACGCCGAGTGTGCGATTCGCGCTGTCATATTATAGGCGATTACGTATTATCGTACTGTACAACGATGACTTACTGTTTGCTTTGCTGTAATAAGTTATGGAGGGGAGAGCCGGCAGAGAGCAGACAGGCGCAGAGAACCCTGGGGTTAAGGTAACCATAAAATAGGGCCAAGTTGCTACAGTAGATCTACTGATATACAGTACTGATGAGGACATAGACATAACTCAACGTGGCCGAGTCGGATCATCTATCGTTGTCTCGATCACCACCTTTGATATTCACTAGCGGTGGCCCGTGCCGCGCCCGGCCCAGCTAGCCGAGCGAGCCCCAGTCCGAGGCCGAGAAGGCCCAGCAAGTACGAAGCTGAGCAAGCCCCCAAGAGCCAAGCAAGCCCGCGGAGCACGGGCCACCGCGCCCGAGCGAGCGCGAGTCGGAGGCCAAGAAAGGCGCCAGCAAGTACGAAGCTGAGCAAGCCCCGACAGTCAAGCAAGCGCCCGGAGCAGGGGCCAGAGCCCCCAGTTCGAGCCTAAGCCCTGTCCGAGGCTAAGCCCTGTCCGAGGCCAAGCCCAGTCTCATGGCTGTGCAGGCGTGCGTACACCAATCTCACTGCCAGGAAAGCGGCTGGCGGATGCAAACCCCGTAGTGTGGTGGATCGCATATTAAGCTACTGTTCGAGGTGGAGTAGGCTCCGCCGCTCAGATAGGGGTGGCGCATGAGAAATGACAATATGGACAGACCTGTAGCATTCGTAGGCGAGGATAAACAGCCGGGAAACGTTGACGGCCCTGCAGAAGCATTTGAGACAGAATGACGCGCAGTCTTTGCTGCTCGGGTGTCCAGTCGTCTACGCTGCGGAGAATAATGCGAAGACGTTAATAACCGTTAATGTCGATGCAAGATACATGTTCTATCATTCAACGAACCTTGCTCACTGATGAGTCATCTGATGACAGTCGTTTCCCCTGCTGGTGTGAAAGATTCTCATGTGAATCTGTACCAGAGGCAGTACATCTTTACTGCATAACAAAAATGGTGACATGGACAGGCCTGCAGCGTTCGTAGGCCAGGATAAAGAGCCAGGAAACGTTGAAGGCCCTGCAGAAGCATTCAAGACGGCGTCACTCGCTCTCTTTGCTGCTCGTTCTCTCTCACGTCATTTTTGCTGTGCGATATGCCTCATCGAAAGAGGTTGCATTGAAGACGCTGGTGATTGAGGACGGTTGTTGGGTGTCAATTTTTCCATCAGTGGCCGATATGGTCGACGTTGAGAATAGGGGACAGGTTGCGCATTTAGAATAGGGGATGGGGTCCACGTCCTCACTGCCACGTCCTCACTGTCGGACAGATTCTCATCTCGGCCAATCAGGATATGTCGCGTGCTATCTCGCATGGTTTGTGTGTCAGCGTTTTGTGTGTCAGCACCTCCTATTAGCGCGTTTATATTATAGTAGATGATCATTTCCGGTGGCTTTACTGTGAAAGACATACTGTAATACTAGTGATGCGATATTATCGATCGATCGATCGATCGAATCAACAAGTCTCCCTTCCAGACGACGCTCGCGACTCCTGCTGCCTGACATATACATATTACCAACCCTTGGACGAATATCAACCGAATATTTTGACTTATCGAAAATAGCAGAGCTACATCCTCTTACAACTACAGTAGTGCCGTGGCAACCGCGCACGGATTTTTGCACAAGTGAACAGTGGCGGTGAGGGCCAAGGGTAACCCTATGTTGGCATGTAAAAGGTAACAATTTTTTCTTCCGAAGCGAAATAACAGAAATGCGGGAGAAAGACTGACTTGCATTACGTACTATCCAAACTGACCATATAAGAGATCGAATTATGTTTTTTTTCTGCGAGCCATGACCTCGATTTCAATCGCGAAGCGAAGACATCGGGGAGTAAGATGGTATTATTGAGAAAAAGGAAAAGAAAAGCTTGAAGATGCGATATACAAGACCATGAAGTTGGTCACGTGGGATAAGGACAAGGATAACAAGGAAAAGAACACACAGAGGAGCAAGCCAAGTGCAGGAACGAGTAGATAGCGTCCATACTATGCGCCTTCCAGCGTCTCCAGACGAGCAACTTGCCTGAAAAAAGGGCGCGTTTGTCACGGGGGCCATAGATGTGAAGGGAGATAGACACACCTATCCCGCATAGCTTCTTGCCAGCGCTGCAACTTTGCTACTTCGTTCACCTGGAAGCCGAAGATACGCGGGCGGTACCGATCCGCGCGCAGCGCGACTGTAGCCGTGTTGATTGCTTCGCCGAGGCCGTCGGCGCCTTCGACGAGCTCGTCGCGGACGCGTGCCCCACGGCGACGCGGATCATCTACGGTCGTGGCGCCTGCACCTGGGGCGATACCAACTGCCCCACGGGCGGGGTCTGCAGGTCCGCTCTTGGGCGGAAGGAGAGCAGGATAGACGAGGAAGAGTAGGTGCGGGAAGGAAGTGCCGAAGTAGGCACCGTCGATGGATCCGTGTCGAGAGGATTTGGGCGAGTAGATGTCCTCGCAGCGACCACAGTATAGCTTGACTGATTTCTCGTACGGGACGTCCGTTAGGCCGACTGGGAGAAGTGGCTGGCCTTGACAGAGCACGCGAGGGCATCGGCCGAAATCGGCTTTTTTGTACTTGTCCAGCTGTCGATGCAGGGTCCAGGGGAATGGATAGGTGGAGTGTAAGAGTTGGAGTTTGTATATATGAGGATTAATCGTAAAGTTGATAGAGCATAGGTAGGGCGTACCATCTTGGCTAGTCCCCGCGCGGTCACTATCCAGCGAGCGTGGATGAGCCCATAGAGTAGGCGTGCCTGGATGTCCAATGTCCCCCTAAGTTCCTCCTGGAAATCGTCATCTAGATTGCAGAATTGACGGGTAGTGGATGGCACAAAGAAGGATCACGCGCACCGAGGTTATCAGTAATGAGATCGAGAGCTTGCGTGTAGTTTTGGACTTCGGTGTTGAGGCCGGTTAGATTGAACCGGTCGAGAATGTAATCGTCTTCTACTTCGCAGAAATATTCGTTACCCTTGGATGAGAGGAACCAAGATATCCAGGAACTAGAATTGGGTATATCTTTTGAGCTTGACGGGGTAGCGCGCGTGTGCGCTTACTTTGAGTAATCCGAGTCAGAGCCTGTTGAGGCGTCCTCCACTGCACGACGGAGCATGATATTTTGAGAAATCGTGTCAATAACTTGCAACCTTGCAGCTGGGGTTGTGACTTACTGGCAGCGATGCTCTCAGACGGGCTACAAGTGATCCGGGAGAAGAGTGACCGTGACAAGTGAAACACGACCGATTTGTCACAGCATTGCGTCACAAACTGGTAAAGTCACAACTTGTACCCATGTCGCAGTACGTGTTGCCCATGAGTGCGGGCGATTTTGTTCTTCAAATGCCACCACAAGGTCCCCATTCTCAACTTGAGGTCATAACAGGAGAAACTGATGCCCATCCATCACGTCGTGGTGGCATAATCCGTCTTACCGTCGACGTACCCTCTGCCAGACATACCCCAGGCGAACCGCGTCCTTCCCGATGGCGAACACCCGAGTTCTTCTCCTACTACATAATCTTTGTTATCGCAGTCCCATGGATGATCTATGTCCCGGTGCAACTCAGTTCCAGTGCGTACTACGTTGCCGTGTTTCCGCGAGCATGTCGGCCTTATTCGATCCGATTTTTTTCAGAGACACATCCAAATTACGTCTTGTATCGCCATAGACTAGCAAGTGGGTGGTTTCCCGGCACCGAAATTGTGAGTCTCATGCCTCGAGCTTTCCCAAGCCATCATCCATGCGCCGTTTTTCTACGCCATATTTCCGGACATCGGCAAAGGCGTGCTTCCGTCGACTTGATTCCTTATCTAACCTACCCTTAATAATCGCCTAAAACGTCCGAATACATAGTCTCACCAATACAGTAATACAGGACAACAGCGATGCCCAGTTCCGCTCTTTTCGCCTCAACCTCGCAGCCTTAGGCGCTCTCATGGCTGCTTTCTTTGCTTTAAAGTATGCGTATATGCGTCCTGTTCTTCGTGTCTCCGCCCCAACCGACAATCTACATCGACTTCCATTCTATATCCTCTTATCGCTCCTCATGCTTGCCATCTTGCATGGCGCGAGCATCCTCAAAGTCATTTGCATATTATCCATCAATTATGCGATTGCAAAAGCGACGGGTGGGACGCGGTTCGCTATACCCGCGACGTGGATATTTAATGGCGGTGTGCTGTTCGCGAATCAATGGTATGAAGGATATACGTTCGCGACGCTACATTCAGGACTCGCTTTCCTAGTGCGTCCTGGGTCTACTTTCCCTTACGATTTTCTGACGATTCTAGTAACTTAGGATGGCTGGCGTGGTGTATACCCGCGTTGGCACGTCAGCTTTAATATCACTATGTTACGCCTTGTCTCGTTCAGCATCGACTATCACTGGGCACGTAACCGGACCGGTATCGCGGATGTACGATCTCTTTATGCTGGCTTATGTTTGACAAGATTGAATGCTCATGCACTGTGACTGCAGCCGGGTCGAACGGTGACTGACAAGAAACGGGCGGCTGTGTTCCACTCGCAGGAGACGTATACGTTCAACAACTACCTTGCGTATACACTCTATGCCCCTCTTTATATCGCGGGGCCCATAATTACCTTCAACGATTTCATGTGGCAGGTCGGCACGCGCCATCCCATCGTTCATTGTTCCCAGTGCTCATGTTCTTACATCTAGCTCATACGTCCGGTAAATATCGCGCCGCGAGCGACGGCCCGATATGCCCTTCGCTTCCTCATTTCGTTACTTACTATGGAGACTCTCATTCATATCATGCATGTTGTTGCCATTAAAGATGCGCGCGCATGGACTGGTATGAACCCTGCACAGTTATCCATGCTTGGTTTTTGGAACCTCATTTTCGTCTGGCTTAAGGTACGTAGTATAGTCCAATCCATAACCCCTATTGTAATTGTCTAATAACGCAAAATTGATTCTATTCGACTTTTTGCCCGGGTGTGTGGCTACTCTCTGGGAATAGTTACTTTTGCCATGGCGATTGTTTCGTTTATGGGCGCTTATGGACGGGCTGGACCCGCCCGAGAACATGGTGCGGTGCATGGCGAATAACTACTCGCCCCTTGGGTTCTGGCGCTCGTGGCACCGCTCGTTCAACCTCTGGATCGTGCGCTACCTCTACATTCCGCTCGGCGGGACGCATAGGCTCGTCGCAACAAGTGTGTTGATTTTTACGTTTGTCGCCCTCTGGCATGACCTTAGCCCGAGACTTTTGGCATGGGGTTGGCTCGTGGTGCTTTTCATCCTCCCGGAGGTAATGGCAAGCAAAGCACTCCCTCCATCAATGGTGCGTGCGCTGTTATTTCCTCGATACTCTGAGAGCGAATCCACTTCTTACTTACTTTTTATCTTCTCCGTTTCTATGCATAGTTTGGCGAAAAGTGGTGGTATCGCCACATCTGTGCTATTGGTGGAGTCTTCAACATTCTGATGATGATGGGCGCGAACCTCGTCGGATTCGTTGTTGGTATGGATGGTGCCCAATACCTTGCATACCAACTAGTAAGCAGTTGGAGCGGTGAGTCTCTCCCTCCCCGATGTAGCGTTCTGTCCTTCACGTGCACACGCAGGTATTCGTTTCCTCTTCGTCGCATGTACATGTCTGTTCGTTGGCGTACAGCTCATGTTCGAGTACCGGTGTGTTCGTTCGTTTATGTGTAGATTTGTGCTGATTGCTTTGGCCGATTAGGGAGGAAGAGTTACGTCGCGGAATACACCGCCGATGCTAAACTTGTGGATGACATCTTATCCAATTGTAGATATCTACGTTGCAATACATACCCCAGTCATACCTCGTTCGTTCAATGTCCACTACTTGCTATTAGGTCTCGTGAATACATATCCCCGGAGGAAAGCGGACGAAAGACTGAATGACGGCCTTTTTAAGGGTGGTGAGGCTCTCTCTAGTCCGGAGTGTATTTCTATAAGACTCCTGCAAGTTTGACCCACACAAGACCTTCCGCTCTGTGCAACTCGGCCACCCACGGATTGGAAAACTCGGTCACGTGAGTGGGAGTCGCGATAGTTGGTGACGCTTTATCGATTATCGGCTGGTAAGTAGAATGCTCGCAAATGAGCACAGGTTCGCCATTATGGCAGCCGAGTACAGCACCATCGAGATAGAGCTGTAAAGTTTGGCTTATCCGCTGCTCACCGCAGAACATTACGCAGTACGCAGCTTGGCTTGCAGGTAACCAGCACGACCGCCTCAACTTGGGATGGGGAAACAATCACGTTCGGGCCGGCTTCCTCTCACATTTTTATGCTGATCCGTGTCTCGTCCCCTAAAGATCGTGCGCGGTGTCGGTCCTCGTTATTTATGAAGCATGTGACCCATGGACACCCAAACGCGGGGATTGGTACGGCTACTATCGGAGGGAGGGGAGAAGGGAAGCATGAACTGCCGCACCTATCAAGATGGCAATTTGCTAGTTGATCAACCACCCTAAACTACTGGTTCGAATCCGAATCCTTCATAAACAAACCAGGGCCATTCAGTTGGTAAGCGCTGGTAAGCCTTCGTGCATCGGTCCTAATTCCCGTTCAATAAGGATAAAGAGATTAGTCTTGCTGCATATTGAACCCCATTTGCATCCATCTTTAGGCCTCTTTAGGCTAAAGTTCCACCCTCCCATTGCCGGTAAATTTAATACCTTTTGTAATCAACCCACTGTTTCAGATTGTCCCGCACCAAACTCAACGGAATCTCATTTTATAGACAAATGACAGTTACAAGCCAGTGCAAGATACTTCCCTCTGAACTGTGTCTTACTCAAGGGCTAAAATCAAAGTAACAGTCAGATAACGCATAAAAATCATAAAAGAATCTCGTCGAACCTTTCTCCGAGTCAGCCAGCGCCATGCTCCCGGAGTAGATCTGCAATCTCTCGTTCTCCTCTTCGCAACGATACTTGATATGGTGTTTCACCCTCGCCATTCGTTGCTTGTATGTCAGAGCCACGTTCAAGCAACAGCTTCACGATCTCGAGGTGTCCACTGAAAGTTGAGAGGTGCATCGGAGTCCAATAGTCCTGCTTCCTTGCATTCACGTTCGCGCCGTGATCGAGAAGAACCCGCGAGATTTCAACGTGTCCGTATCGTGATGCTGAGTGTAGCGGGGTCCAACCCCGATTATCACACGAATCCACCTCTGCCCCCGCTTGATGAGCAAGTGGGCGACATTGACGTTCCCTTTGGTCACAGCTCTGTGTAACGGGGTTTGGAACAATGCATTGCGGGTGTTGATATCCACTCCCCGTTCGAGCAACGACCTCAAGGCGTCAATGTTCCCCTCTTCCGCGGCAGCGTGCAACGAAACCTTTGCCTCGTCTTTCCCATCATCGTCATCCGCGCCGCACTCAACTGTGTCCAATGTCGTAGACAGTAACTTGTTTCGATTATTCGCATTCGCTTTGTACTCTGAAAAGAACTTCGCAACCTCATCTTGGCCATTCTCCGATGCCAACTCGGCGGCACTTCTACCGGACTTGTTGAGAACGTCAACATCAGCACCCTGCCGAAGCAACAGCTCTACAAGTCCGAGATGCCCACGTCGCGACGCGGCATGCAATACAGTCCAGCCGTTGCTGTCCGCAGTATGTACAGTCGCACCGTGGTCAACCATAAGACTGGCCATCGCGGCATTCCCATTCGTGACTGCTTGATAGAGTGGAGTTTCTTGCTTGTCATTGGATACGTCTACACTTGCGCCACGCTGGACCAGCAACTCGGCAATCTTGAGATGACCATTTGCCGATGCTAGATGTAAGGGACTCCAGAGGTCATTGCGCCTGATGTTCGGATCAACACCATGATCTAGCAACAGCCGTGCTATGTCAAGGTGTCCATGTTGTGAGGCGTGGTGTAATGGAACCTGGCTCTGGTTGTCCCGCACATTTAGTTCGGCTCCTCGTTCGATGAGGAGGCGCCCAACATCGACATTCCCCCTGAGCGACGCAAAGGCCAAAGGAGCTTGTTGGTTCCTGTCCCGTATGTTGATGGGAATGCCACTGTCGATGAACAGCTGCACAATGTCAAGGTATCCATTATAGGATGCGAAATGCAAGGAATGAAAGCCGCTCTGGTCCTTGGCGTAGATATCTGCACCTTGATCAATCAGGAAGCGTACAGCATCGAGCTTCCCGTTCATAGATGCCAAGTATAATGACGTCTGTCCATATCCATTCCGACCGTCGACATCGATGCCACATTCTAGCAAGAACTTCGTGACGTGGAAATGTCCGTGACACGACGCGATGTGGAGTGGAGTGTTGCCTCTCTTGTCCAGAGCAGACACGGATGCGCCCTTCTCGACCAGGAAGCGCGCTACTTCGAGGTGCCCAGACATCGATGCAATGCCCAAGGGAGTGTGCTGTTTGTCATTCTGGCAGTCAACGTTTGTATCATGATCGATCAGCAACTTTACGATGTCGAGGTGCCCAACATGTGACGCGAAGTGCAGCGCAGTCCAGCGATCTTCACTCTGTGCATTCACATCCGCGCCGCGGTCTATCAAGAGCCGTGCGAGGTCAAGGTATCCATACCGTGACGCGAGATGAAGTGGAGTCCAGCGATCCTCTTCCTGTGCATTTATATCCGCGCCGCAGTCCATCAAACACCGTGCGAGGTCAAGGTATCCATACCGAGAGGCTTGATGCAGAGGAGTCCAGCGATCTTTTTGTTGTGCATTCACATCGGCGCCGTGGTCTATCAAACGCCGTGCGAGGTCAAGGTATCCATACCGTGATGCGTGATGCAGAGGAGTCCAGCGATCTTCTTGCCGTGGATTCACATCGGCGCCGCGGTCTATCAAGAGCTGTGCGAGGTCAAGATGTCCATACCGCGACGCGAGGTGTAGAGGAGTACAGTGGTGTTCTTCCTGCGGATTCACATCGGCGCCGCGGTCCATTAAGAGCTGTGCAAGGTCAAGGTATCCATACAGTGACGCTTGATGCAGAGGAGTACAACTTTGTATCGAGCATGCGTTCACATCAGAGCCGCGGTCTAGCAATAGCCGTGCGACGTCAACATGTCCACATAGTGAGGCAGCGAGTAACGGAATGATGCCGTTATCGTCTCGGGAATTGATGTCTGAACCACGATCTATAAGGAAGTGTGCCACGTCAGGCTTCCCATTAAAACAGGAGACTGCCAACGGTGTTTGTTGCTTCTTATTCCGAGCATCGAGAGTTGCACCAGATCCAAGTAGCAATTCCGCAATCTCACGATACCCGGATTGCGCTGCCGTATGTAGCGGGGCACAGCCTTCATCGTCGGTGACATTCACATCCGCACCAGAATTGACGAGGAGGTGCGCGATTTCGAGTGATGATTTCGCGGCGAGTCCGCCCTGGGATACCCTATGGAGCGGGGCCTCGCCAAGATGGTCACGACAGTCGGGATCGGCACCATTTCTAAGGAGAAGCGATGCGACTTCTGAATGTCCCTTGACTGAGGCGGCGTGTAACGCAGTCGTATGAGAACCGCCCCTGCTATTGATGTCCGGTGAATAGGCAGCGATCAGGTGCTCCGTGAGAGCACGGAAACCGCACAGACAAGAATAATAAAGTGGCATAGCCTCAGGCTGCGTCGGATGTGTCGTGGACATGGACTGTATCCAGTGATGGTCGATGTCGTGAAGCCAGATCCATACTGCAAAATGTGGCATTGTAGGATTGAATATACGCTCCATGACCTCTTGGATGTACGACGACACGTTCCTAAATTTGGCATGGTCAACCCAATACCGAGCGGCATATGGGGCAAGAGGAAATTGGGCAACGGTATTTCGGTCGATTTTGTCATCGAGTTGGAGGAGGACACTGAGGCCCGCGTGTGCAAGGATGGTATGCGCAGGTTCTGGGAGAATGTGATAACATGAAAGACCTTCGTTGGCTGTTTTGAGTCGCTCCGATGTCAAATACTCCTTGACGGAGAAGTGAGAGAATTGTACTACTTGATGGCCTCCTTCATCGACAATGGTGACGAGACTGGAACATACGGACATGACCGCTTCTTCTGCGTATTTTGGACGCCAATCAGGGTAAAAGAAAGGGAGCGCTTCCTCGTCGAACTGAATTGCAAGAACCTCTGCGAGTTCTTCTACACGAAGAGGGCGAATAGACACGACGAGACATCGGAAAAGTCGTTGGGCATATTCGCGTTTCTCATCATCAATACCCAGCAGGGTACGGCTGTATGTTTCATCCAACGTCTTCGGCAAGTCGTTCAGGACCTTCCGAATACTCGGAGGAAGAGTGCGGCGCAGCCTGTCCACCTGGCAGACAGCCCAGCGAAACCTACGAGACCATTTGAGCGTCCAGTTATGAAGCTAAGACAAGAGACAAAGTATGAGATGACTTACATGCCATCCGCTTTGTCAGACAGCGTAACGACGACAAGTTGCTTGTCATCCTCGTTCCATCTCTGCATGTTCCGGTCCGAATAGACAATATATTTGATGTATTTAACTATGTCCTCTTTTTGCCCGGTCTCGTCATGAAGCGAAATCTTGAGTGTCGTCAACGGATCGAGGATCACTCGGATATCCATCTCCGGCCGACTCGCGACACACAGATGTACATTTGGGAGTTCCAGGTCGACAAGCTCTCCAATCAGGTCCAAAACCTCCTCGCGAGGAGACGGTGTCCCCGACAAATTGGGGCATTCGTCCAGAGCGTCGACAATGATATAAATTGGCCCTTTCCCTGGCAGATTCAGCATGTCCTTCATACATTCTTTGAGCGAGTCAATATCCGGTTCTCGCGTGCCGTTCATATTGTCTGAATATAACTGGGAGAGGATGCTGTAACAAGAATCTGATTCGGCAGAAAGCTGCGAAACGAGGGAGGAAAGCAGCCCATAGCAGTCTTGCTTCTTGACATCCCTAAAATCAAAGTAATAGTAGGCCATCGTGGCCAATCCAGCTACGCGCATGCGTTCGATGTCTTGAATGATTTCAGAACTAACAGGCGCTATGAATAACCTTGGACAGACATAAAATCATGACATACAGAAGCGTGCTCTTCCCCGCCCCCGCTGTAGGATCAAAAAAGGTATTAGATCAAGGGACTCATCGGTGGTCTGAAAGACGTACGTTTTCCATGAATCCATAATAATGACCCCTTGGCTTTCCATTCTGTTAGTGCATTGCTCTCGAAGAACCATGCTGCGGTTCCTGCGTGTCGTGCTTTTCGAACGAAGTTTTGATTCGTCGACGGGTTGGGGGGAGAGAGCCATTGTTGAACGTCCTTATGTAACCGGTCACCTACAAAGATACCGTCGGATACGGCGACGAAATGAGGACTTTGGGAAACAACAAACGTTGGGTCTTGTTTATTTTATTTAATAATTGGTGAATTGCGACTACAACCCGATGTCAGCACGAGTCCAACCTCCCTTGCCTGAGACACCTACCCAAATCTTCTCGAATATTATCCGTAGACACCTTCCCATCTAACGGAAGAAGTGCTCAGACAAATATCTGCGAACAATCATATAACAATTGCGTACCTTCCATTACTACTTTCATATTGCCCATAAGGCCATGGACGACTCCCAATGTCTGTGCAACAGTCATCCGAGCCTCGTCTTGGGTCAGTCGATCCAATCTTTGCAAGACCGTCTCTATCTCGCTCTCCCCCAATAACTTTTTGGTGAACTTCTCTGCGGCACATTGAGTCACGAACACTTATAGGTGACAGGGTACTTACTGAGCCGCCCCTGCTTGATTTGTTTTGATGCCAGGGCAAGCACTGAAAGTAATTCGACCATAATTTTTACAACGACCTCCATCATTATCGGATCGGGTGGAATTCTCGTATAGATCTCCATACGCTTGAGGAAGCTTCCTAAGCACTCGAACAGATCGAGAAGCGCGTCATAGCTCGATGAAACCCCTTTGGCGGCCTGGTATTCTCATTCATCACAGGGTACCGGTCGAAAACCGTAGTAAAGGGACGTACGTCAAGAAGAGTGCCGATGCCAGCAAACAAGGCGCTTGCGGGTGGGAAGGGGATCTGACGAGGTCACTGTTAAAAAAGAGTCGCCGGATGGCATGTGTAGCTCACATGGCTGACAGCCTTGCCAATGATGTCCGAGAATGCTTGAAGGACCTTGACTGCGGGGGAGAGGCAATTTATCAATTTCCGATCGTCGTCTCGATATTCCTTGAAGGTTTTTTCTCGTTCATGGAAGAGATGGAGGACTGCCTCTGGAGAATTCGACTGTTCGAGAGCGATAGCAAAGGGGGTTTTAGAGAGGTCTATCCCAGTAAGTTTGGTATAGTCAGCCAAGGCGGCATCGATGATGGAATGGATGGTAGAAGTAGAAGATGTTAAAATTGCTGGTCCAGTCGACGACATGAAAAAATAAAGGTGTTCACGACTTGCGTACAGAGGAGAACAATGGTTCAGAGTACGAAGTGATGAGCGGCGTTAAGGCCGTGAAAACTCCCTCTCCCATGCCAACCGCAGGTGAGCGTTAAATGGAACGGTTACGGCATGAGCAAGTGACCTCTACAGCTCGAAACCCAAGACGGCAGAAATGTTCTTCACTGCAGTACAATTGGCGCGCACTTATAATACAAGACAAGCAATATTCGAGAAAGCAAACAGGGATCACAAGCGAACATGGACATAGTGCATAGACTGAGACGTAAGCTTTCTTTGCGATGTATTAGATTGCTATGAAACAACAACAAAATAAACATATGCAGGGCGGAGGATGAGGCAGGTACTAGATGTAAATAAGACATTAGACCCATAGATGAGGAATATACGACAAACTTTCTATGATTCACTTTGTTGCGCTGCACCGCACCCACACCCGCTCGCTCGCTCGCTCATACGTGCACGAATACGCAGACTACTCTACTCCTCAATCTGTGCCAAAATCTCACAATCCTTGAAAAGAAAATATTCCTACAAAAACAAAACTAATCAGCAATTTCAATCCACGAAAATAAAATGGGAAAACGAACGCACATCTTCTCTAACTTTAATTGCATTACCTCCCCAACCAGACAACAAAGCCCTATCGCCCACATTGACAGACGTAGGCACCACGTGTCCCTCTTTATCAGTTGCACTAGGTCCGAAGGGGATCACAGTCGCTTCAGGGAGCAGACTCGACATGACAGAAGTCGGGAGGAATATTCCCGTTGCTGTTTTCTGGATCACGTTCATTCATTCATAAAACCCGCGGAAGGAAGGAAGAGAAACCCACGGTTTCGGGTTTGAAGCGTTGGGCTAAGACGCGGTCCAAGAGCGGCACGAGGGATCTATCAGTAGACTCGAACGTAGCTCAGGAAGCAGAAGCCATTTTTTTTAAATCCAAAAGGTACTTAGAAGCCAAAGAAAAAAAGTCTTGCATACCATGACGCTAGATGATTTAAAAGTAAGGAGAGAATGAAGGCAGACGTGACGAAGAGACGAGAAGTACGCGGGCAATTTTAAACTGTCAAATAAAATTCGTGATTATTTGTCCAGAACAAATATGTCCTCACGTGACTCGGCACGATCAACTGCTCCTCATGGAAGTAAGTTATACTAGCGCTTGCCCGTGCTATGCACGGCCAGAATTATTTACATATTAACCTGCTTAGCGTAATACTACACAAAGTCGAATGTATTAACAACTTCTTACACTTCCTGGCACGTGTTGATATCCCTGGCGCAGAATGCACTGTAATAATGTTGGAAGGCGTTGATACGCCACAGCACCGGCTGCATGCATACCAGTGAGTACCAGGGCTCCTCAAAGCACCAGAACCCTCTCCCCATCATGCATCATGCATCATCCCCATACCCTCCTACACATACTACGCGCATTTTCAGAGTTCCGGCCCGCTTTCCCGCGCTCCGGTGACAGCATCCCCTCATGGTCATTTTACAGTGATTCAGTCCCTCCTTCCCTCACTACAGTGCCTAGACCTGTCAACCCTAGTATATAGACCATATAACTACATACAGACACCAGAATAGAATCCCAGGAGTTCCCCTTTCTTCCTCTCAGTGCAGAGTCCCTCAAAGAGCACAGTTCGCTCTTCTTCGCGTTCCCGAGTGCGCCGCACGCGTCCGCGGCATTAGAAAATTCAGGGGTACCTCAGAAGATCCAGTGCAGCCTCAGGTGCAAAGTAGCGAAGTCCGCGCGGACGTGTGCGATAGGCCGCGCTCTACATCTTTCCGGAACAGCCCGGCCGTTCCCGGGACCGCTGCACGCGTCCGCACCCTTAGCGGAGCTAGTACCGATGCCTTAGGATCTAGACGGATGTGCCTGCAAAGTATGGTCCTCTGCGGACACCTGCACGATATCGGACAACACTTCCCACCCCCTAGAACTTGCTGCTGAGGGAGCGCGCTTGGTTTCAGTTTGGGTGTTTGTTCCCCACAGACCGGCTTCCCAGCTCATCAACGCAATACTTATATACCCAGTAAGGAATGTTTCAGGAAGAGTCACGAAGATGAACGAAGTTTCCCGAAACACAATGATTCATCATCGAGTCAATTAGCACGTGGATTTTATCTAGCCAATCGGAACAAAAACTGTCTCGACCCACGTCGTTTATAATATAGAAGATACAATGACAATTGTACAGCAACGTGGATGGCGGTGGAGAAAGGCACAGATATGCGCCAGGTTTTTAAGGGGTTCTTACATCCAGAAGTATGACTGGTGTGGAGACATAAGAGATCCGCGCTTCATTGACCTACCCAATTATTAACATTCCCTACCGGTAAGGATGAGAGATCGGTCATACGGCATATATTGCGTCTTTGGGCCCTTTGAACCCTTTTGAGCTAAAGGTGCACACCCTCCCATCGCCGGTGATTTATAATTTAGTACCTTTCTGTTGCACTCACCAACCCATTGTCCCGCACCAAACTCAACAGAATCACATTCTACAGACAAATAAAAGTACATGCCAGTGCAAGTTACTTCCTTCTAAGCTGTGCTTTCTCTAAGGGCTAAAATCGAAGCACTAGTCAGATAACATATTTAGGTCATAAAAGGATCTTGTCCAACCTTTCTCCGTCATGCTTCCGAAGTACATCTGCAATCTCTCTATATCCAGATATCAACGAGACTTGGTATGGTGATTGACCCTCGCCGTTCATTGCATGTACGTCCGCGCCACGTTCAAGTAACAGTTTCACCACCTCGAGGTGTCCACTGCCTGCTGAGACGTGCATCGGAGTCCGATAGTTCTGCTCCCTTGGGTTCACGTCTACACCGTGATCAAGAAGAACCCGCGAGACCTCGACGTGTCCAGCTCGTGATGACCAGTGAAGTGGGGTGCACCCGCACTTATCACATGGATCCACATTCGCGCCCCGCTCGATGAGCAAGCGCACGACATCGACGTTCCCCTCGGCCGCGGCTCTGTCTAACGGAGTATGGTTACTTGCATCGCGAGCGTTGATATTCATCCCACGTTTGAGTAATGACTTCACGGTGTCAATATTCCCCTCTTCCACGGCGTCGTGCAACGAAACTTCTGCCTCATCTTTCTCATCGTCATCCGCGCTATACTCAATTGTGTCCAATGTCGTGGACAGTAGCTGGTCTCGAGTATTTTCATTCGTTTTGTATTCGGAGAGGAATTTCGCAACCTCAGTTTGGCCATTCTCCGATGCCAACTCGGCTGCACTTCTACCGGCCTTGTTGAGAACGTCGACATCAGCACCCTGCCCAAGCAACAACTTCACAACTCCGAGATGCCCACGTCGCGACGCAGCATGCAATACAGTCCAGCCGTTGCTGTCCGCAGTATGCACAGTCGCTCCGTGGTCGATCAGGAGACGGACGATCGCTACATTCCCGTTCGTTACTGCTAGATAGAGTGGAGTTACTCGTTTGTTATTGGATACGTTGACACTTGCGCCATGCTGGACCAACAACTTGGCAATCTCGAGGTGGCCATTGTCCGATGCTAGATGTAAGGGGCCCCACAGGTCATTGCGCTTGATGTTCGGATCGACTCTGTGGTCTAGCAACAGCCGTACCATGTCAAGGTGTCCGTGTTGTGAAGCGAGGTGTAATGGAGCCTGGCTCTGGTTGTCCCGCACATTTAGGTCGGCCCCTTGATTGACGAGAAAGCGCCCGACTTCAACTTTACCCTTGCTTGATGCCAATGCTAACGGGGTCATTTGAGACCGGTTCCGAACATCGACAGGAACGCCAGTGTTGATCATCAGTTGCACGACGTCGAGGTGCCCATTTTGCGATGCGATGTGCAGAGGACTCGAATTATTGATGTTTCCAATATGGATATTTGCGCCTTGATCAATCAGGAAGCGTACAACATCGAGCTTCCCGCCCCTGGATGCAAAGTACAGCGACGTCCGTCCATATCGGTTCCGAATGTCGACATCGATGCCACACTCTAGGAAGAACTTCGCGACGTGGAGATGCCCTTGATACGCCGCCACGTGGAATGGAGTGTTGCCGTCCTCATCCCGGGCAGACACCGCTGCGCCCTTCTCGATCAGGAAGCGTGCTATATCGAGGTGCCCATACGATGATGCTACGGCCAAAGGAGTCTCCTTATCGTCGTTCCAGCTGTCAACATTTGCGCCAAGATCGATCAACAACTTCGCGATGTTGAGGTGCCCTTCGGAGGACGCGAAATGCAGCGCGGTCCAGCGACCCACTGCTTGTGCATTCACATCGGCGCCACGGTCTATCAAGAGCCGTGCGATGTCGAGGTATCCATACGGTGACGTGGCATGCAGAGGAGTCAAACTTTCGGTCGAGCGTGCGTTCACATCAGAGCCGCGGTCTAGCAATAGCCGTGCGACGTCAACATGTCCAGATAATGAGGCAGCGTGTAATGGAATGAAGCCGTCCTCGTCTCGGGAATTGATGTCTGAACCACGATCTATAAGGAACCTCGCCATGTCAGTCTTCCCATTAAAACAGGAGAGTTCCAACGGTGTCCGTTGCTTCTTATTCCGAGCATCGAGACTTGCACTAGATTCAAGTAGTAGTTCCGCAATCTCACGATACCCCTCGTATGCAGCAGTGTGTAGCGGGGTACAGCCTTCATCGTCGGTGACATTCACATCCGCACCAGAATTGACGAGGAGACGCGCGATCTCGAGTGATGATTTCGCCGTGACGAGCTGCCCGCCCTGTGATACCTTATGAAGTGGAACCCTGTTGATATGGTCACGAGAGTCGGGATCGGCATCATTTTCAAGGAGAAGCGATGCGACTTCTAAATGTCCCTTGACTGAGGCGGCATGTAACGCAGTCATATGAGAACCGCCGCTGCCATTGACGTCCCGTGAATGGGAAGCGATCAGGTGCTCTGCGAGAGCACGGAAACCGCACAGACAAGCATAATAAAGTGGCATAGCCTCAGGCTGCGTCGGATGTGTCGTGGACATGGACTGTATCCAATGACGGTCGATATCGTGAAGCCAGACCCATGCTGCGAAATGTGGCTTTGCGTGATCAAATAGGCGCTTCATGACCTCCTGAATATGTGAAGACACGCCATTAAACTTAGCATGGTCGACCCAGTGTCGAGCGGCATATGGCGCGAGGGGAAAGTGACATTTGGTATCTCTGTCGACTTTGTCATCGAGTTGGAGGAGGACACTGAGACCGGCGTGTGCGAGTGTGGTATGCGCAGATTCTGGGAGAATGTGATAGGATGAAAGACCTTCATCGGCTATCTTCAGTCGCTCCGATGTCAAGTACTCCTTGACGGAGAAGTGAGAGAATTGTACTACTTGATGGCCTCCCCTGTCGACGATGGCGATGAGACTAGAACATACGGACATAACCGCCTCTTCTGCGTATTCTGGACGCCACTTAGTGTTAAACGTAGGGAGTTCTTCCTCGTCGAACTGAATTGCAAGAATCTCTGCGAGCTCTTCGACACGAAGAGGGCGAATAGACACCATGAGACATCGGAAAAGTCGTTGTGTATATTCGCGTTTCTCTTCATCAATCCCCAGCAGAGTATGACTGTATGTTTCATCCAACGTCTTCGGCAAGTCGTTCAAAACCTTCCTAATGCTCGCAGGAAGAGTGCGACACAGCCTATCAACCTGGCAAACCACCCAGCGGAACCTTAAGATCATGTGAGAGTCAATTTGTGAAGAGAAGAGATAAGATAAGATAACCTACATGCCATCGGATTTGTCAGACAACGTCTTCACAACAAGTCGCTTGTCTTCCTCTTTCCACCTCCGTATGCTCCGGTCTGAACGGACAACATACTTGATGTACTTGATTATGTCCTCCTTTTGTCCGTTCTCATCATGAAGCGAAATCTTGAGAGTCGTTAACGGCTCGAGAACTGTTCGGATATCCATCTCCGGCCGGCTAGCGAGACATAAATGTACATCCGGAAGGTTCAGATCAACAAGTTCTTCAATCAGATCCAGGACCTTCTCGCGGGCGGACGGCCTTCCCGGGAAATTCGGACATTCGTCGAGAGCGTCGACAATGATATAAATTGGGCCTTGCCCTGGCAGACTCAGCATGTCCTTCAAACATTTCTTGAGCGCGCTAATACTGGGCTTTCGGATGCCACGATTATGGTCCGAATATAGCTGGGAAAGGATGTTGTAACAAGAATCCGATTCGGCAGAAAGCTGCAAAATCAGGGAGGAGAGTAGGCCATCGGAGTCTTGCTTCTTCACATCCCGAAAATCAAAGTAATAGTACGCCATCATGGCCAATCCAGCGGCATGCATACGCTCGACTTCCTGTATTATTGCGGATCTAGTGGGCATGATGAACACTCTCGAAAAGAGCTATAAAGACATTATCACATACAGAAGGGTGCTTTTGCCTGCCCCCGCTTTTAGATCAACAAATTATCAGTTCAGGGCGCTCGTCGGTGGTTCGGGAAACGTACGTTTTCCATGGATCCACAAGAGGGAACCGCTCGCTTTCCATTCTGTTAATGCCTTGCTCTCGAAAAACCATGCTGCGGTTCCATCATGTCGTGCTTCCGATACAAAGTTCTGGTTGGTCGACGGGTCCGGAGGGGAGAGCCAGTGTTGCACCTCCTTTTGCAGCTGATCACCTATAAAGAAAAACGTCAGTCACGACGACGAAATGCGGAAAGGAAAACAACAAACGTTGGGTCTTGCTTATTTTATTTAATGTTTGGTGAATTGCGACTACAACTCTGTGTCAGCACGAGTCCGACCTCGTTGCGTGAGACACATACCCAAATCATCTCTAATACTATCCGTAGACGCCTTCCCATCTAACGGAAGAAGTGTTCAGGCAAACATATGCGAACTACCATATACCAACTGCGCACCTTCCATTACTACTTTCATGTTCCCCATAAGACCGTGGACGACACCCAATGTCTGTGCAACAGTCATCCGAGCCTCGTCTTGGGTCAGTCGATCCAATCTTTGCAAGACCGTCTCTATCTCGCTCTCCCCCAATAACTTTTTAGTGAACTTCTCTGCGGCACATTGAGTCACGAACACTTATAGGTGACAGCGTACTTACTGAGCCGCCCCTGTCTGATTTGTTTCGATGCCAGGGCAAGCACTGAAAGTAATTCGACCATAATTTTTACAACGACCTCCGTCATTATTGGATCGGGTGGAATTCTCGTATAGATCTCCATACGCTTTAGGAAGCTCCCTAAGCACTCGAACAAGTCGAGAAGTGCGTCATAGCTCGATGAAACCCCTTCGGCGGCCTGGTATACTCATTTATTACAGGGGAACCGGTTGAAAAGCGGATTAAAGGGACGTACGTCAAGAAGAGTGCCGATGCCAGCAAACAAGGCGCTTGCTAGTGGGAAGGGGATCTGACGAGGTCACTGTTAAAAAAGAGTCGCCGGATGGCATGTGTAGCTCACCTGCCTGATGGCCTCGCCAATGATTCCCGAGAATGCTTGAAGGACCTTGACTGCAGGCCAGAGGCAATTTATCAATTTCCGATCGTCGTCGCGATATTCCTTGAAGGCCTTTTCTCGTTCATGGAGGAGTTGGAGGACCACCTCGGGAGAATTTGACTGTTTGAGGGCGGTAGCAAAGGGGGTTTTAGAGAGGTCTGTCCCAGTAAGTCTGGTATAGTCAGCCAAGGCGGCGTCGATGATGGAATGGATGGTAGAAGGGGAGGATGTCAACATTGCTGGTCCAGTCGATGACATGAAGAAAATGAATGTATTCACGCTCTTGCGTACAGAGGGGACAGAGTGAGAGAAGGGAGAACAAGAGTTTGGGCACGTTCAGGGTTCGGCTGTTTAGGCTGTTCAGGGAAACTAGGTTACTTATTATAACTTACGAAGTGACACCTGATTATCACAACAAACTGTGTTGAGTGACAGGTGACGCTTGGTAACCCTCGCCTGTTTGGCTACAGGCGTTCCTTATTTTCTCAATATCCGGGTATATCCAACTATTCCAGCACCCGGAAGTCCGGCTCCGTCCCTCCACGTGCAACATTATGACGCCCATCAACGGGAGTTGTTCCCGGGCCCATCCGCGTGACTTCCCCCACGCTATCCCGCCCTCGGCAACGTCCGATGACATGACTTCGATGTCTCCCTCGTCGAGCTCGTCGTCCCTGACAGCGAGCACGATTATTTCCACTTATCCCAATAAATTACATAACATATATATATCATAGGATTCGCATAAATGAGTAGAATACAAATATAGTAATTACAAATCAAGATAAGGGGTTATAAGGGACCACTGTCCCCCATCCCCGGTAAACCGGGGCCGGCTAACCGGATCGCGTCCGTCCCGCGCGTTCCCCACTTCGGCAACGTCCGATGACGCGACATCGTCGTCTCCCACATCGTGCTCGTCGTCAGGGACGACGAGCACACTTATTGCCACTTATCTACAATAAAATATATGACATATATATACCAAAATATTCGTATTAATGAGTAGAATACAAATATGGTAATTATAATTGAAAATAAGCTGTTTTCAGGGACCCATCCCCGGTAAACCGGGGCCGGCTAACCGATCCGCGTCGACAACATCTGATGACTCGACTTCATCGTCTTTCACATCGTGCTCGTCGTCCCTGACGACGACCACGCTTATTTCCACTTATCCATAACATAATATATTACATATATATATCAAAAAAATTGTATTAATGAGTAGAATACGAATATGGTAGCCGATCCGGCCTCCCCAGTGTTTTCCCGCGCGTTTTCCCACCTCGGCAACCTCCGACGACGCGACTTCGTCGTCTCCCACGTCGAGCTCGTCATCAAAGATGTTGAGCTTGACGATTTCCACTATTCACGTATATAATATATAACATGTATATATAAATGGATTCAGATTGCTTCCTAGAACATAAATACATTGTAAAATATACTGCATTCTTCCCTCCCCTCCGAACACCCCAACGTCGCGCACGCAAATCGGCCGCGCGCGGTCTTTGGCTTTTGGGAAGCATCGGGCGGCGTTTGAAGCTAAACCGATGACGCAGGAGAAGTCGAGGCCGAGGCATTGGGTGAGGATGAGGGGTACGTTCGGATCGATGGACTGGGAATAACGGGGGCATTCTTCGACAAGAGTACATACTTGAGTTTATATTATTTCCCGTACTTTGGTGGGAGAACGGAGCGGATGCTGGTTGAGGAAGTGGATAGGGCCTTGGACCAGAGAATGGACTCGTGTCGCAGGATCGACGTTGAGCTGCCATTCTGGAGTGCAGCTGTGTGCGGTGAAGGGCATGAGCGATGAAGTGGTCCAGCCGTGGGGTTGGGGTAGCAGGAAACAGTGGGATATGAGGGCGTACCTGGGCATGCGAATAGGTGGGAAACGAAACGAGCAGCGGACGTCCTGGAGGGGAGGAAGAGGGAAGAGCAGGTTGGTGTGCTTCGAAATGTGGCACGTAAACGAGGACTCACCAACTGGAGGGGAAGAAGAGGGAGGAGCGGGTTGGTGAGCGTCGAAACGTGGCACGTCACAAACGAGGACTCACCAACTGGAGGGGAGGAAGAGGGAGGCGCGGGTTGGTGAGCCTCGAAACGTGGGAAACGGGCCTTGAGGCGTTGGAGTGAGGCTGCGTGCGGTGGAGGGCATAAGCGATAAAGTGGCCCAGCCGTGGTGGTTGGGGTAGTAGGAGACAATGGGGTAGGGAGGGGGAATCTGAGCATGCGAATAGGTGGGAAACGAAACGAGCAGCGGAGAGGCGTTGAGGCGTTGGAGTGAGGCCGTGTGCGATGAAGGGCATAAGCGATAAAGTGGTCCAACCGTGGGGTTGGGGTAGTGGAGACAGTGGGAGAGGAGGGCGTACCTGGGCATGCGAATCGGTGGGAAACGAAACGAGCAGCGGGGAGGCCTTGAGGTGTTGGGGTGAGGCCGCGTGAGGTGAAGGGCATAAGCGATAAAGTGGTCCAGCTGTGGGGTTGGGGTAGTAGGAGACAGTGGGAGAGGAGGGCGTACCTGGGCATGCGAATAGGTGGGAAACGAAACAAGCAGCGGGGAAGCCTTGAGGCGTTGGAGTGAGGCCGCGTGCGGTGAAGGGCATAAGCGATAAAGTGGCCCAGCCGTGGGGTTGGGGGTAGTAGGAGACAGTGGGAGACGAGGGCATACCTGGGCATGCGAATAGGTGGGAAACGAAACGAGCAGCGGGAAGGCCTTGCGGCGTTGGGGTGAGGCCGCGTGAGGTGAAGGGCATAAGCGATAAAGACCCAGCGTGGTGGTTGGTACGAGACAGTGCGGTAGGGAGGAGACTCTGGACATGCGAATAGGTGCCATTGATGTCGTCCAGCCAAGCACCAGGCAGCAAGAGGGAGGAGTGGCGAGGCGCGTCACGTGTCCAAGGCGCATTGATTGCGTCCCAGGCTCATCACTCATCATCACATATGTGTGACTTCCCTCGGCAACGTCCGAGCTCCCTGTCATGCTCAATGTCTCTGCGAGCACACTCCCTCCCTTACAAAATAGACATCATTGTATTTTAATGTAGAATCTAAATAACGTAGAATCTAAATAACACCATTATAAATTGAAATAGTCGGATTTGTGATGCCACCCATGGGAAAAGTAGGGCCGGCTAACCGGATCTGAGCACCCGGGACTTTCCCACACGTTTCCAACTCGGCAACTTCCAACGTGCGCTCTCGACTTGAGTTGCCTCCTATGGTCATTGCCTCCCACAGTGTCAACCACGCTGTGCTCATTGTCCCTGACAGTGAGCACACCTTTTTTCACTTATCCCCCTTTCTCCCTCATAGAATATATAACATGTTTATATCACTGGGTTCGTATTAATGAGTAGAATACAAATATAACAATTATAAGTTAAAATAAAGAGTGCTGAGGGTGTCAGAATACATAAACCATTTACATCCAGAGTGGCTATTTGCAGCAGGAATAAAATAGCCATAAACCTGAAATAATTTGTGAAGGTAGATGAGATCAGAATCTATGGGGTGCTCTGCCAACACTAAGAGATCCAATCAGCCAGTTCTGAGTTATTTAATCCAGACTGGTTTTAAAGATGATCAAATAACTTAAGACTGGCTGATCAAATCTCTTAGAGTTGGCAGAGCACCCTCTTGCTTCTGATCCCATCTATCTTCTCAAATATTTTCAGATTTAGTGCTATTTATTTCTCAATAGGGCACTATTCAGGTTGATACTCTTTACATGAAACTCTGATCATGTTGTGTTGCAACAAGCTGAGCTGGAGATTTTCATATCTTAAGAACTAAAATAGTGGTAAATCTGAAAATATTTGAGAACATGGATGGGATCAGAAGCAAGAGGGTGCTCTGCCAACTCTAAGAGATTTGATCAGCCAGTCTTAAGTTATTTGATCATCTTTAAAACCAGTCTGGATTAAATAACTCAGAACTGGCTGATTGGATCTCTTAGTGTTGGCAGAGCACCCCATAGATTCTGATCTCATCTACCTTCACAAATTATTTCAGGTTTATGGCTATTTTATTCCTGCTGCAAATAGCCACTCTGGATGTAAATGGTTTATGTATTCTGACACCCTCAGCACTCTTTATTTTAACTTATAATTGTTATATTTGTATTCTACTCATTAATACGAACCCAGTGATATAAACATGTTATATATTCTATGAGGGAGAAAGGGGATAAGTGAAAAAAGGTGTGCTCACTGTCAGGGACAATGAGCACAGCGTGGTTGACACTGTGGGAGGCAATGACCATAGGAGGCAACTCAAGTCGAGAGCGCACGTTGGAAGTTGCCGAGTTGGAAACGTGTGGGAAAGTCCCGGGTGCTCAGATCCGGTTAGCCGGCCCTACTTTTCCCATGGGTGGCATCACAAATCCGACTATTTCAATTTATAATGGTGTTATTTAGATTCTACGTTATTTAGATTCTACATTAAAATACAATGATGTCTATTTTGTAAGGGAGGGAGTGTGCTCGCAGAGACATTGAGCATGACAGGGAGCTCGGACGTTGCCGAGGGGAAGTCACACATATGTGATGATGAGTGATGAGCCTGGGACGCAATCAATGCGCCTTGGACACGTGACGCGCCTCGCCACTCCTCCCTCTTGCTGCCTGGTGCTTGGCTGGACGACATCAATGGCACCTATTCGCATGTCCAGAGTCTCCTCCCTACCGCACTGTCTCGTACCAACCACCACGCTGGGTCTTTATCGCTTATGCCCTTCACCTCACGCGGCCTCACCCCAACGCCGCAAGGCCTTCCCGCTGCTCGTTTCGTTTCCCACCTATTCGCATGCCCAGGTATGCCCTCGTCTCCCACTGTCTCCTACTACCCCCAACCCCACGGCTGGGCCACTTTATCGCTTATGCCCTTCACCGCACGCGGCCTCACTCCAACGCCTCAAGGCTTCCCCGCTGCTTGTTTCGTTTCCCACCTATTCGCATGCCCAGGTACGCCCTCCTCTCCCACTGTCTCCTACTACCCCAACCCCACAGCTGGACCACTTTATCGCTTATGCCCTTCACCTCACGCGGCCTCACCCCAACACCTCAAGGCCTCCCCGCTGCTCGTTTCGTTTCCCACCGATTCGCATGCCCAGGTACGCCCTCCTCTCCCACTGTCTCCCACTACCCCAACCCCACGGTTGGACCACTTTATCGCTTATGCCCTTCATCGCACACGGCCTCACTCCAACGCCTCAACGCCTCTCCGCTGCTCGTTTCGTTTCCCACCTATTCGCATGCTCAGATTCCCCTCCCTACCCCATTGTCTCCTACTACCCCAACCACCACGGCTGGGCCACTTTATCGCTTATGCCCTCCACCGCACGCAGCCTCACTCCAACGCCTCAAGGCCCGTTTCCCACGTTTCGAGGCTCACCAACCCGCGCCTCCCTCTTCCTCCCCTCCAGTTGGTGAGTCCTCGTTTGTGACGTGCCACGTTTCGACGCTCACCAACCCGCTCCTCCCTCTTCTTCCCCTCCAGTTGGTGAGTCCTCGTTTACGTGCCACATTTCGAAGCACACCAACCTGCTCTTCCCTCTTCCTCCCCTCCAGGACGTCCGCTGCTCGTTTCGTTTCCCACCTATTCGCATGCCCAGGTACGCCCTCATATCCCACTGTTTCCTGCTACCCCAACCCCACGGCTGGACCACTTCATCGCTCATGCCCTTCACCGCACACAGCTGCACTCCAGAATGGCAGCTCAACGTCGATCCTGCGACACGAGTCCATTCTCTGGTCCAAGGCCCTATCCACTTCCTCAACCAGCATCCGCTCCGTTCTCCCACCAAAGTACGGGAAATAATATAAACTCAAGTATGTACTCTTGTCGAAGAACGCCCCCGTTATTCCCAGTCCATCGATCCGAACGTACCCCTCATCCTCACCCAATGCCTCGGCCTCGACTTCTCCTGCGTCATCGGTTTAGCTTCAAACGCCGCCCGATGCTTCCCAAAAGCCAAAGACCGCGCGCGGCCGATTTGCGTGCGCGACGTTGGGGTGTCCGGAGGGGAGGGAAGAATGCAGTATATTTTACAATGTATTTATGTTCTAGGAAGCAATCTGAATCCATTTATATATACATGTTATATATTATATACGTGAATAGTGGAAATCGTCGAGCTCAACATCTTTGATGACGAGCTCGACGTGGGAGACGACGAAGTCGCGTCGTCGGAGGTTGCCGAGGTGGGAAAACGCACGGGAAAACACTGGGGAGGCCGGATCGGCTACCATATTCGTATTCTACTCATTAATACAATTTTTTTGATATATATATGTAATATATTATGTTATGGATAAGTGGAAATAAGCGTGGTCGTCGTCAGGGACGACGAGCACGATGTGAAAGACGATGAAGTCGAGTCATCAGACGTTGTCGACGCGGATCGGTTAGCCGGCCCCGGTTTACCGGGGATGGGTCCCTGAAAACAGCTTATTTTCAATTATAATTACCATATTTGTATTCTACTCATTAATACGAATATTTTGGTATATATATGTCATATATTTTATTGTAGATAAGTGGCAATAAGTGTGCTCGTCGTCCCTGACGACGAGCATGATGTGGGAGACGACGATGTCGCGTCATCGGACGTTGCCGAAGTGGGGAACGCGCGGGACGGACGCGATCCGGTTAGCCGGCCCCGGTTTATCGGGGATGGGGGACAGTGGTCCCTTATAACCCCTTATCTTGATTTGTAATTACTATATTTGTATTCTACTCATTTATGCGAATCCTATGATATATATATGTTATGTAATTTATTGGGGATAAGTGGAAATAATCGTGCTCGCTGTCAGGGACGACGAGCTCGACGAGGGAGACATCGAAGTCATGTCATCGGACGTTGCCGAGGGCGGGATAGCGTGGGGAAGTCACGCGGATGGGCCCGGGAACAACTCCCGTTGATGGGCGTCATAATGTTGCACGTGGAGGGACGGAGCCGGACTTCCGGGTGCTGGGAATAGTTGGATATACCCGGATATTGAGAAAATAAGGAACGCCTGTAGCCAAACAGGCGAGGGTTACCAAGCGTCACCTGTCACTCAACACAGTTTGTTGTGATAATCAGGTGCGAAGTGATGGGCGCAAAGCTGTGAGGACTCCCACGCGGATTGGGCGTCAATTGGGGCTGTTACGGCAGCGGGCAAGTGACCACACATGTACAGCTCGAAACGAAGGACGGCAGAAATGTCCACCCCTGCAGTACAATTGGCACGCAACTATGATACAGGACAAGCAAGGTTCCAGAAAGTAGAAATCACAAGCGAACATGGGAATAGTCTGCATAGACTGAGACGTAAACTTTATTTGCTGAGTGGGGATACAGTATATGCTAAGTTAGATTGCTATGAAATGACAACAAAAGAAATATGCCCAGGGAGTTGGGATAGGAAGCATCGCATCCTGAGAAAGAGTGGTGGGGCCGCGTGAGTAGAACCCGTCCAGGATGGCACATTTCGATACTGAAGAGTCGACTTTGGACTCTGTGGCAGGCGCAAAAGCGGAGACGTTGTTGAGTATATGTGTATCTCGGCCCGGCCCATGGGCTCGCCTTTTTCATCGCGTGAATATCGATGCATTCTTCGTGACTTGCTTTCGTGGTGCGTCCTGCGTCTGCTTTCTCTTTTTTTATTCTGATTTCAGTAGGGTGGCTGGCGTTGCGTGTACCTGCGCCGGCACGTAAGCTCCAACATCACCGTGTCACGACTTGTCTCGTTCAGCATCAACCACCACCGTGCATGTAACCGGACCTGTTTCACGAATGCATGATCTTCTCACCCTTGCAGACGCTCGGCAGGATGGAGTGCTCACGCAGCGCGACTACAGCTAGATAGAGAGGTAAGGGACGAGAAATGCGCGGCTGCGTTCCGTTTGCATGAGACGTATATGTTCCGTAATTGCCCCGCTCTACATCAGGAGGCACATAGTTATTTTCAATGACTTCATGTGGTAGGTCGGCACGCACCATCCCACCGTTCATGGTTCCTAGGGTTCATGTTTCTTACAACCAGCTCGCACGCGCGATACGCAAGGAACACAAGAGACAGAACGAGACAGAAGGGAAGGCGGGGGGAAAGGGGGGCCGTGTGGACTGCGGTTCCACCAAACACAGGAGCAAGGCGGTGACCAGTACGAGGACATGAAGGAATGAAACAGATGAGAAGGAAAAAAGACGAGAGAGACACACATAATAATGCCCTTCCTCGACTAGGACTCTGCCACCCAAATCCTACTACTACTACATCTCAGATAACTGAGACAGATGAGACAACGGATACGAGTATTGACTTGCATCAGCGAAGGGTGTCTTAAGTACATGACAAGTTCCGAGTTGGTAAGGAGGCAATACAGTAGAAGGATGTCGGGACGACGCGCGCGTCAGCTGGTCGCGTAGGGCTTACTGTAACCCCAACCCTACGACCCCCAACCGTTCTGTTTCCTCCATCCAAGTCGACGTCGATGTCCCCTTCCCGTATGTATCTCACCGTTCTTTATTTGACTACTCCCTTTTTAATTCTCCATATTTTAGCCCGCTATCGGAGTCTGTGCCAATTATGACGTTGTCACCCACCTGTTTGAATGCGTTGACAACTTCAATCGTCTTCATGTCAACATTACGATCCGTTCCTTGCTTTGAATGTCCGAGATAGTCGTCAAGATAATAGTCAAAGCTCTTTCCGTACTTTCTTTGCTTGATTTGCTTCGTCGCTAGTAGCAACAAAGCAGATCAAGCAAGGACGGCTTAGGAACTTGAGGGGTATCCACATTTTTTTGTTTATCTTGTCATAGCTTTTTCCAGAGAGTTTCAGGAAGAAACTGTCAAGAGAAGGCGAGATTCAGGATATCCTTATATGCTACAGAGGGAGACCGTTTCGCCTTTGATGAGGCTCGGGTGACTGGAACGCTTCCGGTAGTCTACAGGATTGTAAGCTCACTATGGACGGTATGGTTATCCTTCTCAGCTTTCGCTTTTCATGGCTCACTAGACTTTTGTTCGGGTAGATGGCAGGGTACCATCGGATGATATGGCAGTTTTTTGGTGCACTCGGTTTATCAGTCGACGTTTATCAGATTGATACTATATATGTGACGATGCAAGGGATGGCGTACGGGATAAACAAATTCGGATGTAAGTCATCGTTCATTCTAGTCATAGTCATCATCGATGCTGAGGCATCATTACGGGTGACCATTTGCAGAAGGATATCTGAAGTTCAAGTGTCATGTAATGATCCTTTCGTAAACGCAGGCGATGAATTGTGCTTGGATGGATCTGGAGGTGAAAGCCAATTTAGCTTACACCTCCAGATCCATCCAAGGACTACAACGTTGTCCTTGGAACCCATTACCGTGGACCCGTTGAATGGTTCTGTCAAGACAGCCTGAGTACGCAAGGAATGGAAGAAGACAAGGGATGGATCCATGTTATTAATCATCTCCAGTCTTTGATATTGTTCTTTGGTATGTGTCACCCGACGTCCGTCCGATACCTACACGTAGGTCGCAAGTCCTACCGTTGTTAAAGATGTCAGGGTAAAGTGCGACCGCGAACTAACCCTCATAGGCTATTTCAGAGACACAGCAGAGGCAGGCCTCTGCGGCTTCCTCACATCACTCGTTTCCCAAGTCTGTGCCAATTCCAATCCCTGCTATCAAATTCGTATTTGAGAAAGCCACGTTGATTTTGGAACAGTCTGAGTCTGACAACCATGCGCTCACGGAATGCTTGACGATGCTAACAAACCTCCCCTCCATCGCAGCCCATTACGCACTTTATTGTAGATACGCTCGATGAATGTCTTAAGTTACATATCCTGATTTTCAACCGTATGTACGTGAAGAAAAAATTGACATCCGAACTATTCTAGATCTTCTCATCACTCGGACCGGAAGATGCGGAGATGGACTCGGTTTCCCTTGCCGCTTCGATCCTTCCACAGTATACCCTTAATCATTCTGATGTCCTGTGGTACAGACGGAGTTTGTATAAGCCTATAAGTTGAAAAGAATGGGGAGCGCTCTTAATGCGCGCGCTTGTTAGTACGGCTATTGCGAGGAGTGGAGAAATTCTTTGGTGGGAGCGAGCAGTCTACAGGGCCAGGAGTGGTTGAGCAAATTCCTGGGTCAGAAATTCTAATTCTGGTAATACGCGTACTATCAAAAGTACAGGGTTACAGGAACTTCTGAGTTGACTCCCTGCCCATCCCTTCGGCCAATGCAATAAAATAAATGGAACAGAAGGAAGCGCCCTTCAGACATGCGTCACACGCAAGGCCGTGACGACCTTGTACCTGTCAGGCTTCTCTGCTGTCCTACCACAAGCATGGAAGAAAAGTACTTGACCGTTCCTTGGTAATTAGAATAAAGGACAGCCACGCACAATATACTGACCCGTTTGTAACTCTGCGAGGGTGAAGTCGTCCTGAGAAAGAACTACGAGACGGCGACGGGAGCGACGTGGACGGCTGTTCCACGGTGTCGGAGTCGAGGAGTTGAGATAGGACGGGTAAGGACACGAAAGCATGCGGACAGAGGAAGGGTTAAAAGAGGCGCACTTATGATTCAAAATTGATGCCTTCCTCAACGACCAGGAGGACAGGAATATATAAACGCGTTTTTACCTACTGGCGGCCCGGGTGGAGGACATATCGGCGTGGAGGAGCGAAGGAGCATTTTGCTGTTGTACTGGGGTAACTGGACGCACAGGGAGAATTAAGGAAAATCGTTAGTAACTTACGACCAGAGAAGACTCAAACTAAATGTAAAGAAAAGTCGTACGGCTACCGTGTGGTGGCTGCTGTGTTGTGTTGGTTTGACGTTGTAGGAGAGTACGGAGCGAGAGGACAGAAAAAGGGAACGTGGGAAGGAAAGGCGATGAACGAATATTGATACACATTCACATATTCACATTCTGCCTTGGTCGGGGAAGCGGTGGGCGGTTTAGGAGCGATCGTGACATGCCCGTTGCCTGCTGCGATGCCAAGCGTGACTTATGTACTTGTACCTGTGAAGCGGTGCATTATAGACTCAGAAGGGCGCGTGAAAAGATATCACATATGGCAATCGCGGGTTGATCAACCAAGATTCGAATCTGATTCCCGATTCCCATTTTCAATGCCTCAGGTACCATTAGATCATACCAAGGCAATCCCGGTCAGCCTTGGCGTCGATGTTCTCCTTGCATGTACCTCCCCATCCTTTATTCAACCACACTATTAAATATTAATCTACATATTTCAGACCGCTGTCGAGTCAGGGCCAATTACATTGCTCTGCTCGACCGCCCAATAAGGTAAAGATATCTGTCACGCGGCATATATTGAACCCCTTTTGCGTCCCTCTTTGGGCCACTTTGGGCTAAAGATGCACACTCACTGGTAAATTTACCGCACCAAACTCAACAGAACCCATTCCACAGACAAATGACAGTCACGACATTTCGTTTCAAGCTGTGTTTCCTCTAAGGGCTAAAATCGAAGCACCAGTCAGATAACGCATTCGAGTCATAAAAGGATCTCGTCCAACCTTCCTTTCTCGATGCCATGCTTCCGAAGTAGATCTGCAATCTCTTCATGTCCAGATACCAGCGATACTTGGTATGGTGTTTGATCCTCGCCGTTCATTGCATGTATGTCCGCGCCACGTTCAAGTAACAGTTTCACCATCTCGAGGTGTCCATTGCCAGCTGAGACGTGCATCGGAGTCCAGTAGTTCCGTTGCCTTGCGTTCACGTTTGCACCGTGATCGAGAAGAACCCGCGAGATCTCGAGGTGTCCAATTTGTGATGCATGTGATGACCAGTGCAGTGGGGTGCGTCCGCACCTATCACATGGATCCATTTTCGCGCCCCGCTCGATGAGCAAGCGTACGACATTGACGTGTCCCCGACCGCAGCTCCGTCTAACGGAGTATGGTTACCATCATCGCGGACGTTGATATCCACTCCCCGTTCGAGTAATGACTTCACGGTGTCAATGTTCCCCTCTTTCGCGGCAACGAGTAACGAAGCCTTTGCCTCGTCCTCATCATCTGCGCCGTACGAAACTGTGTCCATTGTCGTGGACAACGACTTGTTTCGAGTATTTGGATTCGTTTTGTACTCGGAAATGAAGTTCGCAACCTCATCTTGGCCATTCTCCGATGCCAACTCGGCTGCACTTCTACCAGCCTTGTTGAGAACGTCGACATCAGCACCGCGCAGAAGCAACAGCTTTACAACTCCGAGATGCCCACGTCGTGACGCGGCATGCAATGCAGTCCAGCCGTTGCTGTCCGCAGTATGCACAGTCGCTCCGTGGTCGATCAGGAGAAGGGCGATCGCGGCATTCCCATTCGTCACTGCTCGATAGAGAGGAGTTTCTTGTTTGTCATTGGATACATTGACACTTGCGCCACGCTGGACAAGCAACTCGGCAATCTTGAGGTGGCCATTGTCCGATGCTAGATGTAGGGGGCTCCAGAGGTCATCGCGCGTGATATTCGGATCAACTCCGTGGTCTAGCAACAGCCGTGACATGTCGAGGTGTCCATGTTGTGAAGCGAGGTGCAATGGAGCCTGGCTCTGGTTGTCCCGCACATTTAGGTCGGCCCCTTGATTGACGAGGAAGCACCCGACTTCAACTTTACCCCTGCTTGATGCCAATGCTAACGGGGTCATTTGAGACCGGTTCCGAACATCGACAGGAATGCCAGTGTTGATCATCAATTGCACGACGTCGAGCTACCCGTTTTGCGATGCGATGTGCAGAGGATTCGAATGATTGTCGTTTTCGATATGGATATCTGCGCCTTGCTCTATCAGGAAGCGTACAACTTCGAGCTTCCCGTTGCTAGATGCCAAGTAAAGTGACGTCTCTCCATCTCGGTTCCGAATGTCGACATCGATGTCACACTCTAGGAAGAACTTCGTGACGTGGAGATGCCCTTGATTCGCCGCCACGTGGAATGGAGTGTTGCCGTCCTCATCCCGGGCAGACACCGCTGCGCCCTTCTCGATCAGGAAACGTGCTACTTCGAGGTACCCAAACTGCGATGCCAAGGCCAAGGGAGTCTTCTGATTTTCATCCCCGTTGTCAACATTCGCGCCACAATCGATCAGCAACTTCGTGATGTCGAGGTACCCACCATGGGACGCAAGATGCAGCGCAGACCAGCTATCTCCTTCCTGTGCATTCACATTGGTGCCACGGTCTATCAAGAGCCGTGCGAGCTCAACGTGTCCATACTGTGACGCGAGTTGCAGAGGAGTAAAACCTTCGGTCGAGCATGCGTTCACATTCGATCCGCGGTCTAGCAATAGCCGTGCGACGTCAACATGTCCACGTGGTGACGTAGTATGTAATGGAATGAAGTCGAGCTCGTCTGGGGAATTGACGTCTGGCCACGATCTATAAGGAACCTCGCCATGTCAAGCTTCCCACTATAACAGGAGTGTTCCAATGGTGTCGTCTGCTTCTTATTCCGAGCATCGAGACTTGCACCAGATCCAAGTAGTAGTTCCGCAATCTCACGATACCCGGATTGCGCTGCCGTGTGGAGCGGGGCACAGCCTTCATTGTCGAGGGCATTCACATCCGCGCCAGAATTGACGAGGAGACGCGCGATCTCGAGTGATGATTTCGCCATGACGACCTGTCCGCCCAGTGAAATCGTATGTAGTGGAGCCTTGCCGCTATGGTCACGAGAGTCGGGATCGACATCATTTTCAAGGACAAGCGACGCGACTTCTAAATGTCCCTCGGCTGAGGCGGCATGTAACGCAGTCGTATGAAAACCGCCCCCTTTATTGATGTCCCGTGGATAGGCAGCGATCAGGTGCTCCGCGAGAGCACGGAAACCGCACAGACAAGCATAATAAAGTGGCATAGCCTCAGGCTGCGTCGGATGTGTCGTGGACATGGACTGTATCCAATGGCGGTCGATGTCGTGAAGCCATACCCATGCAGCGAAATGTGGCTTTGCGGGATCAAATAGACGCTTTCATGACCTCTTGAACCTGCGACGACACGTTCCTAAATTTGGCATGGTTGACCCAATACTGAGCAGCATATGGAGCAAGAGGAAGGTGGGCAATGGTATTTCGGTCCACTTTATCATCGAGTTGGAGGAGGACACTGAGACCGGCGTGTGCAAGTGTGGTATGTGCAGATTCCGGGAGAATGTGATAGGATGAAAGACCTTCGTCGGATGTCTTGAGTCGCTCCGATGTCAAGTATTCGTGAGAGAATTGTACTATTTGATCGCCTCCCCTGTCGATGATGACAATGAGACTGGAACATATGGACATAACCGCTTCTTCTGCGTATTCTGGACGCCAATCTGTGTTAAATGTAGGGAATCCTTCCTCGTCGAACTGAATTGCAAGAATCTCTGCGAGCTCTTCGACACGAAGAGGGCGAATGGACACCATGAGACATCGGAAAAGTCGTTGGGCATATTCGCGTTTCTCTTCATCAATACCCAGCAGGGTGCGGGTGTCATCCAACGTCTTCGGCAAGTCGTTCAGGACCTTCCGAATACTCGCAGGAAGAGTGCGACGCAGCCTGTCAACCTGGCAGGCCGCCCAGCGGAACCTTAAGATCATCACGTGTGAGTCGATTTGAAGAGATGAGATAAGATAAGAGATAAGATAGCTTACATGCCATCGGATTTGTCAGACAACGTATTCACAACAAGTCGCTTGTCTTCCTCTTTCCACCTCCGCATGCTCCGGTCTGAACGGACAACAGATTCGATGTACTTGATTATGTCCTTCCTTTGTCCGCTCTCGTCATGAAGAGAAATCTTGAGAGCCGTCAGCGGCTCAAGGACTGTTCAAATATCTATCTCCGGCCGGCTAGCGACACAAAAATGTACATTCGGAAGTTCCAAATCAACAAGTTCTTCAACCAAATCCAGGACCTTCTCGCGGGCGGACGGCCTTCCCGGGAAATTCGGGCATTCATCCAGAGCGTCGAGAATGATATAAATTGGGCCTTGCCCTGGCAGACTCAGCATGTGTTGAGACATGCGCGTGTATGAGCTGACGGGTCGACTGACCGGATCACGTATCCGCGTCTCGGACGTCCGAGCTCCACGGTCCGAGGTGCCCGGATGTGTAGATCCGTGCACCTCAGCACATAACGTAGTTACGCTCATATACGCACATATCACTATGATCACAGACATTGTACTTTATATTAGCTTATATCTAGCTCATATACTTATGATATACCACTCATATGTAGGCCGATCATGCTCCACACTCGTTAGCTATATAAGTAGATAGATTCGCGCTGTATCACTTCAGTCTTGTGTATACCGACTGAAGTGAGTACGCCCTTTTACGCTCCCTATGATATTCCTTATTGACTCTTTCGTAGTACGCTCTATTAGGTGACTACCATATGCTTAATACAGTCTTGTGTATACCGACTGAATACGCTCTATTAGCGTTATCTTGCCTGCACAGATCTCGCTGCGTTACAACAGGTTATGGGCCCTGCGCCCCTCTAATTCCAAGTAGAAGATCACCACACAAGCTCCCTTGAACATTATCAAATTAACTCCCGAAAGGCGAGCCTCTGTTCCTCTCATATCAGTTAACCCCACACTTCCCCGGTCCTTGGAGCCGGCGGATCAGCGTAGACTGGGCCCGCTCACCCGGGTTTCCCACGAGCCGTGCGAGGGAGCGTCGTGACGCAGAAGCACGTGCAAGTATTTCCTCGAGATCACGCGCGATTACCTTAGAATCATCACATATTCTACCATAAAAACATTACTTTAGCCCGGAGGAAACGGACGCGCGATCGCTGGTTAAGCACGCGTGGACGAGCTGGATGCGGCCTTACAGCCATGATAGGAAATCAGGTGGGAGGCCCTGGGGACTATTTGCCTACTGAACGGTTGGCTGCTGACTCCCTCGTGGAGCACAGTTCTTGGGTCTATAACAAGGCGGGGGTAGTCACTCCCCTGAGCGCTTGGGCTCGTTACAACTGCGGTACGCTAAACAGATTACACTAGTACATATGCCTCATATCGCACGTAGATCCGAGGGACTGGATCTTATGATTCAGGGTGGACAGTCTGGAGCGCTAGGGTTGCGTCTGGATCTTCGATCTCTGGATCTGACTGCTCCTCACATCCAGATCACCAAATCATCGCACATACATAACCTACCATAGCAGCTCACCATGCCACCCTCGATCAGTTTCCCACCTAACGGTTCTGCCATCATGGAGACCTTGGACGGGACGAACTGGCCCACTTGGGTGCAGCGCATCACAGCGCTCTTTCGCATAAATGGGTTCAAAGCGCATCTCACCCAGGACAGGCCTGCCACAGGCACCGCGGACTGGGATGCCAAGGAGGACATCGTTCTAGGCATTCTCGAGATGTACTGCCAGAAAGACGTCTGGACCACAGTTATGGACGACTCAAAGTTCAGTACATGCAAAGCCAAGTGGGCGGAACTCAAACGTGTCTATGGAGGGGTCGGATCTATGTCATCATTCAATACTTGGGTTGCTCTAACAAGCACCGCTCTCGATGACTCTTCCCCTATGCTGGCTCAGCTCCAGAAACTCAACGACGCACGCATCACTCTGGAGAATAATGATATGAAGATCACCGATCTCCAGTACTCCTTCATCCTTATTAAGGCACTTCCGGACACCTACTCCGCCGTTGCCTCGACTATCTTAGCGACAGGCGAGCCGAAGGACCTTTCCCCGCAAAAGATCCAAGATCGCATACTCAATGAGGAAGGTCGGCGGTCCGGTGCTTCCGCGTCTTTAAACAAGATCGCTCCAATTAAACGCAAGGGCGACAAGGCAGATAAAAGCAAAATCACATGCTATTACTGCCAGAAGATCGGGCACAAAAGTAACGAGTGCCGAAAGAAGAAGAAAGACGCGGCAGAGAAGGAGAAGAAAGACAAGGGAGGCAGCGGGAGCAGCGGAAGCACTAGTAAATCAGTCAACGTATACATTAATACTGCGACTATTCAGGAGGTCGAGGATAATGACGACCTCCCTGTTTCCCTTTACACTGCCGCCCGTTCTCGGTGGATGGTCGACTCCGGTGCAACCCATCATATCACCCCATACCGATCTGACTTCATAGATTGGTCCCCGACAAAAGGCTCTGTCAGCCTTGGAGGCCATGCAGAGATCGATCAAATTGGGACCGGAACTGTTGCGATCCGACCAACCGGAGGACATAAAATCATCCATCTCCACAATGTAATGCATGTCCCAGACGCAGGCGCACGCTACTTCTCAGTCAGCGCGCTTATGCAAAAGGGTGGCCAAATCACTTTTAAAGACAATAAACTCACGATCTCACTCCGAGGACGACCCATCGCTGAAGGCTATCAGGAGGGCAATCTATTTTGATTCGATGTCTCCAATGTAGCTGTGCATACGCTCAGTAGCTCTTCTACGCCGATTGATCTATGGCATATGCGTATGGGGCATCTCTCTTACCAAGCCCTTAAAAGGCACAACAGTTCAGTTAAAGGAATCACCCTCGACCCTAAGGAAACTCAGGATTCATCTCCCTGCCCCGGCTGTGAGCTCGGGAAGCAGACTAGATCATCCTTTCCGGGTTCATCCAAGCGATCGGATCGCAGACTCCGGATCGTACATTCGGATCTTGCTGGTCTGTTTCAGACGCGCTCAATACAGGGGTCTCTATACATGTGTACCTTTATAGACGACTACTCTAGACATGGTGTCGTCTACTTCCTCAAATCCAAAGATCAATGTGCAACCGCGTTCAAGAAGTTCTTGGCGTGGGCCGAGAATCAAACCTCGGAGCGCATGCTAGCGCTGCACTCGGATCGCGGAGGGGAATACCTGTCTGGCGCGCTTAGATCGATCTTGGATGAAAAAGGGATTGAGCACAAACTAACTGTGCCCCATTCGCCTCAGCAAAATGGTGTAGCCGAGAGATGGAATCGTACTATACTAGATAAAACACGCGCTCTATTGCACAGCGCGGACCTCTCCTTCGGCTTCTGGGAGTGTGCAGTTGATACTGCTGTCCACACATACAATAGGACCCCAGTAGAACCATTAGTTGGCGCACACCGCATGAATTATGGACTGCTGGGCATGTCCCGGATGTCTCATATTTCCGCGTCTTCGGATCCAAAGCCTATGTGCATACACCGGAAGACAAGCGAAAGAAGCTCGATCCGAGATCTATCGAGATGACGCTTGTGGGGTATGAGCCGGGTTCCAAGGGTTACCGGCTCTGGAATGACACTACCCGATCCATCATCGTGTCCCGCGATGTGACATTTGATGAGCAATCCTTCCCGCACAAGGAGGTAGTACATCGCGTTGTCCCTCCTCAACAACCTGTATTATCGGATGGCCCGGTTACAATACACTATAATATGCCAGATCTACCCGATGGAGGCCCTGCGCCTCCTATGCCTATCCCACCTGCTACGCCTATCCACCATCCAACTCCAGAGCGAGCTGAAACAGAGTTCCATACTCCTCTCTCCCAACCAGCAGCGCAGACACCTCCGGAGCGCCCGCGTCCTCAGCGCGTCCGCCGCAATCCGGAGATTCCGCCCCACTCCGCCCTCCCTGGTCCTTCTTTCGGACCCCCGCGCCCACCGTCTCCCAGACGTCTTCGAGCCAATCCCCGCCCTAACCCGAGGTATCACAACCCGGACAATGTGGAACGGGCTGTTCCGCGCCCGCGCGCGAGACGGGATGGAGCTGTGGACGGAGAATTGCACCACATCATGTTCCTAAATTCATTAATAAGTGCTGCTGTTGCTGAATATCGAGATCCGCTTACCTATAAGGAAGCGATGCGATCGGCCTTTGCCGATGAATGGAGAGATGCCTGTCAATATGAGATAGACGCCCTCGCTAAAAATGGTACCTGGACGCTTGTAGATCTACCCGCGGGCCGGAAGGCCGTTAAATCTAAATGGGTATTCAAGCGTAAATTGATAGAAATGCGCTTTCGCGCAAGGCTGGTAGCAAAGGGATTCACCCAGATTTTCGGCATAGACTACGATGAAACATTCTCCCAGTGGCCCGGTTCGAGTCCTTGTGACTACTCCTAGCGTTGGCCGCGCTAGAGGATTGGGAGATCCATCAGATGGACGTGAAATCCGCGTTCCTCAATGGGCTACTAGAAGAGGAGATCTATATGGAGCAACCCGAGGGTTTCATTGACCCCGAGCATCCCGATAAAGTCTGTCTCTTGAAAAAGGCAATTTACGGCCTAAAACAAGCCTCGCGCGCTTGGAATCTGCAGTTTCATAAGGTCCTTCTGGATCTTGGATTCACGCGCTTACATTCTGATGCTGGTGTGTATCATCGCAAAGATGACGGGGGGACAGCCATCATAATCCTCTATGTCGATGATATCACTATTCTAAGCGACTCTCTTGACAACATAAAGCAGATCAAATCCACTCTTTCTAAACGCTACGAGATGACTGACCTTGGCGAGATTGACTCCTATCTTGGAGTTAGAATCAAACGCGATAGACCTTCAAAGCGTTTAGAAATAGATCAGTCACGCTATGTAAAAGAGATCATAGATCGCTTTGGGTTGTCAGACGCAAATCCTGCGCATACCCCTCTTCCCACTGGCGCAGAAGTGCACCTTAGAAAGTATGACGGACAGGCTTCCAATGCAGACATAAAGTTATATCAACAGATCATTGGTAGCCTGCTCTACGTACAAATTGGCACTCGCCCAGACATCTCCTTCGCTGTCTCGCGCCTAGCGCAGTACGCTTCTAATCCGTCACCGCATCATATTAGATTGGCCAAGTATGTGCTATGCTATCTAAAAGGCACAAGTGACTTAAAGCTGGTCTATGATGGCGCACGTGGAAATGGGTTATATGGCTACTCGGATTCTAGCTGGGGAGATAATCCAGATGATCTACACTCTACGTCCGGATATGTATTCCTATTGGCTGACGCCGCCATCTCTTGGTGCTCGCGTAAACAAAAAACCGCAGCGCAAAGTACCACTGAGGCCGAGTACATGGCACTAGCCGAAGGGGGCAACCAGGCGATGTGGTATAGGATGTTCCTGGAGGAACTGGGATACGAGGTTGACGATCCAATCATGCTCCATGGTGATAACTCAGGATCAGTTGACCTTTCTCTCAATCCTGTCACCGGGAGGAAGTCGAAGCACATTCCTATTAAACATCACGCCATCCGGGGCTACATCGAGAATGAGCAGGTCGAGCTCATCCGTACTAGCACTGTAGACATGTTGGCCGATGGACTTACAAAGCCCTTCGCGCACATGAAACTCACAAGCTTCGTATCAGACCTTGGACTTGCCTAAAGTACCAGTGTCTTGATCACGGGGGATGTTGAGACATGCGCGTGTATGAGCTGACGGGTCGACTGACCGGATCACGTATCCGCGTCTCGGACGTCCGAGCTCCACGGTCCGAGGTGCCCGGATGTGTAGATCCGTGCACCTCAGCACATAACGTAGTTACGCTCATATACGCACATATCACTATGATCACAGACATTGTACTTTATATTAGCTTATATCTAGCTCATATACTTATGATATACCACTCATATGTAGGCCGATCATGCTCCACACTCGTTAGCTATATAAGTAGATAGATTCGCGCTGTATCACTTCAGTCTTGTGTATACCGACTGAAGTGAGTACACCCTTTTACGCTCCCTATGATATTCCTTATTGACTCTTTCGTAGTACACTCTATTAGGTGACTACCATATGCTTAATACAGTCTTGTGTATACCGACTGAATACGCTCTATTAGCGTTATCTTGCCTGCACAGATCTCGCTGCGTTACAACAGCATGTCCTCCAAACATTTCTTGAGCGCGCTAATACTGGGCTTTCGGATGCCCCGACTATTGTCTGAATATAGCTGGGAAAGGATGTTATGGCACGAATCCGATTCGGCAGAAAGCTGCAAAATCAGGGAGGATAGCAGGCCATCGCAGTCCTGCTTCTTCACATCCCGAAAATCAAAGTAATAGTATGCCATCGTGGCCAATCCAGCCGCACGCATACGCTCGACTTCCTGTATTATTGCGGATCTAGTGGGCATGATGAGCACCCTCGAACAAAGGCATAGACATAACATACAGAAGGGTGCTTTTGCCAGCCCCCGCTTTGAGATCAACAGGTTATCAATTCAGGGAGCTCGTCGGTCGTTCGGGAAACGTACGTTTTCCATGTATCCACAAGAGGGAGCCGCTCTCTTTCCATTCTGTTAATGTCTTGCTCTCGAAAAACCATGCCGCAGTTCCATTATGTCGGGCTTCCGAAACAAAGTTCTGGTTCGTCGACGGGTCCGGAGGGAGAGCCAGTATTGCACCTCCTTTTGCAACTGGTCACCTATAAAATGCCGTCAGTCACGGCGACGACCTGCGTAAAGGGAAATAACGAACGTTGGGTCTTGTTTATATTATTTAATGTTCGGTGAATTGTAACTACAGCCCGGTGTCAGCACGGATCCGACCTCCCTTGCCTGAGACACATACCCAAATCTTCTCGAATACTATCTGTAGACGCCTTCCCATCTAGCGGAAGAAGTGATCAGACAAATATCTGCGACAGAACAATCGCATAACAATTGCGCACCTTCCATTACTACTTTCATGTTCCCCATAAGACCGTGGACGACTCCCAATGTCTGTGCAACAGTCATCCGAGCCTCATCTTGGGTCAGTCGATCCAATCTTTGCAGGACCGTCTCTATCTCGCTCTCTCCCAGTAACTTTTTGGTGAACTTCTCTGCGGCACATTGAGTCACGACCACTTATAGGTGACAGGGTACTTACTGAGCCGCCCCTGCTTGATTTGTTTCGATGCCAGGGCAAGCACTGAAAGTAATTCGACCATAATTTTTACAACGACCTCTGTCATTATCGGATCGGGTGGAATTCTCGTATAGATCTCCATACGCTTGAGGAAGCTCCCTAAGCACTCGAATAGCTCGAGAAGTGCGTCATAGCTCGATGAAACCCCTTTGGCAGTCTGGTATTCTTATTCATCACATGCGAACCAGTTGAAAAGTTAATTGAGAGGACGTACGTCAAGAAGAGTACCGATGCCAGCAAACAGGGCACTTGCGGGTGGGAAGGGGATCTGACGAGGTCACTGTTAAAAAAGAATCGCCGGATGGCATGTGTGGCTAACCTGGCTGCCAACGATGTCTGAGAATGCATGAACTACCTTGACTGCGGGGCTGAGGCAATCCATCAGTTTCCAATCGTCATCGCGGTATTCCTTGAAGGCCTTTTCTCGTTCATGGAGGAGCTGGAGGACCACCTCGAGAGAATTTGACTGTTGGAGAGCGGTAGCAAAGGGGGGTTTAGAGAGGTCTGTCCCAGTAAGTTTGGTATAGTCGGCCAAGGCGGCATCAATGATCGAATTGAGGGAAGAAGTGGAGAATGTTGACATTCCTCTACCGGTCGACGACAAGAAGGAAATGGAGGTGTTCACGCTCTTGCGTAGAGGGGACAGAGTGAGGGAAGGGAGAACAAGAGTTCAGACGTTCAGGCCGTTCAGGGTTCAGGGTACAATTTCATGCGTGTCATGGGCGGAGCATGGCTTTGAAGACTCCGACGCCAGGCAGGACCCGGTCGGGCGCCAAATGGAATGGTTACGGCATCGGCAAGTGATCCCACAGTTCGAGACGCAAGACGGCAAAACCGACCTTCCTTGCAGTATGATACAAGGCAAGTAAGGTCCCAGAAAGCAAATAGGAATCACAAGCGAACATGGGCATGGTCTGCAAAGACGTCTCAGAGACGTAAGCTTTATTTGCTGAGTGGGATGTATGCTAGATTTCTATGAAACGACAACAAAAGGAACTTGCCTAGGGAGTTGGGATAGGAAGCTGAGAAACAGAGTGGTGAGGTCACGTGAGTAGAACCCGTTCAGGATGGGACATTTTGAAGCTTGAAGAGTCGACTTGGACTCTGAGGCAGGCGCAAAGGCGAAGGACGGACGTTGTTGAGTGTATTCTCGGCCCGGCCCATGGGCTCGCCTCGCCTTTTTCATTGCGGATGCATTCTTCGTGGCTTGCTTTCATGGTGCGTCTTGTGTCTGTTCCAACATCACCGTGTCACGCCTTGTCTCGTTCAGCATCAACCACCACTGTACATGTAACCGGACCTTGTTTCACCAATGCACGATCTTCTCATCCTCGTCGATGCTCGGCAGGGTGGAATGTTCACGCATCGTGACTGAAGCTAGATAGAGGTGAGCGACAAGAAATGCGCGGCTGCGTTCCGTTTGCGTGAGACGTATATGTTCCGTAATTACCCCGCTCTACATCCGGAGATACATGACTTAGTTATCTTCAATGACTTCATGTGGTAGGTCGGCACGCACCATCCCACCGTTCATCGTTCCTAGGGTTCATGTTTCTTACAACCCAAGTTACAACCAGCTCGCATGCGCGATACGCAATGAACAAGAGAGACAGAGCGACACAGAAGGGGAGGGCGAGAGGCGAGGGGGCCCGTGTGGACATCGGTTCAACAGGACACGCGAGCAAGGCAGTGACTTGTGCGAGAACGTGAAGGAATGAAAAAGAAAAAAGATGGAAGACACGCTTACGTGATGAGATGCGCGTCAGCCGCAGCGCTTGTCGCGTCGGACTAACCGGACTAACCCCTAACCCTACATGTAACCCCCAACTGTTTCCTCCACTGGCAATATTCAAGTCCAATCTAAGGTAATACCAGTCGACGTCGATGTCCCCTTGCCGTATGTATCTCCCCGTTCTTTATTTGACTACGTCCTTTTTAATTCTCCGTATTTATAATTCTCTCCTCGGCACCTCCGAGGTTTTCGTATTTATATCGAGACCCCTTTCTCCCCTTCAGTGTAGTATCCGAGATAATGGTCGAAATTTTCTTTCCATACGTTCCATGCTTTATTTCTTTCGTCCCTTGTGGCAGTGAAGCAGATCAATCAAAGACAGCTCAGGAAGTATTTCTATATTTGTCGTATCTCCTGTCATTGAGTCTTTCCCAGAGAGTCGTTGTTGATGCAGGGAGAGCAATGCCGAGCATCGCAGGCTATCGTTTGCAGGATATCCGGCCGAAGTTCATTAGGGAAAACATTCTAATCCTGAGGACGATTTATGTTTAGATGCTTAGATGGATCCGGACGGGGCAACAAAGCTATATTTCCATCGAAGCTCATCACTGTGATGGAACTGCGGGATGATTCACCCAAGGCCGCAACGTGGACAGCCAAGGGCAAGACAGGCGGGACAGGGAAAGTAAAAGTAGGCAGTGCGCGATGAGAAGGCGAACCCGTGAAAGAGAGCCAAGAAACGACAGGTGAAGCAGAAACCCCGAAGCGAAAGCGGAAAAGATCCGACATGACAGCAAATGACAAGGCAGCCAGGAAGAGGACGAGGGCGAGTCAAGACAAATGTCGTGGCGCCAAAGGAAAAAAAGTGGTGGGTATATGTTGAAGATGGACTGCACCAGGTTTTTAGAGAGGACTGTGGTGCAGGGATATGTTGCGGAAATAAACTGGGGAGCCTCAACGTAGCGTCGGAGTTTGGTGAAAACGATAGGAGTGAGGCGGCATCACGTCTTGTCCATCGTTCACATACTCAGCTCTCTGTAATTACACCCTCCCAGGGATTCCCTGCAAATAAACTGAGCCCACAAATTGTGCCATCCGCACTCCAGTCGTAACCACCACATCGTGCTACTGTACCAGCGAAACAGCAGAGAAGTCAATCCTCTCCTTCTCGCAGCAGCAACTCTCCAACCAGCGGGTCTGTTGTGATCACCAGATCACGGATTGCTGCAGCGAGCGCGAGAGCCCTACCCTCCCGCGCAAGCTCAGGTTTCCGGCTGGACTCACAGGCTTCGCCCGACAGCGCTTCACGCTGCCCCTGCACCTAGCACAGTCCACAGCACACCCTCACGTGGGCAGCATACCACCCCTCGCATTGCACTCCCTCACACTCAATAATCATCGTATACCCGACTTGCTCCAGGCGCCAAGACTGGTTATTTGTTGTTCCATGGGATGCTGGAGATTTGGATCTGATCCCTCACGCTTCGTTTGTTGAAATCGAGCTCCCGCGGTTCATCCCTCCCTAGCCCGCTTAGTTTAATTCCATTTAAATACAATACTAAGGTTGCCTTCTACTCACCTTACTGACGTAGTACATTCATTTCTTCATTATAAAATACTTTCGGACCCCTCGCGCGTTTGCCCACAGCTCTACAATCCCACTCGTTTCCCGCATGCGCTGCGGTTTTTCCAACATCGTTGACCTACAAAATGTTCCCTGCCAAGAAGCTATAAGGATAAAGATATCAGACATGCACCATAAATGAACCTGTTTTGTGTCCCTCTTTGGACCTCTAAGGGCTAATGATGCACGCCATCCCATCACCGGTAAATTTAGTACCTTTCTGTTGTGATCATCAACCCACTGTTTCCGCACCAAACTCAACAGAATCCCATTCTACAGCAAATAACAGTCACATGATGCCAGCGCAATATACTTCATCCTGAGCTGTACTTGCTCTAAGGGCTAAGATAAAATCATCGGTCAGATGACGCATTTAAGTCACAAAAGGATCTCGTCGGACCTTTCTCCGAGTCTGCCCGCCCCATGCTTCCAGAGTAGATATGCAATCTCTCGATTTCCTGTTCGCAACGATCCTTGGTATGGTGTTTGACCCTCGTCATTCATTGCATGTATATCCGCGCCACGTTCAATTAACAGCTTCACGATCTCGGGATATCCATTGCTTGCTGAGAAATGCATCGGAGTCCAATGGTCCCGCTTCTTTGCGTTCACGTTTGCCCCATGATCGAGAAGAACCCGCGAAACCTCGAGGTGTCCATATCCTGAGGACCAGTGGAGTGGAGTGGACCCCCACATATCACGCGAATCCACCTCCGCCCCCCGCTCGATGAGCAAGCGCACGACATTGACGTTCCCCTTATCTGCGGCTCTGTGTAACGGAGTCTGGTTACGTGTACCGCGAGCGTTGATATCCACTCCCCTATCGAGCAACGACTTCAAGGTGTCAATGTTTCCCTCTTCTGCGGCAGGGTGCAACGAAACCTTTGCGTCGTCTTCCTCATTGACATCCGCGCCGTACTCAACTGTGTCCAATGTTACCGGCAGTGGCTTGTTTCGAGAATTTGCATTCGCGTTGTTCTCGGAAATTAACTTCGCAACCTCGGCTTGACCACTACTCAATGCTAACTCGGCTGCACTACTTCCAGCCTTGTTGAGCATGTCGACAACAGCACCCTGCCGAAGAAACAGCTTTACAACTTCGAGATGCCCACAATGCGATGCGGTGTGTAGAGGAGTCCAGCCATAGCTATCAGTCGAATGCACATTCGCCCCATGGTCAATCAGGAGATGGCGATCGCGACATGCCCGCTACCTGCTGCTCTATCAAGCGGAGTCTCTTGTTCGTCGTTGAGTGTGTCAATATTGGCGCCACGCTGGCACAACAACTCGGCAACCTTGAAGTGGCCATTGGTCGATGCCAGATGTAAGGGGCTCCACATGTCATTACGTTTGATGTTCGGATCAACTCCGTGGTCTAGCAACAGCCGTGCCATGCCAAGGTGTCCATGTTGTGAGGCGAGGTGTAATGGAGCCTGGCTCTGGTTGTCCCGCACATTCAGGTCGGCCCCTCTCCGGATAAGGAAGTGCCCGACTTCAACTTTGCCCTCGCTTGATGCCAATGCGAACGCGGTCTCTAAGAACCCGTTCCGAACGTCGACAGGAGTGCCAGAGTTGATCATCAGTTGTACGACGTCCAGGTGCCCGTTTTGCGATGCGATGTGCAGAAGATTCAAATTATTGCAGTCTCCAATATGGATATTTGCGCCTTGCTCGATCAGGAAGCGTACAACATCGAGCTTCCCGTTCATAGATGCCAGGTGCAGCGGCGTCTGCTCGTCTCCGGTCCGAATGTCGACATCGATGCCATACTCTAGGAAAAACTTCGTGACGTGGAGATGCCCCTGATACGACGCCATGTGGAATGGAGTGCGACCTTCTTGATCCCGAGCAGTCACGGCCGCGCCATTCTCAATTAGGAAGCGCACTACTTCGAGGTGCCCAAACCACGATGCCAGGCCCAAGGGAGTCTCCTGCTTGTCATTTCGGCAGTCAACATTTGCTGCATGATCGATCAGCAACTTCGTGATGTCGAGGTGCCCAGCATGCGACGCGAGATGTAACGCAGCCCAGCCATCTTCTCCCTGTGCAATTACATCGGCGCCACGGTCTATCAAGAGCCGTGCCAGGTCAAGATATCCATACCGTGACGCTTGATGCAGAGCTGTCCGACTTTGCGTCTCACATGCGTTCACATCAGAACCGCAGTCTAGCAATAGCCGTGCGACGTCAACATGTCCACATCCCGAGGCAGCGTGTAATGGAATGAAGCCGTCCTCGTCTCGAGAATTGATGTCCGAGCCATGATCTATAAGGAATTGTGCCATGTCAGGCTTCCCATTTAAACAGGAAAGTTCCAACGGTGTTTGTTGCTTCTTATTCCGAGCATCGAGACTTGCACTAGATTCAAGTAGCAGTTCCGCAATCTCACGATACCCGGATTGCGCTGCCGTGTGTAGCGGGGCGCAGCCTTGATCGTCGGTGACATTCACATCCGCGCCAGAATTGACAAGGAGGCGCCCGATTTCGAGTGATGATTTCGCCATGAGTCCGCCCTGTGATACCTTATGAAGTGGAACCCTGTCGACATCGTCACGAGAGTCAGGATCGGCACCATTTTTAAGGAGAAGCGATGCGACTTTTAAATGTCCTTTGACTGAGGCGGCATGTAATGGAGTTGTGTGAGAACCGCCCTTGCTGTTGATGTCCCGTGAATGGGTAGCGATCAGGTGTTCTGCGAGACCAACGAAACCGCACAGAGAGGCATAATAAAGTGGCACAGCCTCGGGCTGCGTCGGATGCATCGTGGGCATGCACTTCATCCAATGACGGTCGATGTCGTATAGCCAGACCCACGCGTCGAAATGTGACTTTGCAGGATCAAATAGACACCTCATGACCTCCTGGATATGTGATGACACGCCACTAAACTTAGCATGATCGACCCAGTGTCGAGCGGCATATGGCGCGAGGGGAAAGTGGAATATGGTATCTCTGTCGATTTTGTTATCGAGTTGGAGGAGGACACTGAGACTGGCGTGTGCAAGTGTGGTATGCGCAGATTCTGGGAGAACGTGATAGTATGATAGACCTTCGTCGGCTGTCTTGAGTCGCTCAGATGTCAAGTACTCCTTGACGGAGAAGTGAGAAAATTGTACTACTTGATGGCCTCCCCTGTCGACGACGGCGATGAGACTAGAACACGCGGATATCACTGCCTCTTCTGCGTTCTCTGGACGCCAGGCTGCATTAAAAGTGGGGGATGCTACCTCGTCGAACTGGATTGCGAGGATCTCCGCAAGTTCATCGACGCGAAGTGGGCGAATAGATATAGCGAGACATCGAAAGAGCCGTTGAGCAAATTCTCGTTTCTCCTCATCGATATTCAGCAGTGTACGGCCATATGTTTCGTCCAATGTCTTCGGTAGGTCATTCAAAACCTTCCGAATACTGATAGGAAAAGTACGACGCAGCCTGTCGGCCTGGCAAACGACCCACCGAAACCTACGAGACCATTTGAGCGTCCATTATGAAACCAAAGACAAGAGACGAGTATAAGAAGACTTACATGCCATCCGCTTTGTCAGATAGCGTAACGACGACAAATTGCTTGTCATCCTCTGTCCATCTCTGCATGTTCCGGTCCGAATAGACAAAAGACTTGATATATTTAACTATGTCCTCTTTTTGTCCGATCTCGTCATGAAGCGAAATCTTGAGAGTCGTCAATGGATCGAGGATCACTCGGATATCTGTCTCCGGCCGACTGGCCACACACAAATGTACATTCGGGAGTTCCAAATCGACAAGTTCTCCAATCAGGTCCAAAACCTCCTCGCGGGGGGACGGCGTCCCCGACAAATTGGGGCATTCGTCCAGAGCGTCGACGATGATATAAATTGGGCCTTGCCTTGGCAGATTCAGCATGTCCTTCATACATTCTTTGAGCGAGTCAATATCGGACTCGAGCGTGCCGTTCACATTGTCCGAATATAACTGGGAGAGGATGTTGTAACAAGAATCCGATTCGGAAGAAAGCTGAGAAATGAGGGAGGAGAGTAGGCCATAGCAGTCTTGCTTCTTGACATCCCTGAAATCAAAGTAATAGTAGGCCATCGTGGCCAATCCTGCTGCGCGCATGCGTCCGATGTCTTGAATGATTGCGGAACTAACAGGCGCTATAAATATCCTTGGACGGACATTAAAATCATGACATACAGAAGCGTGCTCTTCCCCGCCCCCGCTGTAAGATCAATAAAAGTATTAGAATAAGGGACTCGTCGGTGGTCTGAGAGACGTACGTTTCCCATGAATCCACAATAATGACCCCTTGGCTTTCCATTCTGTTAGCGCATTGCTCTCGAAGAACCATGCTCCAGTTCCTGCATGTCGTGCTTTTCGAACGAAGTTTTGATTCGTCGACGGGTTGGGGGAGAGAGCCATTGTTGAACGTCCTTATGCAGCTGGTCACCTACAAAGATACCATCAACCACGGCAACGAAATACGAAAGGGAAACAACAAACGCTGGGTCTTGTTTATTTTATTTAATATTTGATGAATTGTGACTGCAACCCGGTGTCAGCACGAGTCCGACCTCCCTTGCCTGAGACACATACCCAAGTCTTTTTGAATACTATCGGTAGACGCCTTCCCATCTAACGGAAGAAGTGCTCAGACAAATATCTGCGAATACTTATATAACAATTGCGCACCTTCCATTACTACTTTCATGTTCCCCATAAGACCGTGGACGACACCCAATGTCTGCGCAACAGTCATCCGAGCCTCATCTTGGGTCAGTCGATCCAATCTTTGCAGGACTGTCTCTATCTCGCTCTCCCCCAGTAACTTTTTAGTGAACTTCTCTGCGGCACATTGAGTTACGGACACTTATAAGTGACTCGGACAGCATACTTACTAAGCCGCCCCTGTTTGATTTGTTTCGATGCTAGGGCAAGCACTGAAAGTAATTCGACCATGATTTTTACAACGACCTCCGTCATTATCGGATCGGGTGGAATTGTGGTATAGACCTCCACACGCTTGAGGAAGCTCCCTAAGCACTCGAACAGGTCGAGAAGCGCGTCATAGCTCGATGAAACCCCTTTGGCGGCCTGGTATTCTCATTCATCACAGGGGACCGGTCAAAAACCGTAATGAAGGGACGTACGTCAAGAAGAGTGCCGATGCCAACAAACAAGGCGCTTGCTGGTGAGAAGGGGATCTGACGAGGTAAATGTTTAAAAAGAGTCGCTGGATGGCATGTGTAGCTCACATGGCTGACGGCCTTGCCAATGATGTCCGAGAATGCTTGAAGGACCTTGACTGCGGGGCTGAGGCAATTTATCAGTTTCCGATCATCATCGCGGTATTCCTTGAAGGCCTTTTCTCGTTCATGGAAGAGATGGAGGACTGCTTCTGAAGAATTCGACTGTTCGAGAGCGATAGCAAAGGGGGTTTTAGAGAGGTCAGTCCCAGTAAGTTTGGTATAGTCAGCCAAGGCGGCCTCGATGATGGAATGAATGGTAGAAGTGGAAGACGTTAAAATTGCTGGTCCAGTCGACGACATGAAGAAATGAAGGTGTTCACGCTTTTGCGTACAGAGGGGACAAATTGAGGGGAGAACAAGGGCTCAGGGTAGAAAATGATGGGGATGGCGCAATTGCAAGGCTCTGATGACTCCCACGCCGACACAGGTGACCTAGCTTGGGCGTCCGTCAAATGGAACGCCCACAGCTTAAACCCAAGACGTCCTTCCTTAAGTAGCACACACTTATGACACAAGGCAAGCAAGGTTCCAGAAACAACAAGAATCACAAGCGAACATGGGCATGGTTTGCACAAACTGAAACGTAAGCTTTATTTGCTGAGTGGAGATGTATTAGATTGCTATGAAAACGACAACAAAAGAAATAATATGCAGGGCGGAGGATGGGCAGAACAGGCATGTACCAGAAGCAAAGAAGATATTAGACCCATAGTGATGAGGAATATACGACAAACTTTTCTATAATTCCCTTTTGTTGCGCCGGCACCGCACCCATACCCGCTCGCTCACCCGCTCACTCACGCATACGCAGTGTCGCCCTACCCCGCTCTACTCCTCAATTTTAGCCAAAATCTCAGAATCCTTGAAAAGGAAGTATTCCTAACAAAAAAAAAGGAATAAAACCCAGTCAACACTTCCAATCGAGACGAAAATAAAAAGAGAAAACCCAACGCACCTCCTCTCCAACTTTAATTGCATTACCTCCCCAACCAGGCAACAAAACTCTATCGCCCGCCTTCACAGTCGTAGGCACCACACGTCCCTCTTTATCCGGTGCACCAGGTCCGACGGCGATCACAGTCGCCTCAGGGAGCGGACTCGACGTGGCAGAAGTCGGGAGGAAAATTCCCGATGCCGTTTTCTGAATCAAGTTCATTCGTTCATTCATCGGAACCGCAGAAAAAAAGGAAGAGAAACCCACGGTTTCGGGCTTGAAGCGTTGGACTAAAACTCGGTCCAAGAGAGGTACGAGGGATCTGATAGACTTGAACGTGGCTTGGACAGCAGAAGCCTTATTTTTTTTTAAAAATCCAAAAGGTACGCGATCAGTGATTGGAAGCCAGAGAAGAAAATCTTGCATACCATGACGCAATATGATTTAAAGTAAGGAGAGAATAAAGACAGACACGACGAAGAGACGAAGAGAGTATTACGCGGGCAATTTCAAGCCACGTACGCGGGTGTTGACTGACAAAATTCGTGCTTATTTGTCCGAAACAAACATTTCCTCACGTGACTCGGCACGGGTCGGAGCCGTCGGACAAATACATAAACCTTTCTAATACGTGTACAGTAACGTGAATGGCGATGGGGAAAGGCACAGACAGCGAACGGGGACAGCTACAAGAGAAAAAGAAAACGGAAACGCCGGATCATTAACCATCAAATCGTGTATGAATCATGTTGGGTAAATGAACGGAAGAGAAAAGTATCACAAGTCGGAGAAAGAGAGATGCCACAGAATTTGGCAGATTAGTGGGAATGGCGCGAAAGGTAGTCGTTGATGACGAAAAAAAAGACGCGTGCGTACTAGTAACTTAACAAGACGGTACAAGTAGAAGAAAAAAGGATCACACGACAATAAGAGGAACTATAGTGCACGGGTAAGCCCTTCTTCAAGAAACGAAAAATGATTACAACGTAAGAGGAGAGGAAGGGGACTAGCTGGCCGATTATATACCCGTATGTCTTGGCCATGCCGTCGCTTCCTGTCTCAGAAAATGTCTTGTCATATGCGTATCTCTCACGAACGCCAATTAATCCTGTAGCCCAACAAGACCCGTACGCCCACTCGGGAAGCTCATTCGCCTAGCGCGCTCCGTAATTCCCCCAAAGCCTCGCTCTTGCATCTTCTGATCTTGCTCGGAGACTTCGCCGGGAAAACCCACGTGCGCGCCAGACAGCATACTCCCAGTCGCCGGCCGCTTGGTATACTCGGGACCAAGAGTCTGTGACGGTAGCCGTTTGAACGTAGGCCGCGACGCATCTTCAGTCCCTTGCGATCCACCGCTGCTGATGGGAGAACCACGAGAGCTACCGCTCATACTCCTGTCACTACCGCTACCACTTCCTGCGGGGCTGGCCCTATTACCCTTAGCCGGCGCAGTGACAGAGGTAGCCGGAGGTGGCGGATGTGTTGCAGCGAGCCCGGTAGACGTAGTGTTGCCACGACGCCGAGGCGCCAGGTGAAGAGTGAGTGGAGCCCGCCGCGCGAGTATAGCTTGCTCATAGCTACGCAAGTCGTCCGTATTGTTGTGCATGCGCGAGTACGCAGCATTCCCACCATGTTGGGTGTTGTTAGTCCCATTAGGCTGCTGCTGCTGCTGCTGCTGAGGCAAACTGCCATTCATGCCACGCATTGGATCCCCCAGCCGGCAGTACCAGCGGAAGGGTTTTGACGCTTGGCAAGCTCGCGACGCGCGACAGTCCACGTTCGCGCTTAGGGCTTCCAGCTGGGTGGTGCTCGTGTGTGAGGGCTGGCCTGAGAAGGGAGTCTTCATGTACTGCTTCCACATCTCCTTCAATTCCTTGAGGCTTGCTGGCGTACCAGCTGGAACATTTCCCGTCTGTCCCTGATCCTGGTGCTGCTGTTGGTTGGCACCTTTCTTACCATTTGCAGGGAGAGCATCACAAGGGTTCGCACGGGGGGTAGGGCCGTCTCCCCAGGACGGATTATGAGACGAACTGCTGTTGTTCGTAATGGCGTTGTCGAAAAAGGGTGCACCATTACCAAGGCCAGCTAGAACTTCAGAATCGTCGAGGGACATGAGCCCGAAGGCAGAGGAAAAGCCTTCGCGGTCCTGGACGACGCCGTCAGCAGTGGGGGGGCGAGAATACGATTGCTGCTGAGAGTAATCGGCGGCTAACGGCAAATGAACGCTCGAAGATGTAGCTGATGAAGTTTGACTACGGCTCGTCGTGCTACCCGTATCACTAGCACTCGACTCACAGCGTTGGTGAATTTGAGTGTCATGATCGAACGTTAATGGGTGATGAGGATTGTACCCATTGGCAGGGTAACCGATGACGTTGCTCGGGAATGACTCGGACTTGGAGATTAAAAGTCAATCGACGATTGGGAAGGAGAAATAAATGAAGTGCACCTTGTTATCAATGGTGTACCCGTAATCAACTCCAGCTGGAGACGGTGGTAGGGGGTAATCTTGATGGTCGTCGTGCATATGGTACGTTTGCGCATAGCGCGCAGCATTACTCGGATCATGGGGGGCTTGGGATTCTTGGTAGATGGCCGGGAGAGGAGGTGCCCGCTCCTGAGGTATCGCACCCGTGCGAGTGAGATAGTCGGCCTGGGCGCGATAACGGGCCGAATAGTCCAACGAGTTATCATATGGAGCTGAGACTTGAGCAGGCGGAGGGAAGGAAAATTGATGATCCACATAGAGAGGATTGGCAGAGGCAGTCGACTGGGATATAACGGAGGGGTTGAGGGCAGGACCGTTGTTGGAGAGAAGGAAGGGGTTGGAAAGGCGATACGAGCCGAGACCTAGAGGGAGGGCGCCGAGAGATGGGTGCGCGTGCGCGGGGTTTGAAGAATCGAGGGGGGAACGGGTTGGATGACCCGGTCCGACAGGCGCAGTCTGGCGATGGAATTTGACATAGGTGCATCTCGTCTTCCTATGCAGACATTTGGCTGGGATAAGGGCATGCGTGAGAGAATTAAGGGGGAAAGATGGGTCACTGACAACAAGGATTGGCTCCATCACAAGGCAAAGTGGACTGGACACATTGGTCACAGGCTTGCTTTGAGGTGGTGGCCCTACTGGAAGAAGATGTGCCCTTGCGGCGAGAAGGAGTGGATGAAACGAGAGGTTTCTCGTTGGGATGGCATTTATTGACGTGTCTCGAGAGGAGATCGCTTGCGAAGAGGAACAGAGGGGCGAAATGGGCGATTTGGAGATGAGTGGGGCGACGGAAGATGGAAGATGGAGGAGGGACAGACCTTCTGGCGAACTGGTCTCCACAATGCTGACACTTGTATGGGCGATCGCCGGTATCTGTTGTGTGGGAGGGTTAGCGGGGCGGGAGGAGCGAGCGGTGGCAGAGTAACTTACGGGATCGCATATGTCGAGAGACATGTTGAGGACGAGTGAAAGTGGCCTGGCAGACGGAACACTTGTGATCCCCGGCCATCGTTGGTTGTTCTTCGCGGTTGCAGTTGCAGTCTCAGTTGCAAAATTCACTGAAATTGACTCTTCTCTCTCTCCTTCCCCCCGTGGGAACATGACGTCACTCCCCATCCCACTTTCTTCATCGCTCCATCCCTTTCCCAATATCATATTCCCCTTATCTCTATCTCCCCCAAACCAACCACACTCTCTTTCCGGCCACCATAATAATATTACTTCCGTCTTTTCCCTGCCCTCTTCTTCCCTTTATTCGCCGATTTCTTTCCTTCCTCGGGTCCCAACACCATACGTCATCGCCCGCGAGATCGTGGCGGAGATCAGTCCACTATCGATGACGTCAGTCTGTCATTTCACTGCGCCCTTGCGATTCCCTTACCTTGGCGCGTCCACTGGGGTGAAAACCTCCGCATTCTGTCTGGAATTAGAGAAAAAAATATAGGAAGGGATATGCGTCAGTTGTCCAGGCTCTCACGGCGTAATAGATCAGCAATGGCGACCCGGCTTCCGATCGAGGAAAAGAACCAACCCCCGTCGCACCCCATCGTCTTCTGCTCCACAACACGAGGCAGATGACGTTTTTCCAAAAATGGAATAGTCTCCGAAACCAATTATCATAATCAAAATAGAGAAGACTCGGAACGTACGGTGTCGTGTTGTCCATTCCGATATACTTCATGTCCACCGGGATATAGTGTTTATTCGGCAACACATATCGCACACTTTCCACTCCCGCGTTCTCGGCGAGTACACGCTGCGCCATCTTGTAGAGTGTCGCCTAATGGGAGAGTGTTTGTATTTTTGATTGATCATGAGACCATGATTCCACGATTCCCAAAAATAACGTTATCGGCGACGACAACCCTCGTTGCCACGCATCCGACGTACCTGCACGCTCGCACTTTCGTCATGCGCAAAAACGTCCAAGGTGGTCTCCCGCGCCCGAGCCCCGACTTTGGTATCTTCCCACGGGTGAATCACCCCGGTTCCGCTTCTGTCGAAGGTTTCCTCCCCAAAATCGAGGACGCTCGCGCCCTGGTCCTCGTGGGCACCACGAGGAGGTAGCTTCACGCCCACCTCCCCGTACGTGTATCTCAGATCCACGGACGTACTGAAGATCCGATCGTCCACCTCGACCAGCGTCGTATACTCATCCCGCACGAAATTCTCAAATGCGGATCCCGTCGACTTGAGCACTACAAACGAAACGATCAGCGATCGATTGATTGGGTGTGCATCTGCGTGTGTTCGCGGATGCGAGACAAATGCCCAGAGAATACCCAAAGATGGAATAGTGGAGGACGTGGGAAGCATCGGCTCAACAACGCACCGAGAAGGTCCCTCAGCCCACCAGCTACCCGCGCCACGGCGCAGTCCCCATCTCTCTTGCGTGCCACCTCGACCTCAACGAAGCGCTTTTCTGTTCCGTCACGCCAAAACGCGTGCTTATGTCCCTCTGACTTGTTGCCACCGCCACCAGCATCAGAATCGGAACGATCACCGGTACCGATTCGTGCCCATCGCAGCTGCTCCACTGTCACAGATGTCGTGGTGAGGTGTGCGTACCGCGAGAGCAAATGCACAGCGATGTGGAGCCCGAACCGCGCTGGGTATAACACGTGGGGGGACACCTTGGCCAAATCTGTGCCAGCAAATAGGCAAGTCAAAAACGTTATTTCTTATACTTTTGTGGGGTCCTTGGGTAGGCGAGGGGCGTGAATAGAGGCCATACATACAGTTAACGATGTTTTTCACTGTTGTTTATAGCGCATGCGTTTATATGTTAATATGATGGTTTTGATTAGAGAGATCGTAATAGTCGTGTGAGATATGGTGGGAAGTGGCGCACTTGAGTCAGTCGCAACAACGACGGTATTATCGGCTTGCGTGTAGCTGTTGCCCCAACAAGGTTTTAAAGATACATAGCGATCAACGATACAGCGGGGTCCGCACCTGGTCTCAATCGCACCCTCTACCAGCACGGTAACATTATACTCGACCACTTCGTGGACTTTGCTCGTCGCGTCTCGCACGACGCGAAACACCCTCACCTTGTCCTTACCATACTTAGCACTCGAAAGCACACCAACGGCGGCTTCTCCTTCTCCCTCTATCAGACTCATTCTTCGAGTTGTGGTGTTGTATGGTATGGAGGTGAATGAAAGAAAGAATGCAATAAATTTACATTTCTAGAATCGTGTTATCATGTTATTGTCAATAACGGCGCGTCCGCGTGGGAATACGGGCCTCCCGGAAGGCCGAGTAACTCCGTCACCGTCCGTCGACCGACCCACGCGAAAGTCAACCCGCGACGACCGCGGACGACCGTCACCACCAACCAGCTCATCGTCAGCATCAGCGCACTCTCTCTATCTCTCAAAAAAGGAGAAAAGAAACAAAAACAAAAAACAAACGATGATTGTCACAACATTGCGCCGTGGTCTACTCCGCACGCACGCCCCGCACCGCCGCCTACCTTTTTCTACCTCGACCTCATTATCCACTTCGTCATCATCGTCGGCGTCGGCGTCAGCAGCACAAAAAAAGGCCCAAGATGCACTCGGAAACGTCTCTGCTGCCCTCATGCGCGCAGGTACATACGCACGAAGCGCATTAGGTCCATTCGGAGCGCGGCTCTCCGGTCTTCTTGGCTGTCCGTCCACTCTCTCTTCTCCCTCCCTATGCCTGCCCTGCCCTTTTTCTTTCAAAAAAAAAAAAAAACAGTATTGAATCTGAAACTAAAAAAATTGGTTTTTTTTTATTGCAGCGTATCAGCAACCGATAAAGTACAACTTTGCCGTGACGCGCGAAATTCTTAAACATGTCTATACGGCCGAACGTCTACAGCCTCCTACGTCTCTCGGTGCCGTACTCGGGACGTACTCTACGCTGTGGGCGCGGACGCGCTCGATTGGGTATTGGAGGGAGGTTGTTAGGAGTGGGGAGTATGCGCGTTTGGGGGTTTATGCCCTTGAGGCATATGGTATCTTTAAGGTGAGATTCCCCCTTCCCTTCTTTAAGCCTTCTCATCGGCGACGTGTTGTTCTGAACATTTTGGCTTTCATTATAGGTTGGGGAGATCGTCGGTCGTAGGTCACTCGTGGGGTATAACTTGCAGTAGAGCAGCCAGAGACGGTGTCGGACTTGGACTTTAGACTCACTGAACTGTTGCAAGTTCACCAGCACGCGTTTTATCTCGCTCAAATCAAACCCGATAATAGAGAATCGACTTCCGCAATTTTTTTTTCCCGATTCATCGTCGACGACAGAATGCAAAAAGCGGTAGCTCTGATGACAAGGATATAAGAAATCTGCCCTGCATACCAGGTTTCCCCGTCCAGAGCGTGCTCCCACCGTCAGGTCTCCGGCTCGGCATTTCTGGATACGATACAGTGCAATGGCAATGAGACGGATAGGCGAGGCCGGTACGCCGGGCCGTATGTACTTACCCTCTCGTGGTTTTGGGGTCACGCTACTGGCGCAGCTTTGCTTCGCTTGACCGATTCATACGGTACAGTATAGGACATGGTGTGCGTACCAAGCGTTGCGTTGACCACAGTCGTTTGGTAATGCAACCCGCACAAGGATCTCGCTTTAGTTTTGATTCGTAGGCCATGAGAGCAAATAATATAGGGTATAGTCAAGGCGCGTCATCAAGTTCCTCGCGACTCTTTTGGACGTCTGGCGCAAAATTTCATGGACAGTGCTTTGATACCAGCGATCGAATCTATATCTATGGAACAGTACATTACAGTACTGGTGGTGTTCTCTTCGCCGCGCAGAAGCCTGGACAGCGGCCCGGACTCAATAATGTTGCCACAAGACGCCCATGTGACAATCAGCAAATGTCAGGTGACCGATCGCCAGCCTGAGCGTCTTTATATGTTGGCAATATATTACGTTTCTACGTTTTTATGTCCACCTGAGCTAGTTCATAGCGTAGTTGGCTGAATATATTACGTTTCACGTTTCCAGGTTAGCGCCATCTGCATCGTGGATCGTTATCAATTCGGACCTTGAACTATTTTTTTTTCTTTCGCTTTCCCCACTGTCTTCCCTCTGAACGAAAGATTTGGGTCAATCCGTGGCCTTCATGTCGTCAACCGGACAGTCAACATTCTCAACATCCCAACCAGCATCCTCCGTTTCCAACATCCAATTGATCACAAATGCCTTGGCCGACTACGTAAAAATAACTGGTATAGATCTCTCTAAGAATCCCTTTGCTACCGCCCTCGAACAGTCAAGTTCTCCTGAGGCGATCCTTCAACTAATCCAAGAACGAGAGAAGACATTTAAGGATTATCGCGATGGAAATCGCCAGCTGATCAGATGCCTGAGCCCTGTAGTGAACATGATTCAAGCATTTTCAGGGGTGCTAGGTGAAGCGATCGGCCTGGTGAGCTACAAACGATTTGGTTACTCTTTTAAACACACTTCGTCAGGTTCCCTTCCCACCAGCGAAGGCTTTATTTGTTGGGATCGATGTTCTCCTCGCTGTACGTCCCTCGAATACGCTCTTCATCCACTTCCTTTCTGATGAATAAGTATGGCAGGCTGCAAGTGGGGTTACATCGAGCTACGATGCTCTTCTTGAACTGTTCGAGTGTTTGGGTAACTTCCTTAAGCGTCTGGGGATCTATACAACGATTCCGCCCACTCCAATAATGATGGAGGTCATCGTAAAAATTATGGTTGAATTACTTTCGGTGCTTGCCCTGGCATCGAAGCAGATTAAGGAAGGGAGGTTCAGTAGGTGCAATTTCACATACATTGACTGTTGCTCAATGTGTGACAGAGAAATTCACGAAAAAGATATTGGGAGAAAGCGAGATAGAGACGGTGCTTCAAAGATTGGATCGATTGACCCAAGAAGAAGCCCGGATGACTGTTGTACAAACCTTGGGTATCGTCCATGGGCTTGTGGGTAGTGTTAAGGTCGTTATGGAAGGTGCGTAATTATTATATGATTGGTCGTGGATATTTTTCTGAGCACATGTTTCTTCAGATGGCAAGGCGTCCACGGATAGTATTCGACAGGATTTGAGTATGTATCTCGTGCAAAACAGGTAACACCCGCGCTGACATCAGGTCGTAGTCACACTCCACGAAACATTACATAAAATAAATAAGACGCAACGTTTGTTGATTCCTCCCATTGATCGTCGCCGTGGGTGACAGCATCTTATAGGCGATCAGTTGCAAAAGGAGGTGCAACACTGGCTCTCCCCTCCAGACCCGTCGACGAACCAGAACTTTGTTTCGGAAGCCCGGCACAGTGGAACCGCAGCATGGTTTTTCGAGAGCAGGGCATTAAAAGAATGGAAGGCGAGTGGGTCCCTCTTGTGGATACATGGAAAACGTATGTTTCCCGAACGACTGACTAGCGCTCTGAACTGATAATTTGTTGATCTGTAAGCGGGAGCAGGCAAAAGCACCCTTCTGTGTGTGATGTTTTTATCATGGCTTTGTTCGAGGGTGTTAATTAATGCCCAATAGATCCGCAATAATACAGGAAATTGAGCGTATGCATGCCGGCTGGATTGGCCAAGATGGCATACTATTACTTTGATTTTCGGGATGTGAAGAAGCAAGACTGCGATGGCCTGCTATCCTCCCTCATTTTGCAGCTTTCTGCCGAATCGGATTCTTGCTACAACATCCTTTCCCAGCTATATTCAGATAATAGTCACGGTATACGAAAGCCCAGTATTAGCGCGCTCAAGAAATGTTTGAAAGATATGCTGAGTCTGCCAGGGCAAGGCCAATTTATATTATTGTCGACGCTCTCGACGAATGCCCGAATTTCCCGGGAAGGCCATCCCGCCCGGGAGAAGGTCCTGGATATGATTGAAGACCTCGTCGATTTGGAACTTCCGAATCTACATCTCTGTGTGGCTAGTCGGCCGGAGATAGATATCCGAATGGTACTCGATCCGTTAACACCTCTCAAGATTTCTCTTCATGACGAGATTGGACAAAAGAAGGACATAATCGAGTACATCAAGTCCGTTGTCCATTCAGACAGGAGAATGCGGAAATGGAGAGAGGAGGACCAGAAACTAGCCATCGATATGCTCTCCCAATATGCGGAAGGATGTAAGTTGTCTCGTAACTCACCTCTTGTCTGGGCTTCACAATGGACGCTCACATGATCTTGAAGGTTCCGCTGGGTTGTCTGCCAGTTGACAGACTGTCTCGCACATTTCCTGCGAGTATTCGGAGTGTGTTGAAGGACCTGCCGGAGAGCTTGGATAAAACATACGAGCAGATGTTATTAGGATCGACAAGGAGAAACGAGAATATGCCCAACGTCTGTTTAAATGCCTCTTGGTGTCCATTCGACCACTTCGCATCGAAGAGCTTGCAGAGATTTTTGCAGTCCGGTTCGACCCGACAGCACCCCCATCTTTCAACGAAGATTTCGGCCACCGGATGCAGAAGAGGCCGTATTGTCAGCATGTTCAAGTCTGATCGCGGTTGTGAATCAGGAAGACAGCCAAATAGTACAATTCTCGCACTTCTCCGTCAAGGAGTACTTGACTTCGGAGCGACTTGCGACGGCTGAAGAACGTCTTTCATTCTATCACATTCTCCCCGAACCTGCACATACTATCCTTGCGCACATTACCCTCAGTGTCCTTCTCCGGCTCGATGACAACATCGATCGAAATACCATATCTCAGTTTCCCCTCGCGCCGTATGCGGCTCGGCATTGGATCGACCATGCCAAGTATAAGGACGTCTCATCACACATTCAGGAGGTCATGGAGCATCTATTTGATCCTACAAAGCCACATTTTGCAGCATGGGTCTGGTTATACGACATCGACCGCTATTGGACAGAGCCCATGTCAGGGATACATCCGACGCGTCCCGAGGCTGTGCCTTTATATTATGCCTCTCTGTGCGGATTCAGTCGTCTAGTGAAGCACCTGGTTGATGCTCATTCCCAGGACGTCAATGGCCGAGGCGGTTTTCACGCGACTCCGATACATGCTGCCTCAGTCAAGGGACATTTAGACGTTGCATCGCTGTCAAAAGTGGGGCAGATCCCGACTCTCGTGACGATATGGGCAGAGTTCCGCTTCACCGTGTGTCACAGGGCGGACAGTTCGTCATTGTAAAATCATCATTCGAGATTGCTCGGCTCATGGTCAATTCTGGTGCAAACGTCAATGTCACCGACGATGAAGGCTGGACGCCACTACACGCAGCAGCACATTGTGGGCATCGTGAGATTGCGGAACTATTACTTGAATCTGGCGCAAGTCTCGATGTTCCGAACGGGGAAGAAAAAATACCATTGCACCTGGCCTGTTTTAATGGGAAGCTTGACATGGCACAGTTCCTTATAGATCGTGGCTCAGACATCAATTCCCGAGAGAATAGTGGCTACATTCCATTACACGCTGCATCACGATTTGGACACCTCGGCATCGCACGGCTCTTACTAGACCGCGGCTCTGATGTGAACGTACGCACCACGCAAAGTTTGACTCCTCTGCACCTCGCGTCACAATATCGATACCTTGACCTCGCACGGCTCTTGATAGACCGTGGCGCCGATGTGAATATACATGGAGAAGACCGCTGGACTCCTCTGCATGAAGCTTCCCATATTGGGCACCTCGACGTCACGAAGTTGCTGATCGATCATGGCGCAATTATTGACAGCTGGAATGACAAGCAGGAGACTCCCTTGGGTCTTGCATCGTGGTTTGGGCATCTCGAAATAGTGCGCCTCCTAATTGAGAATGGCGCGGCCTTGTCTGCTCGGGATCAGGAAGGTCGCACCCCATTCCACATGGCGTCGTATCAGGGGCATCTCCAAGTCACGAAGTTCTTGCTAGCGTATGGCATCGATGTCGACATTCGGACCGGAGACGAGCAGACGCCTCTGCACCTGGCATCTATGAACGGGAAGCTAGATGTTGTACGCTTCCTGATCGAGCAAGGTGCAAATATCCATATTGAAGACAACACTAAATCGAATCCTCTGCACATCGCATCGCAAAATGGGCACTTCGACGTCGTGCAACTGATGATCAACTCTGGCACTCCTGTCGACGTTCGGAACGGGTCCCAAAAGACCCCATTGACATTGGCGTCAAACGAGGGTAAAGCTGAAGTCGGGCGCTTCCTCATCGAGCAAGGGGCAGACATGGACGCTCGGGATGACCAGAGCCAGGCTCCGTTACACGTAGCCTCACAACATGGACACCTTGATATGGCACAGATGTTGCTAGACCACGGAGCTGATCCGAACATCAAGTGCAATGACCTCTGCAGCCCCTTACATCTGGCATCGACCAATGGCCACCTCAAGGTTGCCGAGTTGCTGGTCCAGCGTGGCGCAAGTGTCGACGTATCCAATGAAAAGCAAGAAACTCCTCTCTATCAAGCAGTAACGAATGGGAATGCCGCGATCGCCCGTCTCCTGATCGACCAAGGAGCAACTGTGCATACTGCGGACAGCAATGGCTGGACTTTGTTGCACGCTGCATCATATAATGGGCACCTCGGAGTTTTAAAGCTGTTGCTTCGGCGAGGTGCTGATATTGATGTGTTCAACAAGGCAAATAAAACTCCAGCCGAATTGGCATCAGAAAATGGCCAAGCCAACGTTACAAAGTTCATTTCCGAGTACAAAGCGAACGCAAATTCTCGAAACACGTTACGGTCAACGACATTGGACACAGTTGAGTGCGGCGCGGATGACGATGAGAAAGACAAGGCAAAGGCTTCGTTGCACGCTGCCGTGGAAGAAGGGAACATTGATACTGTGAAATCGTTGCTTGAACGGGGAGTGGATATCAACGCCCGCAATGCAAGTAACGAGACACCATTAGGTAGAGCCGCGGCCATGGGGAACGTCAATGTGGTGCGCTTGCTCATCGAGCGGGGCGCGGAGGTGGATTCACGTAATTATTGGGGAGACACCCCACTCCACTGGTCATCACAAAATGGACACCTCGAGGTCTCGCGGATTCTTCTCGATCACGGCGCAATCGTAAACGCAAGGCAGCGGAACAATTCAACTCCAATGCACCTCTCAGCAGCCAATGGACACCTCGAGATCGTGAAACTGTTACTTGAACGTGGTGCGGACATACACGCAATGAATATTAATGGCGATGGTGAAACACCATACCAAATATCGTTGCGAGGAGGAAATCGAGAGATCGCAGATCTACTCCGGAGGCATGGCGCTGCATTGGCGCAGGCAGACTTGGAGAAAGGTTCGACGAGATCATTTTATGACTTAAATGCGTTATCTAACTAACGCTTCGATTCTAGCTCTTAGAGAAAGCACGGCTTAGAGGGAAGTATCTTGCTCCGGCATGTAGTTGTCATTTGTCTGTAGATTGGGATTCTGTTGAGCTTAACTCGAGACAATCCGAAACAGTGGGTTGATGATTACAGTGGAAAGGTACTAAATTTTCCTGCGATGGGAGGGTGTGCTTTAGCCCAAAGAGGCCCCAAGAGGGACGCAAAAGGGGTCCAATATATTCTGCATGACCGATCTTTTCGTCCTTATTATCGGGAACGTTTATTCATTGTTGTCAGTGACCGGTCTGACGGTGTCAGTTCGCCGGACGGTCAAAGACAGTCTCACTGACCCTTTTTGGTCAGCGGTCGTGAGTCAGCGGTCAATGTCACAATTCGTAATTAGAAGCTAAGCTAAAGGCTGATGTAATAATTCTCGTAACACACAAATAACATGTCTACAAAATTAAACATGTACAAATAAGGTCACTGTCTGGTCAGACCAGTGACGGTCCGGAAGGTCAGCCACTGACCCGACCTTTTTGGTCAAGGTCACTGACCTTGACAACACCGCGTTTAGTTGGTCAACGAAGCGCGAGGCATCGAACATGGACAATTTTATTTCTAAAGACCTTAAACAGTGTTGCCGCTTTCATTGACTGAGTGACTCGGAGGTGCGCCTTTGATCGTCACACGATTAGTCAGTCGGTACGGTATTGACATGGACGGCGTACCAAGTATCAAGCGTTGCGATGACCAGATCATATGGTAACGCAACCCCGCACAAAAATACAGCCTCTTTTGGTTTGATTCGAAGGCCATGACGAATCATTAGATGCATTAGAGCTAGAGACAATGATAAGGGTATAGTCAAGCGCCTCGAGTCAAGTCTTACGCGGCCAGTATATATACAGTGAGCCATTTTCCTGAGATTTTCTTTTCACTCACCCCTTCTCCTCGCAACTTTTGGGACGTCTGGCGCGATATGTGACAGCGTTTTGATACCAGCGATCAAATCTACAGTAACTTACATTACAGTGGTGTTCTCTTCGCGGGAAAGCCCGGACAGTGCCTGGGCCCAATAATGCCGTAACGTTTCCACAAGACGCCCACTGGCAATCGGCACATGCAGGTCACCGGTCACCTGCCTCTCCAGGTTCTCGCCTTCTGCATCGTGGACACCGCTATCGATTCGGACATTGAAAGCTTGAACCCTTGCTTTCCCTTTCCCCACTCTCTTTCCTCTGAACGAAAAATCCTGATCGATCCGTGGTCCTTATGTCGTCAACCGGACTGCCAACACCCTCGACATCCCAAGCAGCATCCTCCATTTTCAACATCCAATTGATCACCGATGCATTGGCCGACTACGCAAAAATAACTGGTATAGATCTCTCTAAGAATCCCTTTGCTACCGCCCTCGAACAGTCAAACTCTCCCGAGGAGATCCTTCAACTTATCCAAGAACGAGAGAAGGCATTTAAGGAGTATCGCGATGGAAATCGGCGTCTGATCAGATACCTGAGCCCTGCAGTGAACGTGATTCAAGCATTCTCAGGAATCCTAGGCGAGGCGGCCAGTCTGGTGAGCTACAAAGACGATCTCGTTACTCGTTTAAACAGACCTCGTCAGGTCCCTTCCCACCAACGAAGGCTTTGATGGTTGGGATCGATGTTGTCCTCGCTGTACTTCCCTCGAATACGCTCTTTATCCACTTTTTTCTGATGTATAAGTATAACAGGCTGCGGTGGGGTTACATCGAGCTACGATGCTCTTCTTGAGCTCTTCGAGTGTTTGGGCAACTTCCTTAAGCGTTTGGAAATCTATGCGAGTATTCCGCCTACTCCGATAATGACGGAGGTCATCGTAAAAATAATGGTTGAGCTGCTTTCGGTGCTTGCCCTGGCATCAAAGCAAATCAAGGAAGGGAGGTTCAGTAGGTGCAATATCACATTCATTGGCTGTTGCTCAATGTGTGACAGAGAAGTTTGCGAAGAAGTTATTGGGGGAAAGCGAAATAGAGACGGTGCTTCAAAGATTGGATCGATTGACCCAAGAAGAAGCCCGGATGACTGTTGTACAAACCTTGGGTGTCGTCCATGGGCTTGTGGGTAATGTTAAGGTCGTTATGGAAGGTGCTTAATTATTATATGATTGGTCGTGGATAATTTTCTGAGCACATGTTTCTTCAGATGGCAAGGCGTCCACGGATAGAATTCGAGGAGATTTGGGTATGTATCTCGCGACAAACGGTAGCACCTGTGCTGACATCAGGTCGTAGTCACACTCCACGAAACATTACATAAAATAAACAAGACCCAACGTTTGTTTTTATTCCCCCCGTAGTTCATCGCAGTGACTGAAGGCGTTTATAGGGACCAGCTGCAAAAGGAGGTGCAACACTGGCTCTCCCCTCCAGACCCGTCGACGAACCAGAACTTTGTTTCGGAAGCCCGACACAGTGGAACCGCAGCATGGTTTTTTGAGAGCAAGACATTGACAGAATGGAAGGCGAGTGGGTCCCTCTTGTGGATACATGGAAAACGTACGTTTTCCGAACGACCAACCAGCGCTCGAACTGATAATTTGTTGATCTCAAAGCGGGAGCAGGCAAAAGCACGCTTCTGTATGTGACTATTTTATGCCTTTGTTCGAGGGTGTTCATAATGCCCAATAGATCTGCAATAATACAGGAAGTCGAACGTATGCATGCCGCTGGATTGGCCACGATGGCATACTATTACTTTGACTTTCGGGATGTGAAGAAGCAAGACTGCGATGGCCTGCTATCCTCCCTCATTTTGCAGCTTTCTGCCGAATCGGATTCATGTTACAACATCCTTTCCCAGCTATATTTAGATAATAGTCGCGGCATCCGAAAGCCCAGTATTAGCGCGCTCAAGAAATGTTTGAAAGATATGCTGAGTCTGCCAGGGCAAGGCCCAATTTATATCATTCTCGATGCTCTCGACGAATGCCCGAATTTCCCGGAAGGCCGTCCGCCCGGAGAAGGTCCTGGATCTGATTGAAAACCTCGTTGATTTGGAAATTCCGAATCTACATCTCTGTGTGGCTAGCCGACCGGAGATAGATATCCGAATGGTACTCGATCCGTTGACATCTCTCAAGATTTCTCTTCATAACGAGATTGGGCAAAAGAAGGATATAATCGAGTACATCAAGTCTGCTGTCCATTCAGACAGGAGAATGCGGAAATGGAGAGAGGAGGACCAGAATCTAGTCATCAATACTCTCTCCCAATATGCGGAAGGCATGTAAGTTGTCTCGTAACTCATCTCTCGTCTTGGCTTCACAATAGACGCTCACATGATCTTGAAGGTTCCGCTGGGTTGTCTGCCAGGTCGACAGACTGTCCCGCACATTTCCTGCGAGTATTCGGAGTGTGTTGAAGGACCTGCCGGAGAGCTTGGATAAAACATACGAGCAGACGTTATTAGGGATCGACAAGGAGAAACGAGAATATTCCAAACGTCTGTTCAAGTGCCTCTTGGTGTCATTCGCCCACTTCACATCGAGGAGCTCGCAGAGATTTTTGCTGTCCAGTTCGACGCGCAGCGCCCCCATCTTTCAACGAAGACTTTCGTCCACCGGATGCAGAAGAGGCCGTATTGTCAGCATGTTCAAGTCTGATCGCGGTTGTGAATCAGGAAGACAGCCAAATAGTACAATTCTCGCACTTCTCCGTCAAGGAATACTTGACTTCGGAGCGACTTGCGACGGCTGAAGAACGTCTTTCATTCTATCACATTCTCCTCGAACCTGCACATACCGTCCTTGCGCACATTACCCTCAGTGTCCTCCTCCGGCTCGATGACAACATCGACCGAAATACCATATCTCAGTTTCCCCTCGCGCCGTATGCGGCTCGGCATTGGGTCAAGCATGCCAAGTTTAAGGACGTTTCATCACACATTCAGGGGGTAATGGAGCGTCTATTTGATCCTACCAAGCCACATTTCGCGGCATGGGTCTGGCTATACGACATCGACCGTTATTGGACAGGGCCCATGTCCGCGATATACCCGACGCGTCCCGAGGCTGTGCCTCTATATTATGCCTCTCTGTGCGGATTCAGTCGTCTAGTGAAGCACCTGGTTGGTGCTCATTCCCAGGACGTCAATGGCCGGGGCGGTTTGCACGCGACTCCGATACATGCTGCCTCAGTCAAGGGACATTTAGACGTTGCATCGCTGCTTCTCAAAAGTGGGGCAGATCCCGACTCTCATGACAAGATGGGCAGAGTTCCGCTTCACCGTGTCTCACAGGGCGGACAGCTCGTCATGGCAAAATCATCATTCGAGATTGCTCGGCTCATGGTCAATTCTGGTGCAAACGTCAATGTCGCTGACGATCAAGGCGATACACCACTACACGCAGCAGCACATGGTGGCATCGTGAGATTGCGGAACTGTTACTTGAATCTGGCGCAAGTCTCGATGTTCCGAACGAGCTCAAGAGATGCCATTGCACCTGGCTGTTTTAATGGGACGCTGACATGCACTGTTCTTATAGATCGTGGCTCAGACATCAATTCCCGAGACGAGAACGGCTTCATTCCATTACACGCTGCGTCACGATTTGGACACCTCGACGTCGCACGGTTCTTGCTAGACGCGGCTCTGATGTGAACGCACGCTCGACGGACAGTTGGACTCCTCTGCATCTCGCGTCACGATATGGATACCTTGACTCACACGGTTCTTGATAGACCGTGCGCGATGGACGTACCGTTGCACGGCTCTTGTAGACCGCGGTGCCGATGTGAATGCGCAGCAAGAAATCGCTGGACTGCGTTGCATCTCGCGTCCAAGAATGGGCATCTCGACATCGCAAAGTTGCTGATCGATCGTGGTGCAGATGTTGACAGCTGGAATGACAAGCAGGAGACTCACTTGGCCTTGGCATCCTTTTTGGGCACCTCGACATAGCACGCTTCCTGATCGAGAGGGCGCAGCGGTATCTCCCCGGATAAGGAAGGCAACACTCCATTCCACAAGGCAGCGAATCAAGGACATCTCGAAGTCACGAAGTTCTTGCTAGAGTGTGACATCGATGTCGACATTCGGAACGAGATGAGAGACGTCACTTTACTTGGCATCTAGCAACGGGAAGCTCGATGTTGTACGCTTCCTGATCGAGCAAGGCGCAGATATCCATATCGAAACGACAATAATTCGAATCTCTGCACATCGCATCGCAAAACGGACACCTCGACGTCGTGCAACTGATGATCACACTGGCATTCCTGTCGATGTTCGCAACCGGTCTCAAATGACCCGTTAGCATTGGCATCAAGTAGGGTAAAGTTGAAGTCGGCGCTTCCTCATCCACGAGGGGCCGACATGAATGTGCGGGACAACCAAAGCCAGGATCATTACACCACGCCTCACAACATGGACACCTTGACATGTCACGACTGTTGCTAGATCACGGAGTTGATCCGAATATCACGCGCAATGACCTCTGCAGTCCCTTACATCTGCATCGACAATGACCACCTCAAGTTGCAGAGTTGCTGGTCCAGCATGGCGCAAGTGTCGACGTATCCAATGACAAGGAAGAAACTCCTCTTATCGAGCAGTGACGAATGGGAATGCCGCGATCGTCCGTCTCCTGATCGACCAAGGAGCGACTGTGCATACTGCAGACAGCAATGGCTGGACTTTGTTGCACGCCGCATCATATAATGGACACCTCGGAGTTTTAAAGCTGTTGCTTCGGCGAGGTGCTTATGTTGATGTGTTCAACAAGCAAATAAAACTCCAGCCGAATTGGCATCAGAAAATGGCCAAGCCGACGTCGCAAAGTTTATTTCCGAGTACAAAGCGAATCCAAATTCTCGAAACAGTTATGGTCAACGACACTAGACACAATTGAGTGCGGCGCGAATGAGGATGGAAAGACGAGGCAAGGTCTCGTTGCACGCTGCCGCGGAAGAGGGGAACATTGACACTGTGAAGTCGTTGCTTGAACAGGAGTGGATATCAACGCTCTCAATGCAAGTAACGAGACTCCGTTGGCACAGCCGCGGCCAAGGGGAACGTCAATGTGTGACGCTTGCTCATCGAGCGGGCGCGGAGGTGGATTCACGTAATTAGTGGGGAGACACCCCACTGCACTGGTCATCACATAATGGACACCTCGAGGTCTCGCGTGTTCTTCTCGATCACGGCGCAATCGTAAACGCAAGGCAGCGGAAAATTTAACTCCGATGCACGTCTCAGCAGGTAATGGACACCTCGAGATGGTGAAACTGCTACTTGAACATGGTGCGGACATACATGCAATGAATGACAAGGGTAAATACCATACCAAGTATCATTCGAACAGGAAATAGAGCGATCGCAGATCTACTCAGAAGCATGGCGTAGCAGACTCGAGAAAGGTTCGACGAGATCCTTTTATGACTTGAATGCGATATCTGACTGACTGGCTTCGATTTTAGCGCGTTAGAGAAAGCACAGCTAGGGAAGTATCTTGCACTGGACGTAACTGTCATCTGTCCTGATCTGTTGAGTTTGGTGCGGTGTGTCGGACGTGAACGGACGCTCGAGCGCCCTCACGTGTCCTTGTTTTCTTGTCTTTCTCAACATTCAAGACAAGACCAAAATCACAATCATTCCCGCCTTCACCGCCCCTCTCAGTATCTGACTCCTCTCACCTCGCGCTCTTGACAATGCCGACCGACACAAGCCGGCGAAGCCACTACATACCACGTGACAGCCTTACAATGTTTATCTCGTTCTAGCCCTCCTTTATCTAATCTCTCCTATTCAATCACCGTTACTGGCACCTAGAGGTTGCCGATGATACACTTAGACGTAGCCGACAGATAGCGCGCATGTATATAAGACCGCCTCCTACTCATCGAGGAGGGCATTGGTTCAATCTACTGTAGAAGTTTTCTTTCCTTTTCTCGCTACACTAGCGTGCTCGCTCCTCCGTTCGGTGACCACCCGGCCGTGGAACAGCTGTCTGCGCGATATCGCCAATCCCTCTCGCGCTCTGCGTATTTCAGTCGACTTCTCTTTTTTTTCTTTCTTTAGGTTCATCTCTTGTTCTTGGATATCTTGTTTATTGCTCGTCTATCGCAAGGTTAAGCCGAGTATGACCGCGCTGCGAGGTAATACTCTAAAAAACTTGATGTGTATGTAAGTGTGGGTAAAGCACGTGGCGCTTTTGGCTCGGCCGGTGCACAGAAGGAGCCTGCCAGCTGCACGGGTGGCAGGGGAGTCCGTTGATGCAGCCTGTGTCAAGTGTGACGCTGCATAGATGTCGTCGCTGCTGAGCTGCGTGCACACATAATGCTGCTTATGGTGACACGGTTAGTGTGCATCAACGTGACTGGAGTGACGTCTTCGCTTGGATGGTTTGAGATATGGTCGTCGGCATGCTGAGCAAGAAAAAAATGATGGCCACATGCTCCACGCCCAAACTACCTCTATCGCGAGTCTCTCATGCTAGACCACCCCTTGCTATCCTGACTATACAATGACTAAATCGCGATGGGAGGGTGCATCTTTAGCCCAATGAGGCCGAAAGAGGGCACAAAATTGCCGCACGAATGACGTTAGTGGAGTGGGTCAACGAAGCGCAGCACCACCCATTAAACAGCTTCTACACAGACGTACTTCTAAAAACCTGGCGCAGTCTGTCTTCAGCATATACAGTATACAGTGTTCCCATCAGTTCCTTTCCTTCGGCAACGCGACGTCTGCCTTGACGCTCGCTCTCGTCCTCTTTCCAACCGCCTTCGATTCGTGCTATCTGCCTCACCTGTCGTTTCTCGTAATCTCATCAGAAAGGCTCAACAAAACCTTCTCGATCTGTCTCCATATCTCGCCGCGCACACCCTTTTGTTCCTTCTGGGCAAGAGGACAAGCTAATCTGAATCGATAGGGAGAGTGAGTTTCACGAGGAAGCAAAACGCAGTATTAGAAGGACGAGATTCCAAGCTTTAGCATAACTGCGAGATTTCGTTTTGTTAATCCTGTAGCTCTCCTATCTCCTGCATGCTCATTTCGGAGTGTTTAACGACGTCGTTCCTGCGCTGGGATACTGCACCTATTTTGAGGGTCAGTGAGAATGGTCAATAACGCCTAGATATGATAACAGGAGATAAACTACGGACAAGACACATCCATGCCAGCCTTTACGCGCACGATAACCTGCCGATTCCATTCGATCGCCGCGATCTGCGCATGCTTGAGCGTGCCTATATCATAGAAGTACGCAAAACCACGGCAGTACCCGTTACTATGAGCAAGAGAGAAAACTAGGCTAGGAGACCAAGCTATCGAGACGCACCAGAAACATGAATTACATGCGGGACGACCTTTTGTCCGTCCGCACCACTACCCCCGCCACCCCGCCAACTCTATCCAGCAACGCGAGCGCTGCCCAGGTCGTGTTTGTCGCAGTGCCTCGCGCGACACGTACGATGCAGAGGTTTGTCACGGGGAGAAATACTTTACTTTGTTTCCGCGTCAACAAAAAAAGGAAAAGAAAAGAAAATCGAAACACTGGGGGGAGAGAAAGGAGGACGGAAAAGAAGTCTCTCACCCGCGAGCGACGCACCGACTTCTCCCCAGCCGACATCTCCAAAGTTGAACAGCACGCTCTGCTTCAGCGCGTTAAAAACATCTCTACTGGATATCGCATCTGGTGATGGTGTCGTCATGTGTTGGATATGGCCATGCCCTGGCGTTGAGACAGATGTAAATAATGGTGATGGTGGTGACGCGGCGGGGATGAATTCAATGAGGAGCCAGCGGTTCTGTTGGAGAGCGTGTTCAATAGCCAAAGGGAGTATACAGAGGGGAAAGATTACCGTACTTTGAATCGAACCATTCACGGATCAGCTTCCCCATCCGGCGTAGCATTGACTGCTGACTGGCCCGATATTCGTCCACGTGACATGATGCTTTTTCAGCTAAAGGCACTCTCCTGCCTTGCTTCAGCGATTGTTACTACAGTAATATACAAATCCTTATAAATACAAACAAGTATGTATGAGTTTGTCCTGGTGTTATGGTTAATGATAACTAGTACGGTATTGAAGTTGGCGACTTTATACGTTGAAAGACTAATATCGAAAGCCAGTCAGACATCATATTATGACTTTATAGTCATATAATAGGATTATATCGCCGAACCTTATGCGTCGTGCTCCCCGCGTTCGTAATCCTGGAGCAGCTCTGCTATCTTCCTATATCCCTTTCCCATCGCGAGTTGATGCGGGGTTCGGCCCTCGTCATTCAAGAGATGAACGTCCGCGTCGCGTTCGAGTAGTAATTTGACAAGCCCGAGATGACCATTGCGTGCTGAGAGGTGCATCGGTGTCCAATGGTCCTGCTTCCTCGCGTTCACGTTCGCGCCGTGGTGGATCAGCTCTTGCGACACTTGCAGGTGTCCGTATCGAGCCGCCTTGTGTAGTGGCGTCCAGCCGAACTTGTCACGTGAATCTACCCTTGCGCCTCGCTGGAGGAGCAGGCGCACGACATCAAGACTCCCCTTGGTCGCTGCAACGTCTAGAGGGGTCTTGTTGTACGCGTTTTCGGAGTTGACGTTTTCGCCCTTATCGAGGAAAGACCTAACGAGGTCAACTTTCCCCTCCTCCACGGCTGTGTGCAACGTCTTCTTTTCTTCCTTCTTGCCCTCTTCTTCGGCCACGATCTGGACTTGGGCTGAGTCGAAGGTGACTGAGCGTATTTTCTTTCGAGCATCCGGATTCGATCTGTACTCTGCTAGGAATTTTGCAACCTCGGGTTTGTTGTTCTCAGATGCTATATCTTCCGCATATTGTTTGGTCTTGTTACGCGCCTCGACATCCGCACCGCGCTTAAGCAACAGCTTCACAACGTCTATGTGTCCACCGCGCGATGCTGTGTGCAACGGAGTCCTGCCGCTGTTGTCCGTGAAGTTTATCTTCGCTCCGTGATCGATCAAGAGACGCGCGACATCCGCTTTCCCGTTACCTGCCGCTCGATGAAGTGGGGTCTCTTGCCTATCATTTGGGATGTCGATGGTCGCGCGATGCTCGATCAGCAACCGGGAAAGCTTGACATGGCCATTGGCCGCTGCTAGATGCAATGAGCTCCAAAGGTCGCCCTTCTGCGCGTTTACATCAACGCCCTTGTTCAACAACAGTCGCGCAACGTCAGTGTGTCCGTGTCGTGACGCGAAGTGTAATGGTATCCATTTCTCGTCGTCTCGCGCGTACAAGTCGGCGCCTCGCTCAATGAGGAAGCGCCCGACTTCGACTTTCCCCTTGCCTGACGCCAACGCCAATGGGGTCTTTTGCACCCCATTTCGGAGATCGACCGGAACGCCAGCGAGGATTAACAACCGCACGACGTCGACGTGTCCGTTTTGCGATGCAGTATGTACCGGATTCCAACCATTGCTGTCTTTAGCTTGTATATCTGCGCCCTTTTCGATTAGGAAACGAACGACATCGAGTTTGCCGCCACTCGATGCCAGATCCAGTGAGGTCTCTTCGTTTCTGGTCCGAATGTTGACCGGGATGCCACGCCCCAGCAGGAACTTCACGACGTCGAGATGCCCACATTTGGACGCAGAGTGGAATGGTGTCCACCCTCTGTTATCCCGGGCAGACACGGACGCGCCACTTTCGACCAAAAAGCGCGAGATGTCGAGGAACCCATTTCCTGCAGCGCGGTCCAGGGGAGTCTCCTCCTTGTCGTTCCGGCTGTCAATATTCGCATTTCGCCGGGCCAGTAACTTTACGGTGTCTAGATGCCCATTTGCTGCCGCGAGATGAATCGGTGTCCAGCGATCCCCTTTGTAGACGTCCACGCGAGCGCCACTATCAAGCAATAGTCGCGCGACGTCAAGGTGTCCATATCGTACCGCGGAGTGTAATGGAGTCCAACCGTCCTTATCCGCAGTGTTTAGATTTGATTTACGTTGCAAAAGGAAGCGTGCAACTTCGATTTTCCCATTCCCACAGGCCATGGCCAACGGTGTCTTTCCAGATTCAGTCCGCGCATTGATATCTGCTCCAAACTCAATTAACAGTTGCGCAACTTCAGGATACCCGTTTCGTGCCGCCGTGTGTAGCGGAGTCCAGGATTGTTTGTCGATGACTTTCACGTTTGCGCCACAATTGAGGAGCAGTCGAGTGACCTCGACACGACCGTTGGCTGCTGCTCGGTCCAAGGGGGTCTCTTGGTTCTCATTGCGTATGTCAATGATTGCATGATGTTTAATAAGCAAGTGAACGACTTCGAACTTCCCATTGGCTGAGGCGAGATGTAAAGGGCTCCAGTCGTCCTTCTTCTTCGTGTTCACGTCGACGCCGCGGTCCAATAACATCCTCACAACCTCCACGTGTCCATGGCGCGCCGCAGAGTGCAACGGGTTCCACCCCTGGTTGTCATTGCGATTTACGTCGGCGCCGCGTTCGATTAGGAGACGACAAATCTCAGCCTCTCCTTCGCCGGCTGCGAAATGCAACGGAAGTTCTTGCTTTCCGGTTTGAGCATGAATCTCCGCATTATGCGCCAACAATAGTCGCACGATGTCTAGGTGCCCAGCTCGGCAAGCTTTGTGTAAGGCAGTTGCGTTTTCATGATCCCGAACATCGACGTTGGCGCCCTCCCGCAGAAGAAGCGGCGTGATCTTCTCATGTCTCCTCCTCAAGGACGCGTGTAAAGGGGTTATGTGGTAGCCACCCCTCGCATTTATATCGGACGGACGGATACGAACGAGGTGCCCCACGAGGCCATAGAAACCGCATAGTGCAGCATAATATAGGGGAGATGCTTGTGGCCGTGTCGGATGCGGTGTAGACATGTGGTTTCCCCAGTGGCGATCCGGATCGTACAACCATATCCACGTTCGGAAGTGGGGTTTATCCGAGTCAAAGAGGCGGAACATGACATCTTGGATGTGCGATGACACATCATCGAATTGGGCGTGTTCGATCCAGTGTCGGGCAGCGTAGAGAGCAAGTGGGGATTTTTTGATGATCTTTTTGTCCACGCTGTCGTCTAGCTTGACGAGAATGCTAAGGCATGCCTTCGCCATAACGGTATGGGCAGGCTCGGGAAGAATATGATGACGGGAAAGTCCACTTTCCGAGGTAGCAAGACGTTCCGATGTCAAGAATTCCTTGACGGAAAAATGCGAAAATTGAACGATCTGGGATCCATCTATATTGACAACGGTAATGAAGTCGGAACACGCTGAAAGCACAGCCTCCTTTGCGTCCCGGGAGCGCCAATCGGCATTATAGTTGGGCATGGAATCTGAATTGAACCGGATTGCCAGGATTTCTGCGAGCTCGTCAACCCGAAGTGGGCGAATGGACACAGCTAGGCACTGGAAGAGGCGTTGGGCATATTCCCGCTTCTCCTCGTCGATATTGAGTAATGTCTTTTCGTAGGTTTTGTCCAAACCCTTCGGCAACGAGTAGATAGCGCTTCGGATACTCGCAGGAAAGCATCGACGTAGGGACTCTAGCTGGCAGAACGCCCATCTGAACCTGTGCGGTTGGTAAATAACATGCGTAAGAGTTGATTATGGTCACGGCTTACATGCCATCCGAATTTTCTGGAAGAATTCTGATGACCAATAGTTTATCTTCTTCCCTCCATTTGCTCATGTGTTTGTCAGTGCGGACGACTTTGGTGACATAGGCAAGGATATCTTTCTTCTGCCCGAGTTCTTCGTGAAGCGACACCCGGAGGGATGTCAGAGGCTCTAGCGTGTTTCGGATATCAACTTCAGGCCGACTAGCAATACAAATGCGTATATGTGGATGCTGCAAGTCGATCAGTCCTTCTAGGAATTCGAGAACCTTTTCTCGGGGTGTCGGGAAGCCGGAAGTGTTTGGACATTCGTCAATAGCATCTATAATGATGTAAGTTGCCTGTCGATGTTGTTCAAGCATGTCCTGAGACAGTGCGTAAGCGCAACGTCAGTCGGCTTTCGCACACCGCGTTATGTGCCGCATACAAGCGAGAGAGGATCTCATAGCAAGAATCAGACTCGGAGGCGAGTTGAATAAGAAAAGATGAGAGGAGACCGTGCGGGTTTGCTTGTTGGCATCCCGGAAATCGAAGTAGTAATAGATCACGGAAGCTAATCCGGCAGCCCGCTTGTAATCGAGTTCCTGGATAATTGAGGAGCTGGGAGGCGAGTATGAATACTGCTAGACGGTGATGTCAGGTAGAACATACATAAGAGTACTCTTCCCCGAGCCGGCTAGGATACCGAGACACCATTAGCAGGCGAAATAATGCAACATAGACGAACGCATACGCTTCCCATGGATCCACAATATAGGACCTGTTGCTTTCCATTCGGCAAACACATCGCCCTGGAAGAACCATAACGCGGTTCCGACTTGGAAAAGCTCGTATATGGCGTTTTGGTTCGTAGAGGGGTTTGGAGGAGAAAGCCAGTTTCGGACGTTCTCCTGCAATTGGTCACCTGGAGTGTCCTCTCAGCATTAGAAGGCAACAATGGCGGAGATAGGGTCCACGAACGGCTTATTTTGTTTACCTGACTCGCCGTTCCTTGCATAGAAACTTTCACCGCACAGTCAGCAGGAGATTAAGCGGAAATGCATAGGCAAAAACATACCTAGGGCTTGTTGGATACCGTCCGTTGACACATTGCCGTCTATCAGAGGAGAATTCAGTGGGATATTAAGAATCAGCACGGCAAGCCAGGCGTACTGTCCATGACCAACTTCACATTGTTCACAAGGCCGTAGACGATCTGTAGGGTCTGTGTTACAGTCATCCGAGCCTCTTCGTGAGTGAGGCGGTCCAACCTCAGGAGGACGGCCTCAATATCGCCTCCACCCTTAAGCAACACCTTGGCGAACTTTTCTGAAGGGTTTTGAGACCAAGGCGAGGTATCAGGGAGTAATTAACCTACTTAAGCGCCCTTGTTTGATTTGTTTTGTGGCTAAGGCAAGGACAGACAACACTTCAACCATTATTTTCACAAGTATATCCATCATTCCATCAGTAAGCGGCATGTCTGCATGAATACTAAGACGTCTGAGAAAATTTCCGACACACTCGAAGAGGTCGACAAGAGCGTCATAGCTGGAACTAACACCGATGGCCGCCTAATAGACACGTCACTAGGGTTCGGTAGAACCTTGGCAGAAGGAAACACACGTACAGTGATGAGAACATCAACACCAGCAAAAATGGCTTTTCCCGGACTCGAAGCTGGGCTCTGGTAAATTAAACATTAAAATAGCCGTTCGAAGGACTTGAATGTTTTATGGCTCACAATACTGGTTGCTTCTCCAAGAAAGCCTGAAAACACGTGGACGAACTGCACGACCGGAGTGACCCAGTTGATCAACTTGCGATTTCCCTCTCGGTATTCTTTAAACTTCCTCGCCTTGTCTCTGAGTACCATAAGGACCTCATCGGGGGAACGACAGCGTTCGAGCTGATTGGCGAAGTCGTACTTAGTGAGGTCGACTCCCGTCTGTTTGTGGTAGTCTTGCAATGCATTATTGAGAATCGATTGGAACCTGGATACCGATAAACTTGAAAAGGTAGTCGAGGACATGGAGGACGAGGAGTCCTGGGACTGATGGGGCGCGGTGATAGGATGGGTGTACGGTACAGGGGAGCCAGAAAATTTCGATCTCCGCACATGGATGCAGGTGACCTTGACAACTTCTTGGCATGTGCAGCACAGCGGCACAGCATAGAGATAAGCCATTGACGTGACCACTAATATTCGTTATTGACGTGCCGTACAGCAAACTCTAGCCCCGCACAAACCCCGGTTCAAATTCTGTACAGTAGTTACGCGTGGTGCAATAGAGACCAGCCATGCTAAGGCAGGTGTCATTAGAACGACACCCTTTATGTAAGCAAAACTGGCCATCTCGCACTTGCCATGGTTCTTCTCCACAACACCGAAAAGTGGATTCTGGCTGCGGGAAATATAGGCCAGAGTTCCCTCTATAATCCTAGCAAGTACTTTTTAAAAAAAATTGATATTGCGTGAGAACCATAGGAAATAAATTTTGTTATTGGAAACGATGTTTCTTTGCTATAGGACTTCACTGGCAAGTTTTTGAAAAAATAAATGTCCGAGCCTGACCGAGTCACGTGACCAACACGTGACTATTTCATTATCATCCAGTGGACATGCGAGCGTGAAAACACCAGAAAGGCACCACGCGGATGGTCTTGCACTGCGACGCGTGTCTTGAAATTCTGTATATGAGGCTGCACTGGATGCATTGAGGTTCTCCTAAATTTTCTAAGGCCGCGGACGCATGTAGCACTCTCAGGACTGGGGGACTGAGCTGCACTCAGCGCTGTTACCGGAGAGGGAAAGGGAAGCGCGGGAAAGCGCAGGAAAGCGGCCCGGTGAAGCAGAAATGCCCGACAGCACAGAGCTCAGTGCAGCTCAGTCCCCCAGTCCTGATAGTGCTGCATGTATCCGCGGCCTTAGAAAATTTATGAGAACCTCAATGCATCCAGTGCGGCTCCATGTACAGAATTTCAAGACAAGCGCGGCAGTGCAAAATTATCCGCGTGGCGAATTACCGGGCTCAGTACAGCCCTCCTTCCTCTCTTTTCTGACAACTCTGCACCTGTGCACAGACTTAGTGGTGTGGAGTCCAAGAGGACACAACCTAGCTAAGCATTCTCTCTAAATTATATGCCCGCGGAGGCCTGCACAACCCCTTCCTGAGCACATTCCTCCCCTCAAAATTTGCAAGCCACCTGTTGTTGACCCACAGCAACACCTTAAGATTATGGGTACAGTGTCAATGGGTGCAGGTGTTGTTTTGCTCAGCCCAACCTGTACTGTACCCATGCAGAACACTACTCCAAAAAGCGTTGAAACTGATAATTGAGGGCTCTTTCTTGTGAGCGTGAATGATTACGTAATCCAAATCCTAGGGTTAAAAGCTTACATAAAGGGGTGTCGGTTCCTAATGACACCTGCCTTACTGTTTTCGCTTGTTGGGAGTTGTGTGAGATAAGTTCTGCCGGACGGCCATCAATACTGTACAGAGCAAGGCTATGCCTGACATGATTTGAAATGATGTGCCTGAAACCCAACTGACTCACCTTGGCGCCAAGCCCGACCAATCAGCGATCTACCTTTTCGTACCCCATTTCTGGAACGAGTTCTTTCCTCCCGCGACACCTTTCTACATGGAAGCCTGCGTTCTGCATACAGGCTGCGTAACTTCGGCGCCCTCATGTCTACGATAACTCGAAAGGAAGTATTACAAGCGGTGGAGATATGGCGGCATCAATAGAACTAGAAGTCTGGCTCGCAGTTACTCAGTTTGTACACCATTTTACGGTACATCTCCCGGTACATCTCCCCCGGAACGGCCACACCGCCCGGCACATGACTAAAGCTGTAATGTAGCTGACTTTTGGCGCTTGGCTATCGCGGACTCGGAGCATTCCGGCCGCATTCCGGCGCCACCAACTCAGCCAGCTATCACGGTCAATGCCAATGCCAACACCACACGCTACGGTATGCCGTTCCCTGGACTTGCATACCGGTACATCCATACCCATGGTCAAAATCGTGTCAATTATGAAAATGCGTCTTTCTGCATAAAATCGAGCACATAGTACTGTGAGGCCAAGCATAGGGACAAATGGTCGAAGAATCGAGGGCTCGAAAACGGACCCCACGCCTTTTATCTACACTCCTTGCCACAATGACGACGCCACATCGCGCGAGCGGACAGTAATTAGGTAGCACTACAATTTTCTCTTGCCAATGCTACCTGAAATTGGGTCTTCCCTCGTTATATTGGTTTAGCGAATAGGGGATTTGCACCGTGCTCGAGCACACAGTGCGCCGTTTTAAATTGTCCACCACACTTGCACCTGGCACTGGCAAGAAGACTAATAAAACGGAGTCCATCTGCTCTTGTTCACCAGAAAATCACGTTGGTATGTCGCTTGAGAAGCAGCGTGAGCCTTACGTCAAACTTCCTGAAGTGCAATGCAAACCGCATCTCGTGGCTGGGGTCCGGTGCCGAGTCGCGCTCAGTCGTTGTCGGTGCCTTCCCATGATTAATCAAGAAACGACTCTATCACACCGATACACTCATTTTCCGATGTAGGGTCTATGCAATATTCGGAGCCACTGGCAGTGTTTTAATATTCTGCTTCTGCACCACAGTAATGACGAAGCAGCCGCAGCGGTGTGACCCAGGATGTTCTCTGATACAAGATCGCTCTTCGCTGCCTTCGCACTAGTTTACGTCACAAACTATTTCACGAGGTCGAGGTGCTCCATTCACGAATGAGGCATGTAGTACAGTAACGAAGTCCGGCACCCAGTCAGCTGATCATGGACTCTGACATGCCTCCCTATAAAAATCCGTTGTTGCACTACAATATGCGTAATTATATTACTTACTCGTCGAATCATCAACCCACCAATTCAGATCGCCCTGCACTAAACTAATAGACAATCCTGGTCTACAGAGCAGAAACAGTCACATGCAAGAGGCTTCCACCGAGCAGTACTTTCTCTAGGCGCTAAAATCGAAGCGCCTGTCAGATAAGGCATTTATTCAAGTCATAAAAGGATCTCGTCGAACCTTTCTCCGAGTCTGGCCGCGCCATGCTTCCGAAGCAGATCTGAAATCTCCCGATATCCTGTTCGCAGCGATAGTTGGTATGGTGTTTCGCCCTCACCGTTCATTGCATGTATGTCCGCGTCACGTTCAAGTAACAGTTTCCCAATTTCGACGTGTCCATTGACTGCCGCAGCGTGCAGTGGAGTGTAATACTCCTGCTGCCTTGCGTTCACGTTTGCACCGTGATCGAGGAGCACCCGCGAGACTTCGAGGTGTCCCTCTCGTGATGCCTCGTGTAATGGGGTCCACCCCCACCTATCACGTGAATCCACCTCGGCGCCTCGCTCGATGAGCAACCGTACGACTTCGACATTCCCCTTGAAAGCTGCTCTGTCTAATGGAGTCTCGTTACTTTCATTGCGGCCATCGACATCTACTCCCCGTTCTAGCAGCAACTCCACAATGTCAATGTTCCCCTCTTCCGCGGCATGGAGCAACGAAGCCTTCTCATCCTTCCCATCTTCATCGGCACCGTATTGAGCCAAGTCCAATGTATTCGTGGGTATCTTGTTTCGAACATTTGCGTCCGACTCGTACTCTGCTAGTAAGCTTGCAACCTCGGATTTGCCGTTCTCCGATGCTACGTCCTCCGGAGTTTGATTGGCGTCGTTCCGCACCTCGACATCCGCACCACGTCTAAGCAACAGCTTCACGACATCCAGGTGTCCACATTTCGATGCTGAATGTAACGGAGTCCAGCCGCTGTTTTCCGTGACGTTTATCTTCGCTCCGTGATCGATCAGGAGACACACGACATCCGCTTTCCCGGCACCTGCTGCTTGATTAAGTGGCGTTTCTTGCCTCTCATTTAGGATGTCGATGGTCGCGCTACGCTGGATCAGCAACCGGGAAAGCTTAACGTGGCCATTGGCCGCTGTTAGATGCAATGGGCTCCAAAGGTCACCCTTCTGCGCGTCCACATCAACGCCGCTGTCTAACAACAGTCGTGCAACCTCAGTGTGTCCGAAAAGTGACGCGGAGTGTAATGGCATCGAGCCCTGGTCGTCTCGCGCATACAAGTCGGCGCCTCGCTCAATGAGGAAGCGCCCGACTTCAACTTTCCCCTTGCCTGACGCCAACGCCAACGGGGTCTTTTGAGTCCTGCTCCGGAGATCGACCGGAACGCCAGCGTGGATCAATAACCGTACGATGTCGACGTATCCGTTTTGCGATGCAATGTGTACTGGATTGCAACCATTGCCGCCTTTAGCCTGGATGTCTGCACCATTTTCGATTAGGAAACGGACGACGTCGATTTTGCCGCCACCGGATGCCAGATACAGCGATGTCTCTTCGTTTCCGTTCCGAACGTTGACCGGGACGCCACGCTCCAGCAGGAACTTCACTACGTGGAGACGCCCACATTTCGACGCTGTGTGGAAAGGAGTCCACCCTTTGTTATCCCGGGCAAACACGGACGCGCCACTCTCGACCAAAAAGCGCGAGGTGTCGAGGAACCCATTTCCTGCAGCGCGGTCCAGGGGAGTCTCGTCCTTGTCGTTCCGGCTGTCAATATTCGCACCTCGCCGGGTCAGTAACTTTACGATGTCGAGATGCCCGTTACCTGCCGCGAGATGAATCGGTGTCCAGTGATCCCCTTGGTTGACGCTCACGTTCGCGCCGCCATCTAACAACAGTCGCGCGACAACAAGGTGTCCATATCGCGACGCATAATGCAGGGGAGTCCAACCTTGTCTCTCGCTTACGTTCACATCTGAGCCGCAGTCTATAAGAAAGCGTGAAACGTCCAGTCTTCCATGAAGACAGGCCACGTGCAATGCCGTCTTTTGATCATTAGGCCGCGTATCACGATTTGCGCCAGACCCAAGTAACAGTTTCGCGATGTCACGGTATCCACCCTGAGCTGCTGCGTGTAGGGGAGTCCAGCCTCTATCGTCGGTGGCATTCACATCTGCGCCGGAATTGACCAGGAGTCGTGCAATCTCGAGTGATGATTGCTCCATGACAAGTTGCCCACCCTGTGACACCCTGTGAAGCGGAACCCTGCCCAGAACGTCGCGAGAGTTGGGATCCGCGCCGTTTTGAAGGAGTAGTAATACGACATCTACATGTCCCTTCACTGTGGCGGCATGTAATGGAGTCACGTGAGAACCGCCCCTGCTATTGATGTCCTGTGAATGTGAAACGAGGAGGCGCCGCATGAGGTCCGGGAAACCGCACAGAGACGCATAATATAGTGGCACAGCCTTAGGCCGCGTGGGGTGCATCTCGGACATCGGATCCACCCAATAATGGTCTATGTCATATAGCCAGACCCATGCCGCGAAATGTGGTGTTTCAGGATCGAAGAGACGTTCCATGAATCCCTCGATGTGTGCCGACGCGTTCCTGAACTTGGCATGGTCGACCCAGTGTCGCGCGGAATACGGGGCAAAGGGAAAGTGTTCTACGACATTCTTGTTGATTTTGTCATCGAGTCGAAGGAGGACGCTGAGGCCAACATGCGCAAGGAGCGTATGTGCCGGTTCGGGAAGAATGTGATAGCACGAAAGAGGTTCTTCTGCTTTCGCAAGTCGATCCGATGTCAAGTACTCCTTGACCGAGAAATGCGAAAATTGTACAATTTGACTGCCTTTCCTATCGACAATCGCGACGAGGCTAGAGCATGCAGACAACACCGCTTCTTCGGCATTCAATGGCCGCAAATCTTCGTTAAACGAGGGAGCCTCTGTCGCGTCGAAGTCGACTGCAAGAATCTCCGCGAGCTCTTCAACGCGAAGTGGGCGGATGGACACTAAGAGGCATTGGAATAGACGTTGCGCATATTGACGTTTCTCTTTATCGATTCCCAACAACGTTTGCTCGTATGTCTTATCCAAACTCTCTGGTACGTCATCTAGAACTCGCCGAATACTGGCCGGAAAATTGCGGCGAAGTCTGTCAAACTGGCAGACCGCCCACCGGAACCTATAAGTAGTAACGGCGTGAGAGGCCAGGTGAGGGATTATGACTAGAATCGCAACCTACATGCCGTCCGATTTCTCAGAAAGCACCTCAACGACCAGTTGCTTGTCCTCGTCTCTCCAACCAACGCATCTTCCTATCCGAATGGACAACAGACTTGATATATTTGATTATATCGTCTTTTTGTCCAACCTCGTCGTGAAGAGAGATTTGAAGCGGCTCCAAAGACTCGAGAGCCTTTCGGATATCGATTTCTGGACGGCTTGCCACGCAGAGATGGAGATTCGAAAGATCAAGACCAACAAGCACTTCAAGGAGCTCCAGGACTTCTTCACGTGGAGATGGTGTCCCTGATACGTCAGGACATTCATCGAGAGCATCAATAATGATGTAGATCGGCCCTTGTCCTGGCAGGTTCAGCATGTCCGCCATGCATTTTGTAAGAGCGCTAGTGGTGGGCTTTCCTGTTCCGCCGGCATGGTTTAAATATAACTGGGATAGAACGTCGGAGCAAGAATCGGATTTGGCAGAGAGTTGGGAAAGGAGAGAGGATAGGAAGCCATAGCGGTCTTGCTTCTTGACATCACGGAAGTCGAAATAATAATAGGCCATTGTGGCCAATCCAGCTGCGCGCATGCCCTCAATATCTTGAATGATCGCGGAACTGGACGGGAATTTAATTAATCTCGAAGTCAACAAATAAGGTACCACATACAGAAGTGTACTCTTTCCCGAACCCGCTATAGAATCGATTAGTAATCGGCGTGAGTCGTGCGCAGACAGACTAAAGACACACGTTTCCCGTGGATCCACAGGAATGACCCTGTCTTTTTCCATCCCGCCAACGTATCACTTTCAAAGAACCATGTAGCGGTTCCAGCTTGGTGTGCTTTCCAAATGAAGTCATGATTCGATGATGGGTCGGGAGGGGAAAGCCAATGTTGGACATCCCTTTGTAGTTGGTCACCTACAAGGTACAATTGGTCTCGGCAAGCAAACGTAATGTGGAGGAAGAACAGACGTTTCATCTTGTTTATGTCACTGAGCACCAGGTGGAGGGCAACTTCAACCCCAAATGAGCACAGGTAATACCTATTTCTCGTGAGACACTCACCGGAAGCCTGTCGAAGACTTTCTGTCGACACTTCGCCATCTAGTAGAAAGAGTGCTTAAATATCGGCGATATGATCGCACGAACATTGCGTACCTTCCATGACTAGCCTCACATTACCTATAAGGCCATGGACAACACCCAATGTTTGTGTGACAGCCATGCGAGCCTCATCCTGGGTCAATCGATCTAACTTTTGCATTACAGCCTCGACCTCCCTCTTCCCCAATAGCTTCTTGGCAAACTTCTCTATCGTACATTGAGCCATAGCGATTTATATGTGATGGCGCACTTACTGAACCGCCCCTGCCTGATCTGCTTTGTCGCCAGGGCAAGCACTGAGAGTAATTCCACCATGATTTTGATTATGACATCCGTCATCATCGTAGTGGGTGGGATCGTCATATAAATCTCGAGACGCTTAAGAAAATTTCCTAAGCATTCAAAAAGTTCAAGAACAGCATCATAGCTCGATGTAACCCCATCGACAGCCTGGCATAGTCTCACGTCAGAGAACCGGATTGAAGAGCGTGTTGAAGGCACGTACAGCGAGGAGGACATCAATGCTGGTGAAGACAGCCTTTGCCGGTGAGAAGGGGACCTGACGGGGCCGCGTTAAAAGATTTACGGGTTGGTACGCGACGCTCACCAGGCTGACCGCTTCGCCAGCGATCCCTGAAAAGGCATGAAGAACCTTCACTCCCGGGCTGAGACAGCTAATTAGCCTCCGATTCCCCTCACGATATTCTTTGAAAGCTTTCTCGCGTTCTTGGAGTAGTTCAAGAATGGCCTCAGGAGAACTTGAACGTTCGATCTTCTCGGCGAAGGGATTCTTAGTGAGGTCTATCCCCGTTTGATTGGCATAGTCCGCCAACGCATTGATGATCAATTGAAAGTTGGGGGGAGAGGATGTCGCTTGGCCGGTTGACGACATGAAGACAACGGTCGGTTCAAACGAACGTTCAAAGGGGGTAGACAGTGGACTCAATTCGATTCGATTTGAAAGGGCGCTGAATACTAGCGCTACTGTCCTGAGACCTTATCGCACCCGCTAGCGTATGACCGTCGTGGGGTGCAGCCCTCGCACGTTAGTTTCTTGTCTGTTCGTTGGACTAATGAGAAAAACCAAACCGTTGATCGAAGAATCTATCCATCCATTCATCCCCAGCTACAGTAAATGGTATGTGGTATTGAGAAGGGTAGGGTTAGGGTCAGAGGTGGAACGACGCGTGACCGAATTCCTCCTTTTGACACTGGTCGTCTTTCTTTTAGTATCATCTTGTCTATACCCCTTCTAATATTTACAGCATATTTAGAGGCTCTCTGAGGCGGTATTATCCTCGGCATCGACAATCCGATCATCTTGGTGATAAACAGTTGAACTGGCCACATGAGTACATCCGCTGCTCTCGCTCCTACTTCCTCCCTCCCTCTTAGTTCATCGACCAAGAATGATCCAGCTCTCAAACCAAACCCCCACCCATATGCAATCAAAACCACCCATACCGCCCTTTTGTCGCGTTCCAACTCTTCAGGCCACAATACTCCCTCCAAATATTTCTACACCCCATCCGCTGCACCCCATCGTGTAGCCCAACCAAACATGCACATGAGTATCGCGGTCATCGCTACTCCACAAGTCTCACTGGCGAACTCCCGTCGCCTTTGCCCTCCCCCTTGTCCTCGCCCACTCACTTACATCGCAGCGAATCGGAAGACGATGCATGGTTTCGCAGACCCCGTGCAGACACGCTCCCAACATACTTGACCGATAGGGACAACACGCTATCTGCGGAACCGGAGGAGGATTTACCACCCAATCCAAAGATATGGACGCCTTCGCAGTTGTCTGTATACTTGACGAGAGCACTACGCGTTCGATCTGGCGAGCGGCCTCCCGAGCGTGTAGCACATGATATTACGTCATGGGTGCGCCGTGAGGGCGTCAGTGGCCGTACTTTCCTGCGCTGGACAGACGAAAGTCTGAAAGAGTGAGGTTTCCTTCCAATTTTTCTCGAATCCGCGGGCGTTGCGACTGACAGATTTGTTTTTCTCGTTTAAGCCTGGGTGTCAACACGCTTTGGCGCAGTGCACTCCTTGCCGCTGCGCGTAGCCTCCGACAGAACATCCTTTATGGGCGTATCTGGGGCAATTCACCATCTGACCCCGAGCAGGAGCAGGAGGAAGCACGAGTACAGGACGAGTCCCCTTTCGGTACTAAACTATATTCTTCATCATCTAGCTCGCTTGATCTCCCGCTCGCCGGTGGAGATACCGATGCCGGTTGCTCGCGCCACGGAACACAACGCCAGCGAAATGGTCGTGTGCGCGGAATGGTTGATAAATGGGAACGCGAGAGCGCAGGAAGCCGGAGCTCGACTCGCAGATCGAATGGCAGCTGTAGCCGATCCGATTCAGAGAGCGACAACGGGAGCGAGCTCGGCGAGGGCGAGATGGCCGCGGAGGAGGATGTTGATGTGCCTAAGGCTCTGGTATCTGTGTTCCCTGGTGATGGCATGGGCGCAGTGCCGGCTGCAGACGACGAACCTAGCATCGACGACCTTCTTGCTTCCGAGTTAGCGCCTTCTGCACCGAAGCCCGGCTCGTGGGGTGCGCGCGCGTGGGAAGAACCTGACTCTGGTACCACCATGCGCCGCATCGAGCCACATGTCACCGTTGTCCAGCGTTACGATATCAGCGGAAGGGCTGGTGCTAACATGGGCAGTGCACCTAATTTTGGAACACTCAGCAAGCACGGCGGTGGCGCGAACAATAGCAGCAGTCGGCGCGTTCGGGGTACGAATAAGGAGGATCCACGGCTCGCGCGACGTACAGCCGCGGATATCTTCGCAGTGCTCCCCGATACGGTTTCAACTCCTTCGCTCCTGGAAGCGGGAGTACAAGTCAATATACAAGCCGAGATCAAGGACGAGGCGGAGGCAACGGTTGCAGAAGCAGAAGCAGATGCGGAGCTCAAGGCGAGCGAGCTTGCGCTCGAGGGTGAAATGCGAGACACGCGTGCGATGGTTGAGGAGTTCAGGCGTCGGCTCGTGGAGGTCGAGTCGCGTGTATCCGCGATGGAAGCAGAGGAGAAACAGCGGGCGCACGTATCACCACAGCAGCAAAACGGACCGTCCCAAGATATCTCCGCTGCTGCGAAGGACGCGCACGACAACGCGGTCGAGGCACTTCTTCCGAGGAAGGCAGGCGCGATATCCGAGAGCGACCCCAGTATAGCGGTCGAGGTCCCCGCCGATACCACCCATGACACCAGTGTTGTGTGTGTGGATGGCCACGTAGCTCGTCATGTGGTTGACCTCGAACCTACGACCGTGTCCGATCTCCCTTCGTACGTGCTCCTCGTCGGCCTCGGAGTGTGCGCGGTCGTGTTCAAGGTGGTGCTGAAACGCATCGGGTGTCGCAGCCTGAAACCGTAAGGGAAGAAACACTTGATTTTGCTCAGTCTTTTCCCATCCCTAAACGCTTTTCTACGTGTTCTGAAAATTCCTTTTGGTTTGTTTTACCCTTAATTGTTCACGATCTATAATCTTACGACCCCCTTCACGACTTTACGCTGTATGAAGCACTATTTTCTCGTTTCTTGCATCATCAGACTGACCATTGCATATTCACCTTCACGTTACCCCTTCCCACCCCCCACCCCCATCTCCTCTCAATTTACCTCCATACTCATAACGACTTTTTTTCAGGTTTGTGCTACATCTGCCTTGTGATTACTACGGTAGCAATTGTCTAGGAAGTGCTTGTCCCTGTGTCTTATTGCACAATGGTTCGGAGATCATTGTAGTGTATGTATGAGTAAGATACGATGGCTAGCAAACGTCAAGACAGATGACTGGGCATTTCACAGTTATCAATCCGGTACCACTTGATTGGCGTCACTTACGTCCGCATGACTATGATAAATTTGTCGGCCAATTACTGTAATCTTTACAAGCTACTAGTGATACTACTAGATGTACAAAAGTAAAAGCCAGACAGACGAATCAAAGGGAGAGATTTTTTTGTTGGTTAGCGTCATGGGTGTCGTCATGATGGGTCGTGAATCACAAAAGCATCATACAAAAAGGAAGTTATCGAGTCAGTGAGTATGAAATGTGATGAGGAACCGACACGAGGTGTCCGATAGTAAAAGAGGTGAAACAATGGCCCAACTAATACAATGTATATAGTCTTGAAGCACTTGAATGAGAAAAAGTTCATTTCGTACGCACGGTTGAGGGTATATCACCACCATGAAACGAAAATCAAAGAAAACCACGTGATTATGGTGAGGACAAATCATTATCATCACTATCCACTTTACGATAGTTTAAATACCAAAGCGATTCTGCAGCACCGGAGGGGAGGGAGAATTTGGAGCGGTCGTCAGACGGAGCGAACGATTCTGAAACTCGCACTTGGCGTTGGGTCGATCATGCAGTTTGGCCTTGATACCTTTTTATCAAGTCGCGCAAACGCGCCTGTCCAAACGCGAGTTCAGCAGCCTTCAAACCTCCACCATTGACCATAGGAGGTCGCTGTCCGGCAGCGGGTGCGGGTGCAGGCTGAGGCCGAGGGTGGGGCCGAGACGGAGCCTGCCGAAGAGGCGATGAAGATGGAGATGGAGCGTTATTGCTCATTGCAGGTTGGGTCGTGGTCGTAGTGGTCGTGGTGGTTGTGGTGATAGGTGGTCGCGCGAGTGATGCGGTTGATGATAATACAGGAGTCGCGATTGAGGAGGAGACTGCGGGAGAGGAGGGCGTGGCTGCCGCTGCTGCACCCAATCCAAATCCGAACAGAGCGTGCGGAGGACGAGAAACCTCCTTCTCTTTCTCCTTTTCCTTTGCTGAGCTAGATGGTGGCTGCTTAACCGGAGCAGGAATCGGCGATACGCGCGCGGGGTCAACGATAGACGTCATCGGCTTGATTGGCACCTTGTTAGAAACCCCTGTGACTGCCGTTGCTGCAGCTTTGGACTGTACGACTTTCGGACCTTTAGTTGCTGATGGTCGCGAAGCCTTTGCCTGTCTTGGAGTTGGCGTAGGCGCCAGCGTTGGTGTTGCAGTCCTGGAAGCGGAACCAGCACTGGCACCAGCACTGGAAACAGCGGTCTCGGCAGCTTCCGCCCATATAGCAGTTACCGCCGTCACCCGCCCGCCACGTCCACCACGCGCAGACTTGACGTCATACTTCACTTCTACCCGAGATGGGGGTGTGTATATGTGCGCGAGTCGCCGAACGGGCACAGGCGCGTGTAAGGCATTTAGGTTTGGAGTTGCTGCGGTTGAGCTTGAGGGTGGTTCATGCACAAAAGCAGTAGATGCAGGAGACGGTGCAGGCGCAGATGCAGGTGTAGGTGTAGAAGCGGATTCAGGTGGGAGGGAAATCGGGGCGCGACGGAGCGTAGAGACTGCGACAAAGCCGGACGAGCGTGGATTCGGTTTGGACTCGATAACAGGCGATGGGACCGTGGGGGAAGAAGTAGCCGTGGTAGCAGTAGAGGTAGAGGTTGTGGCCGCTGCTCTTATCGCGGCTTCGCGTTCCGGCTCCGGCGGGGACAACGAAACGAGCTCCGGCTCTGGACCGGGCTCGCAGGCCTCCAACTTGCCCAACCATTCGGCAACGCGGCCCTTCGTGGCAGACCTAAGGCGCGCAGCCTCATCATCCAGCTCATCGCGTCTTCCGTCCCTCTTCTTCTTCCTCGCCTTCCCACCTTTACTCTTACTTCTCACTCGCTCTTTATCCTTATCCTTGTCTTTCTCTTTCGAATTGGACTTGGCTGATTTGCGCGACCGCGCTTTGTACGTACCGCGCTCGCTACTAGACGAGGCGCCTTTGCCGTGACGTTGCGTCCGACCATCCGCATCCGGATCTTCACCCTCAGCCTCTTCTTCGCCTTCTATCTGTACATCCAGTAAAGCTAAGTTGAGGTTCAGGTTGGTGTTGGTATTGGCATTGCGTCCACCAAAGTCTTCCTCGGCCCCAAGTGCCAGACTTGAGATGGCGCTCTCGTTGACAGCCGCGCCCGCATCGACGTCGTCTGCTCGTTCCTGTGCCATTGACTTCTTCCCTGGTACAGGTACGGGAACAGGCACCGGTGGTGGTGGGGGTAGGGGCGAATTGGAACCGAGATCCAGGACGGTGCGCAGATCTGGAGGAAGTAAGGGCGGAGGTTTTCGCGTGCCCACTTGTTCCACCAAGCGCCGTTCGAGGGCATCTAGACCGCCTTCCTCATTCCTTTGCTCCTTGTATGATGGGAATGCCAGCCCATCACGAAGTGGTGGTGGGCGCAGAAGAGAGAGCGCTGAGAGAGAGGGCGTATGGGGAATCATTTCAGCCCCCACCTCCGTTACTGGCCCTCCCTTTGTCTCCTGGGGTCCCATTTGCTGAAATATATCCTGTGCGAAGACACGCCGATTTGGTCCATAGCCAGGTGGTTTGCCAGATGGGACCGGCGGAACGGGAAGTGTCTTGTCACCAGCAGCTCTCCTTCCCTCCTTTTGGGCCCTCGCCTCAGCTTCTGTCTCCGCTGCAGCGCGGGCTGCCATCTCTTCAAGTTTCACGACACTCAAACTCCTCGTTCTCGTGCCCACCCTACCGAAGCTTCGCGCAAACGGATCATCGTTATCTGTTGCATCGTGCGTCTCGGTGACGACCTTTGGTGAGAGCATCGGTTTGGGCGCTATTACGTCTACAGTAGCCTTTGTTGATGGCGCTATTAGCGCCGGAGGAGAAGCTGACCGCGCGCGCGAGGTAGAACGAAGATGATGTGATATTCGCGCCGCGCGTGCACCGTGACCCATTGTCTCTTCAGGTTGTGGAGGATAGTACTGATGCTGCTGGTATGAGAAGTCCTTGAGGAAGTGCTCGGGTGTGCCCGAAACGGGTAGACCAGCTGGCAAAATCGATGCCTGGGTACCGCCGACATTGGTACTCGCTGGCCGTGGCGGCGGGGGTTGGTATGGACCACCAACATATGAAGGGGGCGTCGGGAACCAGAGCTGCCCATCGTAGGCTCTATAGGGCGGAATAACAAGCTGAGTATGTAGAGGAGCCGGAATTGATTGGGGTAGTAAGGGAATTGCAGGAGGCGGGGAGGGATACACGTAGGGGGAGGACAATGGGCGGTCTGCGTAGAGAATCGGGGTGGGGCCAGGCGGCGGAGTCGAGGTAGATAAATTATGGTTCGGGTGCGAGTCCGAAAATAAATCCGGTGCTGGATACGGATATGGTTCAGGCAGCGGTGGAGGTAGAGTGGCCGGGTGATATACTGCCACTGGAAGCTCGAGCACGATGTCCTTGCTATGGCCAATCCTTTTTATTAGCCAGACCTTACCTAACCCAGAAAGGATGGACAAAATACCTTCCGATAGGCATAGCTATTCGAATCGCGAGAACGCCGCGAACCTCGAACAATGGTGCGCTCCTGGTCTTCCTTCTGAAGGCACCGGACTCAGCTTCATCCTCATCGATGTCACCGCCATGCCGTAGATATGCCGAGACGGTGCGGGCCGTCAGCGGGACGTCAAACGCGAGTTGCGCGATACCCTCAGTGCTCGGGTGAGCAATATACTCGGGCCCACGGAAGGTAATACTCGCAAGAGTATCGGAGATTTGTAATGGGTGTGGAACCTTCCTGACGTCGCTATTGGCGGGTGTCGGTAAATGTAGCTGGCGGCTGAACGTGACATGGAGGCCCGTCGTCTGCCCGAAGCGATCGAGGTACATGAGGAAGACGACATGGTTGAATAGAGGAGGGGACGCACCCTCTTTGCAGAGTGATTCTTCACCTGGAGCTCGATGCATGCGCTCTCGCCTGCCACCAGCATGCCTCCGAGGACACGGCCCTGCACCCAGATCTTGCCACCTTCACCGACAATAAGGCCCTCCGGTGCTGGCCACGTGTCAAAATCGAAACTACTTCCCCCGTCCCCGGTGGCATCGATGCCGCCAGGATAGCGCTGCAGCACATCGACAGGGCACTTATTAGTGACGAGCCTGTTCTGGTCCTTCCAGGCAACGCCAACAGAGGCGCGGACCTCGTATCGTATTCTGGCAAGACCGTTTCCGAAATCGATAGACGGAGGGGAGGAAGGTGGGAGAGGGAGACGAAAGAGGAAAGTCGTAAGTCCGCGCCGGGCGCGGTGGTGATGTGTTGGTAGAAGGGGCTCTCCGGCGACTGGATGAGGAAGGACAGCATTTGAAGGAGGTAGACCAGGACCTTGAAAGAGGCGATGGATGTATAGGAACGTTGAGGTTGCAGCATGGTCTCGAGAAGTTAGTTCTAGGAAGGAACGTGTTATTAAGGGGGCCATTGGGGGATAGAGCAAGTAAATGCCTACCTTCGATGGCGACGAGCTCGACCATGATGATGCCGAGCCCGAGGCCTTTGTCTGCGCGGGACTCAAGCTCCATCTTGCCTGTAACGGCGTCGCCGGCGATGTAGAACGAGTCGGAGAGGGTGACGGACACCTTGACCTTGGGATGATGGGGAGTAGCGTTCATGGGCTCCGGCCTTGACTGATGTTGAAGCGCCATTATTCAAGTAGAGTGGAAGAAAATAAGGGGAGATGTACTCGGACATGAGATCGTTGCAGGGGACAGCGTCGAAGGCAGATTTGATTTGAGAGCCACCTGCTGATTTCCCACGCTCTAATGGCCATCAATCTCCCTCAAGAGTTGTTCTATCAATTTGCCCTTCATTTGCCTTTAACGAAGGACGTCCTCACTTTTGCTCTCACTCACTCTTGCGTGCGTAGGACGTTGTTGACGCCGGCCCTCTTCAAGGAACGTCTCGCGCTACGATGGGACCTGAGCGCCTGGAAAGACGCCGAGGATGACACCGCTGCCACTGGCACCCAGTCCCCGCTGAGATATTTGGAGCGCTGGATGCGCATTGACTATATCTATTGCAGGACCGTCCAACTCTTCGACGAAGCCGCTGTGGGTAATTGCTTTTCAAAGAGTCCTGTCGACGGTGGTACACTGGGGCTTGTACCAGAGCTATTTGATTCTGAAGATCTGGACGATATCCAAGGTCCAGTTCCTCGCAAGCCCCTACTCGATGAACAGAAGGCAATTGCCTGGTTGCGAAAGTTGAGTGATGTTTTACCAGTGGTTCTCACACATCATCGTGCGTTCTCGGGCACTCTTCTTCGCCATATCCTACTTCTCAGAGAAAATATTACTTCTTTAGGTGAGAGAAACATCCCGCAAATCACCGAAGCAAAATACCACGGTGTCCTCTTGACCTATGCGAGAGTCTTATCTTCCATCTGCGGCGCTCTCAACCCAAAGCTCATGTTTTCAAGACTCTCAGCACAATCCTTCAAGCCCGGGCTACCGACGTCAGAATATGCTTGGATCGAGCGCATTTGTTTCTGTCTAATAGCACTTCTAATACAGTGTGAGTTGTCATTCTACTTTATCCCGCCCACGTTCGCTCCTCTGCGGGCAATGATTTCTGCTGTCAAAAAGGACTCGAGCGAACCTAATAAGTCTTTATTGATAATCCGATTCTCTTGGCTATATCGCTTTAGGTGACACCGACACGGTTACGGCAATCTTCAGTGATACCGTGGCGTACTCAGTCTCTCCCTCTTCGACCCTTTGGTCGTTCTGGACGACAGACAATGTCCAGAGTCATTTCGCGGACTTAGACGACCCATACACACTCACTGTCGCCGTGACCGAAGCCAGACAATTTCGCCTCTCAGACCACTATATCTCCACATTTTTGATCCAGGGGATGATTTTCAAGACTTTGGGTTCGGATACATCATTGCCTTTACGCCCTCCTTCGATCCCATACATCAATCCCACCGCCGCCTTTTCCTCCGACGAATTTTTCGAACCGCAGCAGGCTACCAGTCCTTCATCCTTATTTTCACCACCACCACGGCCGTGGCTGAAAAACAGACTGGCGGGCACGCCCTTGGCAGAGCTTTTGTTGTCAGCCGGTAGCGAAGGTGATGACAACAATGGTCGTTGCGTTGGTCGTCGCCTGTGGGCTGGTTATTACACCATCGGCGATGACGAAACCTGCCGGCATCCACCTATGTTCCTTGAACTTCATCACGCACAGGGTCCCATTGCTCTTACTCCAAACCCAGGACCCTCCCCTTCCAAAACCATACACTTTCGTGGCGAGGGTCACGATGCCGTTGGGACGTTTACCCTCAGAGGGTCCTGCGATACCTGTACAGGAGCAGTAGCGGCGACAAAGTCTTATGCTGCGCACGAGTGGAATTGGCTGGGAATGGTAACGCCCTTTGGGATGGCGGGGATATGGGGTGACATTTTTTTGGGACTCAGTGGCGGCTGGTGGTGGATATGGCCCCAGGAATGGAGCAACAATCCCATCACGATTGAAGCCGACTGAATCGCTCAGGCAAGAATAATAATAAAAATAAACCTTAGGGTCATTTGGTAGATGGTGAGGGTTGTCTTCCATTGTACACACCTCGAGATCCAGCACGAAGGGGGACTACTCCTTATCATCCTCATTCCATATTTTTCTTGCTTGTAGCTTTTTTGCTTTGGTGTCTGTACTTTATTGTACTACCGTGGCACTAGCATACCAATTTACTAGACATAACTAGTCTAGCTTGTCTATCGTAGTACATGTTGAAATCGAGCTCGCGTGGCTCATCCCTCCCTAGCTCGCTTAGTTTAGTACCATTCTAATGTCATGCTAATCATCCTTCCATTCACCTTACTGACGTGTTACATACATTTGGGTACTATAAAGTGCATGTATTTACACCCGGGCACCTCGCGCGTTTGCCCCACGTCCCACACAATCGCACTCGTTTCCCGCACGCGTCGCCGTTTTTCCAACAGTACAAACCTATTTTGCTGAAGGTTATACATACATACATGGCTTGGTCTTGGGCTTGGTAGGTCAATAGGAACTTGAGCTCCCTGGCCTGATCATGATGCTCTTTCGCCGATGCTTCCCGAGTCGAGTGCAATGCTCTCATTGTTCCTCACATCGATATTCTTATTGTTCCAAACTAGCAGCATTACAACCCAATGTGGTCCTTACGCTAACTGTTAAAAGAAAAAAATGCGCCTCGGACTTATGTTGAAATCGAGCTCGCGTGGCTCATCCCTCCCTAGCTCGCTTAGTTTAGCACCATTCTAATGTCACGTTAATTGCCCTTCCATTCACCTTACTGACGTGTTACATACATTTGGGTACTATAAAGTACATGTATTTACACCCGGGCACCCTCGCGCGTTTGCCCCCTACGTCCCACACAACCCCACTCGTTTTCCGCACGCGTCGCCGTTTTTCCAACAACTTATACAGAGGAGCAGGCCACGACTCGATCTACATCCGACGGGCCAATGACTAGAAGCAAGTCAATGCGGTATACGCATGTATTTACTACTATTTCACCAGTCCATATGGATATCTTTCGGAGACTAGGATGTTGTCGCAGATCTCAGTGACCTGTGTGCTCCGTGTCCCACTCTCATTTACACCCATGGGGTGGTACAGTTTGATTCGGGTGGCTAACGCGTGTTGCCGAGGTTCTCCCGCAATCGATTTGTTGTCGTCCTGTATCTCCTTTTTCACCCTCCCCCATCTTCCCTATTACTTTCATGAACCAATTGACGGCCTCCGGTGTAAAAGCCGTGTCGAGGGGTCTCAGAAGAAGCAAGTAGGACGACCAGCGTACGCGGCAGCAAAGCAACAAACTGAAGCTCCGAATCGAGTGTGGAAAAGCACTCGTTCTCGACGTTCCGATCCCGGTGACCGGTAGTGCCCCACTTTTTTTCAGTTCCAACGTGGCACGAAAGGCGGATATATCAGCAAGGTATCATCCGGTAGCCATCACTGGTAATTGATCGATTGATTGTCCATTATACCCTGTTTTTTCTCACCCTAATGTGACTCACTTGGTTCGTGTTCATGTGTTCATGTTGAAGAAAGGCAAGGAGGATAAGGTGAGAGGGAAAAGGTGGTGCGTAATCGAGACACTCGATTGGAGCGGAACAACTTGAAGCAATTTTTCAGGATATAAATATTTCCAGTGCATCGCGTCGGCAGGAAAACCAAATAACAGAGCAAAAATGGGCAGATGAAATTGGTATGTATAACAGCATCTGGCATAGGTCTGCGTCCTTTTGAGCTAAATCTACCCCCTGCCCCCCCTCTTGCGCTTCTTTGAGGAATCAGGATACCTGTTCTTGATCATCTGTGAGAACGGCATCCCAATGTCCTCATCTGTCCCCGAGTATCTCTCCAACTTCGCTTTAAACTCGTTGTGGGTGTCCCGGGTCATTCTGCGCTTCTCTTCAGCTCGCTCGGGTGGAGTGCCAAGGCACTCGGAAGGCGGATTTTCACGGTGCCGCTTGAGTGAGTCTCTGCGCGCGAAGAAATCTCCACACCCATCACAGAAGTAAAGTCTGAGTGAGTGCCCCTCCGCGGTTTCACAGTGACGCTTGAATCTGTCCCATGTGTTCAGTCGAGCATCAGGGCAGACCCGGCACTTGATCTCTTTCACTGCCCCACGGACCCTGTCGGCTTGCGTAGTCACAAGCAATGCTTCTTGCCTTGTCTCGAGGTCTTGCGGGATCTCGAAGAGCTTGTCCCCTTGCCCTTGTTCTTGCTGCTGCTCCCCTCCTCCCTCCTCCACACTTCCCTCAACCCAAATCAGCCGTCCATCCGCATCTTCCTCTGCCCACCCCTGCGGGAATCTTGATCCCAGCAATGGTAAGCAGTGATGTCCCTGTGAATTTGGGTCCGCGAGCTTCCTCGCTCCGCTTCCTACTTCCTTGGGCTCACTGTTTATAATTTGTTTTGGGATCCTGGCCGCTGTCTTGCGGCGAGTCCTTGCTGCAGACCGTGCTTCCAGAATCCCAGTTGCCTTGCCGTTCCTGGCTCGTTTTGTGGTCGGCGTCTTATGACCGTGGAGTTCCACTGGCCATGGGGTATCGTCACCGCGAGACTCGTCACGGCGACGTTTACCAAATGCCACAGTGGACACAGCTGTCGACGCAGATGTGGTGGCAACACCTGGCGCCATGGAAATGGACCAGGTCGGCTCATTGACGGCCCACTCGACAGGGTACCTGTAGTCATTCTGTTAGATCGGATCGGAAGCGGGGTAGAAAAGGTTCTCACATTGTGGCCCCAGAAGAATTCACACCGTACTCTGTCGCCACTACTGACAGTCCACCTTTGTTGCCACTGCCAGACGATGAAAACGGTGTGGTGCATGTGTCAGTTGATGGTCCTGGCTCGAGGAGGCAGACCAATTCGTTGCGAAATGCGGGCAGAGTTGTTGAGCTACTTGGGTTCACAACCTGCTGATGAATCTAAGTGAGTAGAATTCTCCTCTATCGGTGGCATCTGCACTGACATCGGCCGTTACAACCGTCAAATTGCCGGCAAAGGGGAAGAGTTCCGACCAATAGGTGTCGGATGCCAGCCTGGGGGCGACAGATCTTGAATCTAAGAAGGCTTTGCGTTCAGTGAACAGGAAGGATCGTGGTAGAAGCAAGGATGGGTCTTACATGAGTCCAGCATGGGCCAAGCTTCCGGGACACTCTGTGGTGCGGCAAGGTAAGTCAATGTGGACGATCAAGCCGTTACTTACTCACTGGGTATGTATGGTTTGTCTGTGTAGACGTCCCCGTTAATGTGGTGAGGACAGGGATAGAAGCTGTGTCATGAGGAGCGTTAGAATCTTGAAGATCGCCGTTGGCAGTATGGATGCTCTGGGGCGCGCAATCGTGTGTGTGGCTTCTCATGTCCCCGTGAAGTTCCGAACAGAGCGCGGCGTCAAAGTAAGGACCAGTATAGTCAAAGTTATTCATCGTGTGATGAGAGGGCGACAACGACTCGTAGAAAACAATTGGAGGCAGGAGAGAGGTGGGAAGTAGCTGGGCCGTAAACTCGATTGTGGGAGGGCAAGTACCACTGCTTGCGGGTGGTGCGTTTCTTTATGTAGTATCCGAGGCTGCGAGGTTATAAAGGCTGTGGCATCACAATGGCATCACTTGCGAGGTGGACAATTTCAACATAATGAATCAGTCACCAAACCACATTTTTTTCACGAGGATGGAGCCACATTTTGACCTTCCCCCACAGCACACCGTCAGTCGGCTCGCCTGAGAGACATTGGTTCCACGATTCAAGTTATTATAAATGATAGAACTGCCTTGTGAGCTTCGCCGCACAGAGTTGGACGAATGGGACTTGTGTTTTCGCGATAAATTCCTTGCGTGGTTCGGTTGAGAAAATGAATAAAGAAATACCTTTGGTGTGGCTATTGGTTCCTCTTTTACCGGTTTACTGACATGTGGAGAAAACTGATCTCAGTGACTGGTGGTGGAAGCTCCGTTCCCGTTCCCGTTTCTGGGCCGGGCCTTGCTGGCGTAAGTTACGCGCGTCCTTGTTGGTCTGTCCACTCTTAGGCTGATGCCGCTAAGACCTCTCAGCATGGTCCTTACTGTACATCGGAAGCTGTCAATTGATTGATTCATGAATTAGGAAATAGAGAAGGCGAGGGAGCCTGAGGGGGAAAAGACGAGATAGAAGACAACAACATATCGATTAGGAGCCACCATCAACACCACCGGCATACTGATCACCAGAAGGATATTGTCGTCGTGAACTGGCCAGCAACCCGTCGCCGTTTCTGAAAACGCGAGGGCAGCCTCCTCTGCTGCTGGGGACGACAAACCAAAGCCGGCGCCAGAGCCAGAATCCGAAGACGTGACGTATTGTCATCACCATCGCTGTCATCAGAATCGATCGCAACGCGTGTTATCTGTAATCGCACCTTCTCCAGCTAATTAGACCGAAGCTCGTGCAGGCGCTGCAAACTCTAAAAGCGGGGGTTCGTGTCATAAGAAGCTAATGCATGCGAAGTAAAGTGGGGGCAAAGCCACTCACAATCGGTTCGTTAGGAGAATTTCGGCTCCTGGACTCCGTCGCGGGATAAGCTCGCGAGCGCGACACCCTTCTACGAGTGTGGCGCCGTAGAATGGCGTGGAACGATTGCAATCCGGACCATAGTTAGTGACTCGAAACCCCAGGCCAGCACCTCGTTGTATTTGCCGTCGGTATCAATATGAAGATGGAGGTTCTTGCGATAGGCTCGTCCAACGTCGTGAGACCATTCGCTTATAGGCTCCAATATATAAAGATCTATAATATTTTACAGTATACCGATCCGATCCTTTGAGGTCAACGTGAAGAGGACTGTACCTCGCCATATACGCTGAAAACTGTGAAAAGTTGTCCAAAACCCAACGTAGACCAAAGAGTTGAGTAATCACGAGTCCAGCATGAATCTCCGCCCGTTTCAAGAATTAAAACTGAACACGTTTTCCGGCACTGTCTCAGAATGAAGAGATGATGTGACCACCGTCATCACCGTCGGCGACGGAAGTCCACGAAGCATTTAGAGAAAGCCCTCTTCGACTTCGAGAAAGAAAGATGACTCGGTATTATTGGGCGATGGTGCCGACACGTTTTGCAATGGTGAGTAGTGCAATTAGAGCAACCACAAAGGTTTCCATCGAGAAGTAAGCGATGGTCCGGGCCCAAGGTCCGAGTCGTCCCGATGCCAAGTCCTACCCGACCTCGGTCCTCTGAGTCCGCCGTCGGCCACAGAAGGCGCGTTGCTAGCGCCACGAGTTACGGTGATACTGAGATGAGCGGGCCAATGGTTCGTCGATTGCTTCCCTTCCTGCTTTCTGGTCCCCGTGCTCAAGTGGGTAGTTCAGCCCTAACCTGCTGGTGAGCCGCACCCCCAGACACACACGGCGAGGTCCGACTGTAAAAAGACACAACAAAGGTACAGTACAGTCTCAGCGTTGGAATTCCCTTCGTATTTAGTTTCGAACTTTCGATGTCAGTATTCGTAGGTTCTAGATCTGCGACTCGGAGTCTGCTCAAATGGCTATATACTCTTTTACTTGACACTATCGAACATGATCAAAAATCGAGAACCGTGACAATGAATAACTATTTGAAAGACGGGTCCTTCTGGTATTTGGGTTTATTATCACGAGTACCTTTCCAAGAGGCTAATCCGTCTTTCTGACTTCTGGTATGCTTTTTCCAGCTGGGCAACCGTTCGATATGCCAACCTGTCACCCACTTTCCCAACGCGTACGACTAAACATACGTCCCCGTATGCCCATTCCATCCCTGGCTCGTTACCCATATACCCTATAACGACCGGGTCCGTCTGGCGGTTGAATTTTGTCATCGGTGTGACCCATTCTATACCTTCCGAACCATGGTCCTCCGGAATCGATTTACCTTCAGGATACACGAGAACCCCACCTTCCATGGACACAACGTCGTGGATCTCGGGCCCTTCATCCGAGCAAAATGCATCCATCCACACCGAGAAGTCAACCAATCTGTTAATCATGATGCCTCTTTTGTCATAGTACACGTACAACACGGGCTCATACCCGAGCGCAAGGACGCTCTGGTAAACCACCGCGTCGCTTCCTTTCAGGATCTTGTAGACGTTGTTGAGGTCATCCTTGATCGGATAGACGTGCCGCAGCCCAAACGCAAGAGTGCCACCGTCTGCCAGGAATTCTGGGTTCCCAAGTAGCGCCTCGAAGGCATCGCAGAAGCGAACTTGATTTGGTGGTCTTGGGGAAATGAGATGCTCCGAGACGGCGTCATTCGGGGAGACAGGTCCACCATCATCAAAATAGAGGTTGTATGTCAAAGTGACGCGATGACCAGATGTCACTGGTGTAACTTCATGTTCGATATCACTGAAGAATGCCACGTAAGCAACTGAAGGTTGGTCCTTGGCCGCCGCAAGCGCCTCTCCAGAGTCGAAGGTCCATTCTTGACCGCGATGACGAAGGAGCAGAGCTCCACCCTCATGTGGTGATGGAAAGGCAATTACGAGCGAGCCGAACATCCTATCGCCACGTGGAGTGTCAACGTGAGGTTTGAAGAATGACCCTTTACCTAAACGACAACATAGTATCAACTAGGGGTAAATGTGGAATAGATGCGTACTATAGACGTTTAGCTTGTATAGCTCGGTCTTAATATTGTTCGTTGACTGGGTACCTTCAAGAAGGTAGCCGCGGATGATGTTCAGCAGGTCTGTGTGAGAGAGATCCAGCGCCGAGCAAAATCGTTCCGAGTCCATTTTTTTCAGCCTTACGGTACGTCTCATCCAGCACACATTCCTGCTTCAGGCCAAAAGAAGCCGGTTCACAAGCTTGAGCGAGTTGTTCCAATTTCTCCGGAGTAGCATTGGCAAGGTTGATGTGCCTGTTATGAGACGAATATGTTCAGCAAAGGTCCTTTGGCTCTGAAAGTCGAGGTTCCCCGGACCTGGCAGCGTCATTGTCCTCGGAGAGCTTGTAAAAGAGCGAGAAATAGGATTCTGGAAGTTTGAGCGTGCCGCTTATGTAGGGCGGCTTGTCGACAATCGACTCCCGCAGTGATGTGAGTAGCTTTTGGGTACAAGTGCGGTGTTCCATCAGGCTGGTGTTGGAAGCAAGTTTTTACTCTCGGTTGCGTTTTCCCCTTATTAATCGGACTGCGGCAGGAAAAGGTGTTGATTGTTTACATGTTTACATGTAATAGTAGGGCACCGCAACTGATCAGCGATTTCTATAATCGAAAGAGATCGGCATACAGTTACACCACGCGCTCTTTCCCTTCCCTCCCCCCAATGCCACTCGCAAATGTCTCGCGGAGTGCCTCATACCGCCGTCTCTGACTTTTACTAACGCTAGGAGCAACCTTTCCCAAAGCAGCCTCAAAATCCTCAAACAGCACCACCGCTGCTCCCTCCGCGTCCTTCCTCTCACCAGCTTCGGCATTAGCATCAACAGCAGCAGCACCGGTCCCACCAGAGGGATCCAGACTCGGACGCGAATCCATCTCTTCCAAAGTGCCCAATGCACGTCGTAGCGCCCGCACGCCTGCCTCACGAACAAGCGCCGCCAAATCCGCACCGCTGTACCCATCACCTTTCGGACCACCTACCATCACCGCAACATCTTCACCAACCTCAGGCGACAAAAGCGGCACGCGACTCCGAGTCCGACTCCCAGCTAAGAGCGTGCGAATGATCTCAGCGCGCTCCTCAGGCGCAGGCAAGTCGACATATAACAGCTTGTCCAGTCTTCCTGGTCGACACATGGCTGGGTCTAGCATGTCTGGTCGGTTGGTCGCTGCGAGGACGAAGACGCCGCGGCGTGGATCGAGTCCGTCTAGTTCTGTGAGGAGAGTGTTGACGACGCGTGCGGAGGATTCGGAGAGCGCTTCGTCGCGTCTTGGGACGAGTGCGTCGAGCTCGTCAAAGAAGATGATACATGGAGAGGAGGCGCGTGCTCGGGCAAATACCTGACGGACGGCGCGCTCACTCTCGCCAACATACTGCACCAAGCCATGACCACCAACACCAACCAGATCAAACATCAGCTACTTCGATTTCCGGGATGATACGAGAAAATTCGCGCACCTTGTTGAGTAGTTCAGGACCTTTCACGCTGATAAAGTTCGCTTGACTCTCGTTCGCGACAGCCTTGGCCAATAATGTCTTTCCGCAGCCCGGAGGTCCCCAAAGGAGCACGCCTGCCGGCGCGTCAATACCTACAGCGCGAAAAAGTTCCGGTCTGCGAATAGGCTGTACGACAGCCATATGCAGCTCGCTACGCGTAGCGTGCAGCGCGCCAATGTCCGACCATGTGACATCAGGCACAGTTGCAAAGCCTTCGCGCTGCGCGGAAGGTTGAATTTCTTTGAGGGCGAGCATGAAGTCGGCTGCTGTGATGCAAAGAGGGGCGAGTTGGGTTGGTGTTAAGGGTGCGGAGTGAGAGCGGAGGAAGTGTGCTATAGGTAAATTCGAGATGGATAGAGACGGCGTTACTAGCTCTCCAGGGCGAGCTTCAGGCGAAGGCGTTGGAGGACTGGAGATAGCCGCTACGGGTACCGAGTGTGATACGTCTACCTGCATAGTGATATCGGCGTCTATTGTAGGTGCTGAGTTGTCCGGGATGACGATCGTGCCGTCTGAAAAACTTTTGAAAATGCGCTTGACGGCGATGATGCCCGCTGCACCTGCGAGCGCACTCAGGTCCGCGCCTACGTAGCCCGGAGTGGCCTTGGCAAGGGCATTAAAGTCGAATGTACCATCCAGTCGTAATTTGGCGCATATTACGCGAAGAATCCTAAGCCATCGATGTGAATTTTTTGAAAAAAGAAAGAAGTTGAAGACGCACTGTGCTCGCGCCTCGTCATCTGGGACGGTCATCCCTATCTCATGGTCGAAGCGGCCTGCGCGGCGGAGAGCGGGGTCCAACGCATCTGGACGGTTTGTTGCTCCGATGACCACAACTGGTTTATCGTCTGTCTTTTCCCATGATAACTCTGGTACTGGGCTGTAAGAGATGGGTAGATGTCTTCGGGGACGAGAACTATACCGTCCATACACGTCAGGAACTGAGCGACTATTCGACGTTCCATCTCGCGCTGTGCGCTCTCTCGTTTTGGTGTAATTGCGTCAATCTCGTCAATGAATAACAGGGAAGGCGCTACTCGCTGCGAAAAAGACGGAGGTTAAGGATCAAGGTGACTTATGAGCCGTACAAAGTATAACGTTACCTTGGCCTCTTCAAAAGTTTCGCGTAGTGTCTTTTCCGATTCCCCTGACATTCCCGAGACGATCGAAGGAGCCGAAACCGAGATAAACGGCACGCCCAATTCCTAATCATCATCAACAAACATTTTTTTTATCAGTTCGCGCGTTGTTGTGCAATATGTACGGAATAGAACGGTGCGCACCCCACCAATCGCGTTTGCGAGCATAGTCTTGCCACAGCCGGGGGGTCCATGTAGTAACACGCCACGAGGAGGCTGCACGCCTGTATGGAGGTAGACCTCGGGGTGTGTAAGGGGCATTGCCACGAGCTCGAGCATCTTCTCTACGCATGGGTCCACGCCGCCCAAATCTGAGAGGCGCACCGTCGGCGGCGCGTATTCCTTGGACGTGTTACCCGTGCCGGTGGTGCGACTGCGTTTGTTACCCTCATCGCCCCGCGTTGATCGTATCTTGCGTTTACTCTGGGAGTTAGTGGAAGGTGGCACAGGTACTGGTACTGAAGGTGTCCCTTCTACAGCAGCTCCGAAAGCAGGAGGCGGAACTGGATCGGCCGGACGCGGAGGTTCGTCCGAGGGTGGTGTCGATGTTGACGTCGGTGGGGGAGGGGTAGGTGTGGCACTGGCACTGGCACTGGCACTGGTAGATGGTGGCACCGTCTGCTGCGTTGTGGCATTCAAGTTGACTTTCCTCCTTTGCCAAAGACCTTGCATCGATTTGTTGAGAGCATTTGGTCCCTGGCTGACGCGCTGTAAGGATTGCTCTTTGCGGGCCAATCGACAACAATAGCGAGTCGTACCGATATCTCCATGGGGTGTTGTGGTGGGCTTTGTGACGCTGCTTCGTCCAGTGTGCCACAAGACAAGGCTGAGTATGTAGAGAAGCGATGCCGTGCAATTTTGCCTGCTATCGTACAAGTCACGTGTACCAGTGTCAGTCAATGTCATAATTGAGTGCATACTACCACTATCATACGGTGATCTTTAAGCGTTGGCTTATGGATAATACCCGATCCCCTTTCTTTCGCTGCGGGTCTTGCGGGTACACGCCTAGGGCCTCCATTGCTCTGACATCCACAAAGTCACTACGGACACAGCCTCAACGTAAGCTTGCCGAGCGGACAATCTCTCAGAACAACGATAGTACGCTTCGGACTTTCTTTTTGTCTTTGAAACCTTGGGGTCGGGACCACAGTTACTACGGATAATTGTGGTGGGAATCACACGATGTCCAGGGGCCTTGTGGACGTATTCAGGGATATAAGTATACCTGCTGCGTTTCGATTCGATACCTCGCCTCGTGTTCCGTCTTCAGACTTTCCTGTCACTCTGTTAAAACCTCTTCCTCCAAAAAAAGATGCCAACATCTACCCTATTTCGTTGGCGCGATGACATGGAAGACCCCGATCTTCGAAAGTACTCGCGTCGCATCTCTCTCCGGGCACCTCCTCTTCCCAACCTAGTAAATGTTCCCCCGTCATGAGATTCATTTTTCCGCCCATCTGATGACTCGTTCTCCAGAACCCGGTCTTGACGATCCCGCCGGGACGCGCAGCCGATTGGCATCAGCGCATCGGGACGTACGAGACCCTCCCACCTCCGAAGCATGTGGCCCACAGGAAGAACCTACCCCAGCCTCTGTGGGAGTTGCGTCTGAACCCCGACTACGGTACCCTTCCTGGTATACCGTTCCTCGAGGCACTTCAAGGGGTAGGCACGGTTGGCGCCGACGTGCCCGCCTTCGCTGACCGCTTGATGAAGATGAACATTTATGCAAGTGCTTCCCTCCCTTCCTTGAGGACTGACCGATTTCTTAATGTGCTACACCCCATCTTTAGTGGCCCCAAGCGGGACACGTTGACTATGAAGAGTGGTTCGAAAGTGTCGATATTGGGTCGGTACCGCTCAGTTCGGTCACTTATGTTGTCGCGGATCTTTACCGTGACCTGTTCGAGGTATGTGTTCCTACCGCGCCCGTCTATTCTTTTTTTAGGTCTGATAGGCGGGGGGCTCGGATTACACAGCGAGTGGGACCGAGGATCCGAGCGGTCAGCCCGGAATGGCAGATTCGGTCACGCGAGGGTAACATGGGAATCTGTTTCGGCCAACTTCGACTTACCCGACTTTATTCCTACGACTATGTCCGAGTCTATCCGGAGATCGTGGTGGTAACCCCGCGTTGAAATTTTGACAAGCCATCATTCCCGACTATCACATCTTTTTGAATTAACCTTGTCTTTTCTGATCCGGTCTAATTTGCTACAGTATGCCCATTTACGACGTCTATGCTAACCATATGATATTATGCGATGCTCTCCGTGTCAATTATGATTTATTATTATTTTTTATTTGATTCTGCAGGGTTGATTGAATTCTCTAAGGGGACTGATCCGCGATCTCGGTACGGACTGCCACGAGAACCATAAAAGGAGCTGTCTCAGGAACAGTGACCTGGTGGTACATGATGCTCACAATTAGGGTGTCTTTATTTGTGCAAGCACGAGCGAGGAGTGCTTATGAGCGCGATAATGTGTAGCAACGTGGTATGATGCCCGCACGCTAGCAAGTGGCGGTGAGTGGCGTGGGCGCGGCGCTAAACGGATGGGTGTACATGGATCGTGTTCGATATCGAAGCTGTCAAGTCACGTGGTTTTAATGGGAAAGTTCAACTGTGACGAGAAGTTTGTCGCCCTGGATTGGGTGTGTTCAACCCACACTGCCTCTCTCCTTTCTCCCCTTTTCACGATTTCTTTTACGATCATTCCATTCTCGCTTGTTGCCTCTTTCCTTTTCTCTTTCTTCGCGCAGCTTCTTTCCACGTTCTCTCCCTACCGACCTCCTCCAGCCTAGAGCGCCCCACTCGATTGACACACCCTTACCTTGTTGTCATTTCTATCCCCTTCGCCTCTCATGGCTGCCCCGACCCAAGCATTACCCTCGTGGCTGTCCTATGTGACCTCGATAGCGACAAATGCTGCAGGCGAGCCTACCGCGACCTTCACATCAGTGGTCAACCTCCCTCTGACCTATTTTGGGCCTTCCGTGAGTCTCTCCAACCTCTGATTCTAACTTTACGGGGTCCTCGTGGGTCACTGTAGGTTCCAGTCGAGTAAGAGGCGCTGCGAAATGACGTGCCCTGTGCGATGTTGCCGATGTTTATCGTTCATCGACGTTCATCTTTTGTTCCTGTTAAGTTTTGTTCGAGCGCTTACCTGCTTGCCCGCTTTTAGATACCTCTTGGCACTAACAGCGTCTGGGTCTATGGAGGTTCATCCTCTCCGGCGCTGTCGCCATCTAATCTACCCACTGCTCTACCGACGACTTCCGGGTCAGTCCTAACCTTTTCCACTATTGCGACATCTACCTCCGCATCTGCGCTACCCTCCACTTCATTATCTTCCACCCTCACTACCTTTCACGCAACCACACCCACTACACGTTCCCCGTCCCCTTCATCATCGGCGATCAATGGCGAATCATCATCCCACTCCCACCGTGCAGGTGTCATTGTTGGCTCTGTCCTCGGAGCAGTGGTTGGTTCTCTGATACTCCTCTTCGCTCTCATCTGGTTCATGCAAAAAAGGCGAGGCGACCAAGGGCGGCGTGATCGTCCTCCCTCCGAGCCTCCCACGAGCCAGGTTATGTGGATGTGGCATGACGTCCGCAGAGGTGAGGATGACCAGGATGCCGATCTTGATGCACAACTACGCTCCCCCGGCGATGCCTCTCCCCAGAGCAGCGGGGATGAGCACGATGCGTTTTTGCGTCGCAGCGGAGATGCCTCCCATAGCACCAGGGCTGCAGCCCCCACTGCCCGTCTCGTTGATGCACCGCGCTCTTCCCACGAATCATCTAGTCGAGTCGGCGTCGCGCTGGCTTCGGGCAGTAAACCGAGTCCTCCACCCCCAAGACCGCGACATATCATCCCACCGAAGCAACTCGCCGAAGCGGTCTCACCCGAGGATACAGAACCTGGCCCTGATGCACCCCTTTTGCCACCGCCCGCCGTCAACCTTGATACCTCACATGGGTCACGGAGATCATTGTTACCCAGTGAGCGCTCGATGACACCAGGAAACGATCCCGAGTCTGCCCTGCTGTATACTGCCCAGCGTGTGCAAGTTGGTAAAAGTGCCCCGTCCTCTACTGGTTCAGGTTGGGCCGAGGGTATCAGCGTGCCCAATGTCCTGCGGAGAAGCTGGCTCAATCCCAAGAGACGCTCTGGAACTCCAACTACTCCATCACAGAAGTCCTCGTTTGTCGGACGCCAGCTCACAGACAGCGAACTGGAAGCTGGACGTAGTCTCAATGTCCAACTTCGCTCGGACCTAGGCTATCGTGATGCCGTTCGTCCACTATCGGCTACGAGCATGATGAGCTCAGGCTCTGCCAGGTCAGGCAACACCGTCTTCTATGATGCGCAATCCCGTGAGGACTTGCCTTCTACGCCATCATCACCCGTACTCCCGCATTCTCAAGGCATGACCTCGATTGGTCGTAATGGTGGTACTGCTGGCCCTTCTCCCTTGTCTGCAGCGCCAATACGCGCCGCCTCTCAAAGTGAAGAGTCCTCGGCGCCCCAGCCTGACCAGCCGGATGAACGCAAGCCACACGATGACGCAGCTGACTATCTGGACGCACCGATCCCCCGCCCTGCCTCGCCATTTGCATCAGTTTCTTCTGCTAACCGACTGCCTTCCCCACTTGGCCTTGGTGGACCTGATTTAGATCCTGCGGCGCTTCCCTCATCGGATATTAGTGATGCTATTAACGTTGAACTGCTGGAGGAGGAGCCTCCTGCAGCTGGTGAGAATTGGAGGCAGATAGCGCAGGGGCTGTCGATGTCGCATGAACGGCGTACGACATTCGGTCTGGCGGTGAGTGTACTCTCTTCCATTATCATTCTGGTGCGCTAAAAACTTACAGCCGTCAACTATCGTGTACCCGCGTGAACAAACGGTCTCTGAGGAGGGATCGCTATACTCGATGCGATCACGCCTCAGTCCGCACTCGGCGCTAAGTGCATCGGGTTCTGCACCAGCGTCAAACTCCAACTCACTACATTCACGAGGTTTCACGGGTGGCAGCTTAAAGTCTCTCGCTCACTCTAGCTCCGTCTCTTCCATCGATCGCCGTCACGCTAGACGCAGTCCGGGAGAAGTGTCTCCACCCCTCTCTGCTACTGGTCAACGCGGACATCGTTGCTCCCACTCTTCTAATCTACCCCAGTCCCAATCTCAATCTCATCCCCACATCGGGATTGGTGAGCCATTGGTACATCCGCAAGCACTCGTTCCGCACCCAACTGCAACGTCCATTGCGACAACGGGCACGACAGGGAGCAGCGTGACGACGCACACGTCAATAACGGACCCGATTACGGGCGAGGTTGGACGCTTATCGCATCCTGCCTGGATGGGCGGGCGCGACTTTGACTTTTTACCCGAAGAGTCGGAGCCATCTGATGACGCGCGATTGCAGCCGAGTTCGTGGGGTGAAAGTTGGAGTAGTCCTAACCATTTGCGCGTTTTACAGAATCGCGTCGCGGGGCGTGAGAGCCCCAGTGGTCGTGGTTGATCTATGTCCTCGATCTTCTTGTTTTTCATTTGGGGGTTGATGGGTTTTTCCTTTTTTATTCCGTTTGCTTTCTGGTTCATAGCTTTGCTTTTTCAGGTAGACTTCTCAACTCACTCTCCACTTTCACCTTATGTTTGTTTCATAACCTTGTTCACTTACTCATCGACTGACACAACACCCCTGCGAAACCTTTCCATCCATCGATCCATCTTGCTTGATCTCGACTTTATATCTCTGACGCTCATACATCTCCACATCTTGTTTTACGACATAGCACGACCCCTCACGACAGCAATAAGTTTTATACGTACGTACGATAATCGACTTTTATGTCCAAAAATGTATATCACCTTTTTTCATGAATTTCCTCGCTTCGTAATAGGCGAAAGTTCACATGAATGGTTGTAAGTTACAGTATTTCACTTTCTTGACCGGTTTGACTTTCTCGGGATCTTCGCCACCTACTGTATAGAACTGTAATGGGCGAAGCGAAAAATGAAAAACGGTCATTACAGCAGTTTTCATTAGGATGCGGAAAACGCGCAGAAAATCTTTCGCGTACCTCATTACAAATCAAGACCCGGACTAAGGCTGAGTGACAATGAGTTAATTTTGTGTACGGGGTTTTCCGAGAGTGACAGTGTGACAGACTGTCCAATGTGATATAACATAATATGAGCTATTAATACGCGCAAGAAAAGTGATCAGTCAGGATTCGAACGAGGTCCTCCCTGGCCCCCAAATATATGCAGGTGCTCTGACCACTAAACTATTCAGCCTCCGATCCAGCCAAATAGCTGTCTCTTATATTCTAGAGCTTCAACTAGATCATGTAACTACACATCACGCAATCACTAACTCATATTATATAATATCACATTCGACACGCCTTGTCACACAGTCACTCTCGGAAAACCCGTACACAAAGTTAACTCATTGTCGTCGGCCTTAGTCCGGGTCTTGATTTGTAATGAGGTACGCGAAAGATTTTTTGCGCGTTTTCCGCATCTAATGAAACTGCTGTAAATAGCATGAATGATTGTGTCATCTATCTGTCGATCATGGCGGATATACTGTGGTAGATAAATATGGTAAAATGATAGACCTGAGATTGTATCGGTGTTACCGTAATCATTGATACATTGTAAGCGCCCGTAGCGACGGAGATACTACGTATCTTTGATATGATGCCCGGGCGGTTGATTGTTGGGAAATTTTCCGAATGCAAAACCCGAATTCCGAGACGGGCAGAATCGGGATCGGGCGCCATATACAGTATCATAGAGCGGCAAGTAAGAGAAGAAGAGTGGGCGTTCAGAAAAAAAAACGGTTTGGCGCTGGAAATACCGTGATTCTTCTTTTCGTGGCTCGTGAGGAACAGGGGGGGGGAAATGTCGGTTCTCGGCCAAGGGGTGGGATTACTAACGTTGAACTTGACTTGAATCAAGATTTATTACTATTATTTTGACCTGAATTATACGGTCTCTCTATTCCCATGTAGCTTGGGATGATGATGATGATGATGATGATGGTAATTGGTGATTGGTGACGATAATCTAGATTGCCTCGTGGTATCGTCAGTAAGTTACAGGTGGCCGTGGTAGTTACCGTCCGTGAGCTCCATCAGAAATTCGAATACTGTACTCTCGTTCTCGGCATATGGACTGCGGAGCTGAGATCGATACAGATTAAAATGGTCGTTGGACGTAATCGGGTATGATGTGAGTGGCGATCATGATCATGTAAGTTAGTAGCGAGTGACATGACATTTGACATGACATGACGTGACATATTGCAATCGTCGTCGTATGGTATGGTACTGTATGATGGAATGAGTAATGCAAGCACATGGGTAAGTCGACCGGGAAGTGGGAACCTCTGGGAACGCAGGGCAGCAACGTTCAACCCCTTCAAGCTTCAGGATTCAAAGTCCCGAGTTCCAGGGTCAAGTTCAAGTTCAAGTTTCGTCTCAAAGTATCGAGACAAGGATTAGACCCTGGCTGATTCCACCATTAATGGAGGCCAGGAAATGACGTAGTACGTACCGTACAGTACGTAGTCGGTAAACTTGAAGGAATATTGACACCAGCTGAGCCTGGGTGTCGTAGCTGTACTGTACTGGCAATTTAAGGGCCTCGGCTTGTGTCCGAGTCTGGGAAGGATTGTCAATCCGTGTCCGTCGGAAAATATCACAGTGTTGCCCATCACTACTGTAATATTGGAGTCCGAGTCCATGGTCTCCGGTCGTCTCGGGATGTTCGGAGGTCGGAATGCGCGTATCACGTGCCAGTGTTTCTCACACACACGCGATCGCGACGCGTTGCATCAAAGAAGCGTCCGACCTCCGACTCACGGTACTCATTTTCATTTTCCTTGTGTTCTTCTTCTGATGTTATTTTGTGGGATCTGGGTTCTGAGGGGAATTCGGAGGTGCGTACCTACTCTTACCAACAAGCAGAAATGCTGCAGAATACCGTGACCTCTGACTCGGATCGGTGCTGTAGAAAAGTTGTCGCCTAAATCTACAGTAGCAGGCGATTCCTTCTCGAGTCATTTGCTCTCGCTCTCGCTCGTTTGATGAGGGAAAAAACAATTTTTTTTTTGGCAGTTCGGTTGCAGTACCGGTGTGGTATGTATCATCATGATCGGCCATCGACTTCGACTCCGAGTCGGAAGCTTTATAGCGATCTATAACTCTGGTTCTTTTCTTCTTCGAATTCTCCAATACAGAACGAGCATCGCATCAGATCAATGATCTATTACCGTGCCCATTGTTACCGAGAATCATCAGGGTGATTAGATCTAGGATCAACCCCACTCCCTTCCATCCACCTCTTCTACTGGCATGTGCGAATCTTTGAGAGGTTTTTTTTCTTACCGTATATAACACCTTACCCTCTGCATAGATCTCAGATCGCGCAGTACTACTGTAGTACACAGGTGTATAGCGCGGGCGTATCTCCTGTACATGCACAGTACATGTCACGAACTATGAGAAAACTGGTATTCTCCCGGATTATTAGCAAGACGAGTTGCGTAAAGTCTGAACACGCAACCCGAATGGCTGGACGACGGAGTCGCTTGGGTATTTTCACACACGACAGGCACACAGTGCCAAATTAACCGTGATCTGGAACACAACTGTGACATCGAAGCCGAGCGTGTACAGTATACGTGTTGAGCGTGCATGAGAAGAGGGATTAAACTTAATTGCATTTCGCATGGTCAATTAGTCAGGTTTTCTTGAGTGGTCCGGAATGTGCCGGAGTGACTACCGTCGAATCCCTCTTAAGTCATAGCTCCGAAATGGCATAATTTCTTATATGTCATACCTTTTGGGTTCCACCACCGTGGTAGGCGGGGAAATCGATTGCTTAGGTCATAATTTTCTGATAAGTCATAAGTCATAGGGGTCTCGCTGGAAAAGGCATAGGTTTTGAGGGTCTTTATGAGCAGCGGCGACGCAGCTGTGAATGCTTTCATGCAATGCAACCTAGGGGACGGCGGGCCCTAAACCCGTTTCGGCAAAATATGAGTCAATTCAGTAAAAAATTGGGACGTGGCGACCTGTCATCGGAAAAAAAAAATGAAAACTAGAAACTCTCACTCGACTATGGGGACAGGAAATCCAATCGAACTATCGAAGTCCTCAAGAGAGGTCTGAAGGTCTTAGAAACCCGCATCAAGGCAAAGTGTCATGATCTGATGTCCAAGGTGGCTGTAAAGACCAAGATCTCCAAGGAGGAAGAGGAGTGTCTCGACGAGGTCACGAGGGTGGCAGGAATATGGTGGATGAAGTCCGTGTGATTGACAAACTTGAAAAGCATCTGACTACGAGCGTGGCTTCGGGAGATTAGACAAGAAATCCAAGGCAGTTGTACAAAAGCTTCGGCCCAAACATACGCGAGAAAATGCACACAACACGGGCGGTGATGATGTGGACGATACATCACCATGTGAACCTCTTCCTTCACGCTGTGAGGTGTTGCGCGCCGCATTGCTCATCAGCCAGTATGTCCAGAACATCGATGATCCACTTTCACGTAGGGTGGAGGCAGTACTTGGCTCACTAGGACGTCATACCCGTTATGAATCTCAGCTTGATGAGGTGGACTCAAAAATCACTGATTGTTTCGAGCGTTCATAGGTTAAAAGATAGTATAAATTTTTTATAAAAAATTTGGGCGCCATTCTATAATGACATACTCTCCGGTAAGTCATACCCTGGAGCGTCCACGGAGGGGGTATGACTATTGAGAGAGATTCGACTGTATACTGATAGACACTACACGATCTACGCTCCGCGGTTGTCGTGACCCCACTCTCTTAAGTTACACTTGGGCGGCCCTATTGGTTAACATTCAGTTGAACCTGGAACTTCTTCGACGGGACCGGAATCAAGTCAGCGGGAGGAATTGATAAGTTACGTAGTGCTAATTGCCCTATCCGTAGTAAATACCGGGCGCCTAGTGCTCTCTGACAACTCACCTCCATGGCTTTCAACTTGGTTGACCTCCTCGTTGATGCCTCCCCATAGTCTGCTACATTTTATTACTGTAATTACCTATGACAGACACCATAGTGAGTGACAGAGACTATATTTAATTTGAGTCATTGACGTGGTTATTCATGATCGTGTAACTCTCCATAACTTACTAGTAGTGCCAGAGCCTCTATTAATCCCGAATGAGGTATCGAGTCGACACTTGGGTTTCACCCGGTGCTCTCCCGGTCCTGAATAGTCAGCCGTCTGGTGGCATCGTCGGACCATCAATCTTACTCTCCCTCCTTTGGATTTTGGGGTCTGAGTATCCGTATACATGTTCGTCCGATAAGTCCTTTTGACGAATAGTAATGCCTGAATGCTTAAGGTACAGGACCTCGCGGCATGGCGCTTCGCCTCTGAACACCCCCTTCTAATCTTTTCACGATGTCTAACCCGCCTCCCGCGTTCAAAGGCGATTTGACATGGGGCACGGCCACAGTCGTTTCTTTCTGGACTGTAGGTCCATTATATGGTATGTTGTGAACGGTCCTTCTTCCCCACTCCCATATTAACGAACTCGGTACAGGAATAAAGTACGCCGCTTCACTGTAGTCTTCTACCCTTGTTGACGGGTATGAAATATCGTAGCATATGCGTCTTCATCTTATGTGCACGCGTTCTGTACATGAAGGGATTAAAGGCATGGAATTTGTGAGTTGTCCCAACCCTTCTGCTTCATTCGAATTACTTATGCAACGCGCAGGATGATGCTTTTTGTGGCCATTGCCCAATTTGCGCTTTCCACGGGGCACGTCATCACGATCGTAGCCAGCTAGTCAGAGGTTTTGGAGGACAATCCACCAACACGCCATACTTGCTTAATCAAGCAACGCCTGAGCATCTAGCACAAGAGTTCATGTACATCACAAATGTACGCTTTACAATGCCGAAACTTTATCCCAACATAGCGCACTGACACACTGACCATCATCACTGCACGATCAGAGTCTCATCGGCGATGCTATTCTAGTACGTCTTCGTCATTTACCATGGATCTACTTCCGCATGTGATAGTATACTCAAGCTGTTGATTAGATTTGGCGCCTGTGGATAATCTGGGATCGAAACCTTTGGCTGACATGCCCGTTCGTACGTCAAGTCCTTTGCGGGTTTATTCGTGCTAATAAATGTGATGTCTTCCTTCCCTCAGGTTGTGCTCTGTATTGCAACAGCAGATAAATCAGGGATTCTAATGCGGTCTTGACTAGTGGGTCTCATCATTTTGATACACCAGTCACTGGCTATACTGGCCTCGTCAATCTCTCTCACCTCTCCCGACCGAAACTGTCTTCCTCGCGCGGGTCCTAACTGGCTGATTGCGACATGGTGCCTATCGATAGCAACGCAGTTCGGAGCAACGGTGATGATCGGCTATCGATTCTGGAAATCCATCATATGGAACTCAACTCGAAACGGCATCCGCCAATCCCGTCTCGACGTTCTCTGGATCCTTGTCGAATTCGGCGCGCTGTACAGCATCACTATGATCTTCTTGCTCGGCTTTTCTGAGACAAACACAGGCCGATATTCGCTGCGTCTCTCGGACAGATCAGTGTGCGTTGTTCATTTGTCCCCTTCGTGGATTGTTTTGTTCTTCTTGAGGGTGGTGGGTTACTAAATGGATTTTTATGTACCAGGCATTGCCCCGACACTGATCATCGTACGGGTAGGGCTGAGAGGCCCGCCTCCATCTTTGACACTCACACCTGTGAAGGGTTCCATCATCGACTCGGACTCACTGCCATCCGGCGCCGGTACGGTAATCGAGACATGGAATCATGTAGAACCGACTCGTAGGGCATGACACTACCATGATAGTACATGTCAAAAAGGCGACTGAGTTCGCCTTGACGATCTAGTGCAGGTCAGCGCTACTTTTCTTTTCTGGCGAAGTTCTTAACCTGATACGTGTCCTATCACAGCATGACGGGGATACATCATCCGACAGAAGAGGGGTCGTCGAAACTACCAGAGTATGCCTTGGAGTATTCGGACGCATGAGATGCTCACCCCACCCATTATTCCTGTCGCTCTTTCCTTTATCATAAAGTATTTATCTTCATATATTACCATGTATATATATTATAGTGTCAAGGTGTTCTTGCAAGGCGCAAGTCAATCTAACAGCCACGGATTATGTCGAGCTTGTTATCTCACAGTTCGAAAAGCAAGGTCAAGACTGGCACTCAAATACTCGAAGTGCCTGTGTTATTATAAAACACAAGCATGAGATACAAAGAAGGCTTCCAGTTCCACTGGCACCGCTGGGCCACCGTTGAAGCGAAAAGGGTCTCCGGTGCAATTTTGAACTTAGCATTGCAAGTCATGTGCCATGTCGCCTGCTATTATTGTAAGCATTCATAGTGTTATGCTTACCTGAGCTATCTTTGTATGAGCTATCTTTGTAGCGTAGTTGGCCAAATATATTACGTTTCTACGTTTCAAAAAGGGGCCTCGATCGTAGAAACGTAATATATTTGGCCAACTACGCTACATAAGATAGCTCAGGTAAGCGTGTTCCTACGAGTCGTACTCAGACACGTGACGCCATCTGCCCTAAAGAGGTCACGGTGTCTCGGTTGTTCTTTGGAGCTCCCTGTTGCCCTGGACCTTCCCAACCTCCATCTGTGCATAGCCAGCCGTCCATTGTTTGATATCCGAATGTCTCCGGAGCCTTTGAAACCACTCCAAATTTCACTCACGACGAGAGTCACAAAGAATGATCTACCGCGACCTGTTCAACGGCCCATGCGCCCGTGCCAGTGCTCGCGTACGTACCCATCTGTCTCACTGCTATGTTCTCCCAATCTCCCTTTCGAGGCCCACCATCTGTGCCCTCAATGATGGATAAAATAACACAACTACAGTGAACTTCTGCATGAATCCTGATATATTGTCATTGTCACCCATTAGCGTACCATATGCCACTGGTAGTGCGTGCTAACACAACCTACTGAAATCGCATGCCATTTTACATGTGCTTCCTATAACACTCGAGTACGACATTTTTTCTCGATGCTTCGCGCAGGACACTTGGGCTGGAAAGTCAGGCCTGGACCAAATAATGCCGTAATAACAGACTTACAACTTACACAGCCTTGTGCCGCCTGCACCGAGGACAGTGATCCTCCATCATTTCGGCGCTTGTACCCTTGTCCCCCTTCCCTCACTCCATCCTCCCTGATCCAAAGCGAACGATCCATGGCTTCCATGTCGTCTACTGTGCAGACAACATCGTCAACTTTTCTCACTTCCGAGTTCAACATCCAATTGATCACCGATGCCTTGGCCAACTATGCAGACATAACTGGAATAGACCTTTCCAAGAATCCTTCGCTGCCACAATCGAACACGCAAACTCTCCGGGCTATCCTAGAACTCCTCCAAGAACGAGAGAAGGCATTCAAGACTATCGGAAAGCAAATCGGACATTAATCAGTTGCCTCAGCCCGGCCGTGAATGTCATCCAGGCGTTCTCGGGCATTCTAGGCGGGGCAGTCAGCCTGGTAATCATACATGCCATCTGGTGACTCTTTAACGTGACTCGTCAGCCCTTCACCAGCGAAAGCCATGTTCGTTGGGATCGATGTCCTCTCTGTCCGTCCTTTGCTATGTTCTTAAAATTGTTCCATTGTGATATATGAGTTTTCCAGCCGCCAGTGGGGTCACGTCAAGTTACGATGCCCTCCTGGACCTTCTGAGTCCTTGGGAATTTCCTCGGGCGTCTGGAGGTCGATATAACAATCCCGTCTACTCCGATGATGATAGATCTCATCGTCAAAATAATGGCCGAGTTACTTTCGGTGCTTGCCTCGGCTACAAAACAAATTAAGCAGGGCGGTTGAGTGAGTACGCCGTCAGATATACGTTACTTATGCTCAAAGTGTCATAGAGAAATTTGCAAAGAAGTTGTTGGGGAAAGGAGACAATATACATGCTTCCCTCAAGAGATTGGATCGGTTAACGAAAGACGAAGGACTGTCTGCTGTTGCACAGACCTGGGTGTCGTCCATGGTATTGCGAGGATATGAGGTTGCTATGGGTGTGCGCCATATTTTCTTGCTTTCTTGCAGATATTTGTCTAATTACCTGTTCGATTAGATGGAAAGGCACCGACGGGTGGTATCGGACAGAATTGGGGTAAGTATATCGCGTAAAACAGGTGTCCTGACTGACTTCAGGGCGTTGTCACTCTTCACCAAGCATCAAACGAACTGAAAAAGATGAAACGTTTGTTGTTTCTCCACCCTTTCGTTGCCGAGACCGACGGTATTCTTTAGGTGTTCAGCTTCAAAAGTGGCTGTCTCCCCCTGATCCGTCGACGAATCAACACTTCGTTTCGAAAGCACGACATAAAGGAACCGCAGAATGGTTCTTCGAGAGCAGTGCGTTAACAGAATGGAAAGCGAACGGATCACTCTATGGATTTATGGAAAACGTACGTCTTTCGAAATACCCATGATGCCCTATACTATAACTTATTGATCGTACAGCGGGCGCAGGAAAGAGCACACTTCTGTATGTCATTACTTTATTGGATTGTTCGATGTCATTCATCGGGCCTACTAGATCTGCGATTATTCAAGACGTCAAGGGCATGCATGCAGCGGGATTGGCCATGATAGCTACTATTACTTTGACTTCCGAGATGTCAAAAAACAAGACTGCTATGGCCTACTCTCCTCCCTCGTGTCGCAGCTCTCTGCCAAATCCGATTCTTGTTACGACATTCTCTCCAAGTTATATTCAGACAACAATCCGGCATACAGGAACCCGATATTGATGCGCTGAAGAAATGTTTGACGGATATGCTGAGCCTGCCAGGACAAGACCAAATTTATATTCGTCGATGCTCTCGACGAATGCCCAATTCCACGGGACGCCGTCCGCTCGCGAGGAGGTTCTGGAGTTTGTTAAAGAAGTCGTCGATTTGAAACTCCGAATCTTAATCTATGTTAGCGAGTAGGCCGGAGATGGATATCCGATTGGTTCTCGAGTCGTTGACGACTCTCAAGGTTTCTCTTCATGACGAGATTGGGCAAAGGAATGACATCACTGAATATATCAATTCTATGGTCCGTTCGACCGGAACATGCGAGATGGAATGAGGGGACAAGCGACTTGTCGTCGATACGCTATCTGGCAAAGCGGATGGCATGTGAGTCATCTCATACTCGTCTCTTGTCTTAGGCTTCACCATGGACGCTCAAATGATCTCATAGGTTTCGCTGGGCGGTTTGCCAGGTTGACAGGCTGCGTCGCACTCTTCTCGAGTATTCGGAATGTCTTAAATGACTTGCCGAAAACGTTGGACGAAACTTACAGTCGTACCCTGCTGGGTATCGATGAAGAAAACGCGATTATGCCCAACGACTTTTCCAATGTCTCATGGTGTCTATTCGTCCTCTTCGTGTCGAAGAGCTCGCGGATATTCTTGCAATTCAGTTCGACGATGAAGCGCTCCCTATATTTAACCCAGATTGGCGTCCAGCATACGCAGAAGAAACGATTGTGTCCGTGTGTTGCAGTCTTATTGCCATCGTCGACAGGGGAGGCCATCAAGTAGTACAATTCTCTCACTTCTCCGTCAAAGAATATTTGACATCGGAGCGACTTGCGGCGGCTGAAGAGGGTCTTTCATGCTATCACATTCTCCAGAACCTGCTCATACTATCCTTGCACACGCCAGCCTCAGTGTCCTCCTCCAACTCGATGACAAAGTCGACCGAAAAGGCATTGCCGACTTTCCCTTGCGCCATACGCCGCCCGGTATTGGGTCGACCATGCCAAATTTAGGAACGTGTCGTCGCAGATTCAGGAAGTCATGGAGCGTCTATTCAATCCTGGGATGCCATATTTTGCGGCATGGGTCTGGCTTTACGACATCGACCGTTATTGGACGGAGCGCATGCCCACGATGCATCCGACGCAGCCCGAGGCTGTGCCACTTTATTTTGCCTCTCTGTGCGGGTTCGTTGGTCTCGCAGAGCACCTGATCACTGCCCATTCACAGGACGTCAATAGCAAGGGCGGTGCTCAAACAACTCCATTACATGCCGCTTCAGTCAAGGGACATTTAGAAGTCTCATCGCTTCTTCTTAGAAATGGTGCCGATCCCGACTCTCGTGATGATCTCGACAGGGTTCCGCTTCATAGGGTGTCACAGGGAGGACAGCTCGTTACGGTGGAATCATCACTCGAGATTGCGCGTCTCCTCATCAATTCTGGCGCGGATGTGAATATCCCTGACTATGAAGACTGGGCCCCGCTCCACGCGGCAGCGCAATCTGGGCATCGTGAGATTGCCGAACTGCTACTTGGATCTGGTGCAAGTCTCAATGCTTTGAATATCAGGCAAGAGACCACCGTTGGTCATCTCCTGTTTTAACGGGAAGTTTGACGTGGCACAGTTCCTTATCGATCGTGGCACAGACATCAGTTCCATAGACGAGAAGGGCTTCATTCCATTACACGCTGCGTCACAACATGGACATGTTGACATCGCACGGCTCTTGATAGACCGCGGCTCCGATGTGAACGCACGCGAGAAGAGATATTGGACTCCTCTGCATCAGGCGTCGCTGTTTGGATATCTTGACCTCGCACGGCTCTTGATAGACCGGGGCGCCGATGTGAACGCACGCGAGACGCAAAGTTGGACTCCTCTGCATCGCGCGTCTCATAATGGGCGCCTCGACATCGCGAAGTTGCTGATCGATCGTGGCGCAAATATCGACAGCTTGAATGACAAGCAGGAGACCCCCTTGGCCATAGCATCATGTTTTGGGCACCTCGATATAGCACGCTTCCTGGTCGAGAGGGGCGCAGCCGTGTCTGCCCCGGATAAAGAGGGCAACATCCCATTCCACAAGGCGGCGAATCAAGGGCATCTTCACGTCACGAAGTTCTTGCTAGACTGTGGCATCGATGTCGACATTCGGAATGGATATGAGCAGACGTCACTGTACCTGGCATCTAGCAACGGGAAGCTCGATGTTGCACACTTCCTGATCGATCAAGGCGCAGATATCCATATTGGAGACAGCGACAATTCGAATCCTTTGCACATCGCATCGCTAAACGGACACCTGGACGTTGTGCAACTGATGATCGACACTGGCATTCCTGTCGACGTTCGGAACGGGTCTCAAAACACCCCGTTAGCATTGGCGTCAAGCAAGGGTAAAGCTGAAGTCGGGCGCTTCCTCATCGACCGAGGGGCCGACCTGAATGTGCGGGACGACCAGAGCCAGGCCCCATTGCACCTCGCGTCACAACATGGACACCTTGACATGGCACGGCTGTTGCTTGACCACGGAGTTGATCCGAACATCAAGCGCCATGACCTCTCGAGCCCCTTACATCTAGCATCGGCCAATGACCACCTCAAGGTTGCCGAGTTGTTGGTACAGCGTGGAGCAAGTGTCGACGTATCCAATGACAAGCAAGAAACTCCGCTCTATCAAGCAGTAACGAATGGGTATGCTGCGATCGCCCGTCTCCTGATCAACCGTGGAGCAACCGTGTATACTGCGGACAACAACGGCTGGACTGTATTGCATGCGGCGTCGCGACGTGGGCACCTTGGTGTTGTAAAGCTGTTGCTTCGACAGGGTGCTGATACCGACGTACGCAACAAGGCCGGTAGAAGTGCAGCCGAGTTGGCATCTGAGAATGGGCAAGCTAAGATTGCGAGGTTCATTTCCGAGTACAAAGCGGATCCAAATTCTCGAAACAAGTTACTATCCATGACACTGGACACAGTTGAATACGGCGCGGAGAACGGTGGGAAAGACGAGGCAAAGATTTCGTTGCACGCTGCCGCAGAAGAGGGCAACATTGACACCGTGGAGTCATTGCTCGAACGGGGAATGGATATCAATTCCCGCAATGCAAATAACGAGACTCCATTAAAAAGAGCAGCGGCTAAGGGGAACGTCGATGTCGTTCGCTTGCTCATCGAGCTGGGCGCCGAGGTGGATTCACGTGATAAGTTGGGGTGGACCCCACTGCACAAATCATCACGAGAAGGACACCTCGAGGTCTCGCGGGTTCTTCTTGATCACGGCGCCGATGTAAACGCAAGGAAGCCGGACTATTGGACTCCAATGCACCACTCGGCAGCCAATGGACGCCTTGAGGTCGTGAAACTGTTACTTGAACGTGGCGCGGACGTACATGCGATTAATGCGGAGGGTGAAACACCATACCAACTATCGTTGCTAACAGGAAACCCAGATATTGCAGAACTACTTCGCGATAATGGCGCGGGCGGGCTCGAAGAAACGTTCGACTAGATCTTTTTATGACTTACAGTAAACTCTATCCGACTGGCGCTTCGATTTTAGCTCTTAGAGAAACACAGCTTAGAGGGACGTATCCTGCACTGTCATTTATTTGTAGAATGGGATTCTGTTGAGTCACGGTTTGTTGCGGGACAATCAGACTCAGCGTTGACAGTTTCAACAGAAAGGTACGATGGGAGTGTGTACATGTTTAGCTCAAAGAGGCAGAAGGAGGGACGCCATGTGGATTCAATATACGCCGCATGTCTGATCTCTTTATCCTTATTGGTGAGGAGCGTTTAGTAGGTCAAACGAAGCGCGAGGCATCTCATGAAACAGGAAATAACCAAGTTTATCATCTTCTATGTCCCGCACAATGGACGTACTTCTAGATCTAATAAAAGGTCCCCCTCTAAGAACCTGATGGTCCGACAAAATGGTTAAGCAGGGTGAGCAATACAAGGACCGCATAGACGCCGAGTGATGTTGCATGGGATGATGAGAGAGATGTTGTCGGAGCTGTGGTGTCGGTAGCATAGAACAGCAAAGTTTGGAGCGACTCCGAGAGGGCGAGTATCTTCCAGACGAGGGCACGGCGTGTGTCCTTGCAGGTGGTCGAGTCGAGGGCTAGCCGATCCTCCACTTGGGTTATTCCAGTGACCGTTGTGGCGAAGTTTCGTCGGCATGTCGGGACTGGTAGTGGGAGATTGCCTTCCTTGATTGTGCTTCTGTTGTTTCTAGGCGCTTGAGAAGTAAATGAGAACTTGTGATTCATGTTGGAGTCTGCAGAAAAACTGTAAGGCGATATTCAGCAGGAGCAGTGAGCATGTAGATTAAAAATAAAGGGGAGGGTCGCCAGGATTTCGTGCACGGGCTCGAGGGATGCCGTGCGGAAAGAGCCTGAGATGAGGATGACTGCTTGGTGCAAAGATGAGACCGTCATCAACGTACATGGATAGTGAGGTACCCGCCCCACTACGGCCTCATAAGCCTCATCTTGTGAAGTGGGGACGTGTGATGATTGAGAGTATCGTGCTGGCGAGATGGGGAGCCTTGCGAGCCTACTGGGAGAGGGGCCTGTTGAGAGGCCGTTGAAGCGTAGCCGGACGCGTCGATACTGTACTGTATGTCACGGTGAGAAGTTACTGGTTCTCTTACGTACAGTATACAACTAGAGGACCAAATACAGTAATGCATTATTTCCTTACTGATCTAGTGTGAGAAACCCGCGATAGATCTCTAGTCCGCTTGCTCGACGCTCGATTTGCTTTTCCTCCCTCTTAGACTCTCAAAGTCTCACTACCTATCCAGAGCCGACAGAGACTCGGCTCACCACCAGTCATCGGACACTCGCACTAACCCGGATCTCCAAAAATCAAAGCATCAATGCGTCCACTGTAGCCTCAGCAGCGACGCACCATCTGTGCAGACGTTTCCACGCATGTATCCACAGTCTGGTCACGCTGGAGCCGCAGCGCTATGGAGCTCTTGCGCCCACCCGCGTACTGTAGTTGGCAGGCACCCTTCCCGTGTCCGGGCCGAGCCAGAAAGCGCCAGGCGCTTTACGCACACCGTACATGTATATACACCATTATTTTATTAGAGTATTACCATTGTGCTGGCCTCGCAGTGCGGTCATCTCGGCGTAAACTTGCGGCAAATAAAGAACACCCTCGACAAGTTTTCACTGTTTGCATCGATCACTGTGGCGTGGGAGTCTTCACAGCTTTAAATACTAGTAGCTGAATTGCTGAATAGGTGATTCCCATCAGAATCCTCGTTCCCTAGTCGATCCCCCCTCGATCCCCTCAAAGATTGGGAATGACCCGTGGCCTCCATGTCGTCTACTGTGCAAGCAACATCCTCGACATCCTCCACTTACAACATCCAATTGATCACCAATGCCTTGGTCGACTATGCAAACATAACTGGAATAGATCTCTCAGAAAATCCCTTCACTGACGTGATCAAACAGGCAAATTCTCCGGGAAGTCTTGAACTGCTACAAGAACGAGAGAAGGCATTCAAGGACTATCGGGAAGGAAATCGGACATTGATCAGTTGCCTTCGCCCGGCGGTGAATGTCATCCAGGCGTTCTCGGGCATTTTAGTTATAGGCGAGGCGGTGAGCCTAGTTGTCACGCATGCCATCTAGTAATCTTTTAACGTGACTTATGTCAGGTCCCCTTCCTTCCGGCAAACGCACTATTTGTTGGGATCCATGTCCTCCTCTCTGTTCGTCCTTTTGATAAGTTCTTAAACTTGTTTCCCTTTATATATTTGAGTTTACTAGGCCGCCCGTGGGGTCACGTCAAGTTACGATGCCCTCCTGGACCTCTTTGAGTCCTTGGGCAATTTTTTAAAGCGTCTAGAGGTCTATACAACAATCCCGCCTACTCCGATGATTACGGATCTCATCGTCAAAATAATGGCTGAGTTACTTTCGGTGCTTGCCTTGGCTACAAAACAAATTAAACAGGGGCTGTTCAGTGAGTACGCCGTCAGAGATACGTTACTTATGTTCAAAATGTCACAGAGAAATTTGCGAAGAAGTTGTTGGGGAAAAGGAAAGACAAAATACAGGCTGCTCTCGAGAGATTGGATCGGTTAACGAAGGACGAAGGACTTTCAGTTGTTGCACATACCTTGAGTGTTGTCCATTCGGGTATTTGTCTCGCGAAAAACAGGTCTCACCCTGACTGACTTGAGGATATTGTCGCTTTTAAAGTTCACCAAGCATCAAACGAAATGAACAAGATGAAACGTTTGTTGTTTCTTCCCCCCCTTTTCGTTGCCGAGACCGACGGTTATCTTTAGGTGATCAACTCCAAATATGGCTTTCTCCCCCTGATCCGTCGACGAATCAGAACTTCATTTCGAAAGCACGACATAAAGGAACCGCAGAGTGGTTCTTCGAGAGCAGTGCGTTAACAGAATGGAAGGCGAAGGGGTCACTCTTATGGATCCATGGAAAACGTACGTCTTTCGAAATACCATGAGCCCCCTACATCTATAACTTGTTGATCGTACAGCGGGCGCAGGAAAGAGCACACTTCTGTATGTCATTACTTTATTAGATTGTTCGATGTCATTCATCGGGCCTACTAGATCTGCGATTATTGAAGACGTCAAGGGCATGCACGAAGCGGGATTGGCCACGATGGCGTACTATTACTTTGACTTCCGAGATGTCAAAAAACAAGACTGCTATGGCCTGCTCTCCTCCCTCGTATCGCAGCTCTCTGCCAGATCCGATTCTTGTTACAACGTCCTCTCCAAGTTATATTCGGACAACAATCGCGGCATGCAGGAACCCGATATTGATGCGCTGAAGAAATGTTTGACGGATATGCTGGGCCTGCCAGGACAAGACAAAATTTATATCATTGTCGATGGTCTCGACGAATGCCCCAATTCCCCGGGGATGCCGTCCGCTCGCGAGGTGGTATTGGAGTTTATTAAAGAATTTGTCGATTTGAAACTTCCGAATCTTAACCTATGTGTGGCGAGTAGACCGGAGATGGATATCCGATTGGTTCTCGAGTCGTTGACGACTCTCAAGGTTTCTCTTCATGACGAGATTGGGCAAAGGAATGACATCACTGAATATATCAATTCTATGGTCCGTTCGGACCGGAACATGCGGAGATGGAATGAAGGGGACAAGCGACTTGTCGTTGATACGCTATCTGGCCGAGCGGATGGCATGTAAGTCATCTGACTCATCTCATACTTGTCTTTTGTCTTAGGCTTCACTATGGACACTGAAATGGTCTCGTAGGTTTCGCTGGGCGGTCTGCCAGGTTGACAGGCTGCGTCGCACCCTTCCTCCGAGTATTCGGAACGTCTTGAGTGACTTGCCGAAGACGTTGGACGAAACTTACAGCCGTACCCTGCTTGGTATCGATGAAGAGAAACGCGATTATGCCCAACGACTTTTCCAATGTCTCATGGTGTCTATTCGTCCTCTTCGTGTCGAAGAGCTCGCGGACATTCTTGCAATCCAGTTCGACGAGGAAGCGCTCCCTATATTTAACCCAGATTGGCGTCCAGCATACGCAGAAGAATCGATTTTGTCAGTATGTTGCAGTCTCATTGCCATCGCCGACATGGGAGGCTATCAAGTAGTACAATTCTCTCATTTCTCCGTCAAAGAATACTTGACATCGAATCGACTCGCGGCGGCTGAAGAGGGTCTTTCATACTACCACATTCTCCCAGAACCTGCGCATACTATCCTTGCACACGCCAGCCTCAGTGTCCTCCTCCAACTTGATGACAAAGTCGACCGAAAAGGCATTGCCGACTTTCCCCTTGCGCCATACGCCGCCCGGTATTGGGTCGACCATGCCAAATTTAGGAACGTGTCGTCGCAGATCCAGGAGGTGATGGAGCGTCTATTCAATCCTGGGATGCCACATTTCGCAGCATGGGTCTGGCTTTACGACATCGACCGTTATTGGGAGCGCAAGCACACGATGCATCCGACGCAGCCCGAGGCTGTGCCACTTTATTATGCCTCTCTTTGCGGGTTCGTTGGTCTCGCAGAACACCTGATCACTGCCCACCCACGGGACGTCAATAGCAAGGGCGGTGCTCAAACAACTCCATTACATGCCGCTTCAGTCAAGGGACATTTAGAAGTCACATTGCTTCTCCTCAGAAACGGTGCCGATCCCAACTCTCGTGATGATCTCGGCAGGGTTCCGCTTCACAGGGTGTCACAGGGCGGACAGGTCGTCATGGCGAAATCATCACTCGAGATCGCGCGTCTCCTCATCAATTCTGGCGCGGATGTCAATGCCGGCGACCATGAAGACCTTGCCCCGCTCCACAGTGCCGCAGCGCAACCTGGGTATCATGAGATGGTGGAACTGCTGCTTGGATCTGGTGCAAATCTCGATGCTGTGAATATCAAGCAAGAGACACCGCTGGACATCTCCTGTTTTAACGGGACATATGACATGGCACAGCTCCTTATAGATCATGGCTCAGACATCAATTTTCGAGATGAGAAGGGCTTTATTCCATTACACGCTGCGTCACAACATGGACATGTTGACGTTGCACGGCTCTTGATAGACCGCGGTGCCGATGTGAACGCACGCGAGAAGAGATATTGGACTCCTCTGCATCAGGCGTCGCGGTATGGATACCTTGACCTCGCACGGCTCTTGATAGACCGTGGCGCCGATGTGAACGCAGGCTTTGCACGGCTCTTGCTAGACCCCGGGGAGGAGGTGAACGCACTTAGACCAGATCGCTGGACTACGCTGCATATCTCGTCCCATGATGGGCACCTCGACACAAAGTTGCCAATCGATCGTGGCGCAGATGTTGACAGCTGTGATGACAAGCAGTCGACTCCTTTGGCCTTGGCATCATGGTTTGGGCAACTCGATATAGTACGCTTCCTAATCGAGAAAGGCGCAGCCGTGTCTGCCCCGGATAAGGAAGGCGACACTCCATTCCACTTGGCTTCGCGTCAGGGGCATCTCCACGTCACGAAGTTATTGCTAGAGTGTGGCATCGATGTCGACATCCGGAATGGATACGAGCAGACGTCACTGTACCTGGCATCTAGCAACGGGAAGCTCGATGTTGCACACTTCCTGATCCAGCAAGGCGCAAATATCCATATTGGAGACAGCAATAATTCGAATCCTCTGCACATCGCATCGCTAAACGGATACCTCGATGTCGTGCAACTGATGATCGACACTGGCATTCCTGTCGACGTTCGGAACGGGTCTCAAAACACCCCGTTAGCATTGGCGTCAAGCAAGGGTAGAACTGACGTCGGGCGCTTTCTCGTCCTCCGAGGGGCCGATCTGAATGTGCGGGACGACCAGAGCCAGGCCCCATTGCACCTCGCCTCACAACATGGACGCCTTGACATGGCACGGCTGTTACTTGACCACGGAGTTGATCCGGACATCAAGCGCCAAGACCTCTCGAGCCCCTTACATCTAGCATCGGCCAATGACCACCTCAAGGTTGCCAAGTTGCTGATCCAGCGTGGCGCAAGTGTCGACGTTTCCAATGACAAGCAAGAAACTCCGCTCTATCAAGCAGTAACGAACGGGAACGCCGCGGTCGCCCGTCTCCTGATCGACCATGGAGCGACCGTGCATACTGCGAACAGCAACGGCTGGACTGTATTGCATGCGGCGTCGCGATGTGGGCATCTCGGAGTTGTAAAGCTGTTGCTTTCTCGGGGTGCTGATATCGACGTGCTCAACAAGGCTGGAAGAAGTGCAGCCGAGTTGGCATCGGAGAATGGGCAAGCTGAGCTTTCGAAGTTCATTTCCGAGTACAAAGCGAATGCAGATACTCGAAAGGAGTTACTGTCCACGTCATTGGACACGGTTGAATACGGCGCGGGAGACGATGGGAAAGAGGAGGGAAAGATTTTGTTGCACGCTGCCGCAGAAGAGGGCAACATTGACACCGTGGAGTCATTGCTCGAACGGGGAGTGGATATCAATGCCCGCAATGCAGGTAACGAGACTCCGTTAAAAAGAGCAGCGGCCAAGGGGAACGTCGATGTCGTGCGCTTGCTCGTCGGGCGCGACGCGGAGGTGGATTCACGTGATGATAAAGGGGTGGACGCCACTGCAAGTAGCATCACGATACGGACACCTTGAGGCCTCCCGGATTCTTCTCGATCATGGTGCAAACGTGAATGCAAGGAGGCAGGACAATTGGACTTCGATGCATCTCTCAACAGCCAATGGACACCTCGAGGTCGTGAAACTGTTACTTGAACGTGGCGCGGACATACATGCATTGACTGCGGAGGGTTCAACACCATACCAACTATCGGTGCAAACAGGAAACTCAGAGATTGCAGAACTACTTCGCGAGAATGGCGCGGGCAGACTCGGAGAAATGTTTGACGAAATTCTTGTATGACTTACGGTGAATGCGTTATCTGTTTGGCGCTTCGATTTTAGCCCTTAGGAAAGTACGGCTTAGAAGGACGTATCTTGCACTCTCGTTTGTTTGTACAATGGGATCTCCGTTGAGTTCGTTGCGGGTCGATCAGAAACAGTGTTTAGTGATTATAACAGGAAGGTACGATGGGAGTCCAAAGAGGCCGAACGCAAGGGAGGTTCAACATATGCCACATGACCGATCTCTTCATCCTTATTGGTGAGGGGCGTTTAATAGATCAAACTTGCCCGAGGCATCATGGTGGCACTCGCCGCGTTCACAGAAACCGCTGTCCGCAACGCCTTGTCACCCACTCACCCTTGCTACGAGTCGTTTTCTCCCTTTAACTCTCCCCCATCTTATCTTTGATGACATTCCCATCTCGCAGCCGCTATCTTAGCTACAATACTACAGTAATTACCGGTGACTGCATAACCGATCTCTTTAGGGGCAACGTTTAGAAGGTCAATGAAGCGGCGTGGCAGCATCCCAAGAAACAGGAAGTACCGTCTTCGACATGTATATTTCAACGCGTACGTTCGCCCCGGCCCACGTTACACGGACTAAATCACTTTGCCTCTTTCGTATGCATGTGATCTTCCGTCCCTGTCTTCAATCACAGTAAGCACCCCCACCGGCTTTTTCTTTTTCTTGTCCTGGTCATGCCCATCCATATGCACGTCTATCGAGAACTTAAAGACTCAACAAACATCACACCACAGCCAGAACTTGAAAATGGATGAGTCACATTGGCCTGAGGGGACGTGTTACAAACTCTCCGTGAAGCCTTCGACAATTACCTTGGATGTGTTATATAGAATGTTACTCCTGTATGCAACTGATTAGAGCGAGAACTGGACGGACCGAATAATGAGTTTGTTTCTCAGTGGCCCCGGTAGTCTCAAGAAAATGTAGAAGGTTGCGTGTTCGGGTTGGACTCGGAAGCGTCCTGTGCAGTCACGGCCTGCTCGGTCGTCGAAATCGAACCGAGGGATTACTGCACACGCGGCATCGTGGCGGAGACAGTTGAACACCACATGGTGACCGTCTGGGGGGGAGAATCCGCATTCGCAAAGGAAATAGCACGCTCTGTATAGAATCATTGGGAGTACTTGCTTGTGAAGACGTGTCCTATGAGGAAGCAGAATAGTGTACTTTCCGCTTCTCTCTGGATTGCCTTCACTAAGGATGCCAACCTCTGGCAGAGCCACGTGTCAGGTGGTGCCATAGTACCTCGGTGTATGAGACGCTTTCGGATGCATGCTTCCCTGGTGGGAAGAGCTGACGAGGTCACGTTAAACAGTTTACGGTTGGTATCTGTGACTTACCAGGCTGACCGCCTCGCCTAAAATGCCCGACAACGCCTGGATGACACCCACGGCCGGGCTGAGACAGCTGATTAATCTCGATCGTGGCTTTGCACGACATGGTGCGAACTGGGCCGATGGACGCGGTGTCTGCGAAATTCGGAGGTGGGGGTGGCAGCGAGGCGTTTCGCGAGGGAGCGGCCGTGCCCAATGCCTGGCAGGTCTCGCGAGGCCGGTGTATCTAAGGTAGATGCTGCAAGGGCGAAATTGCCGATCAAGAACAAGAAAAGAGGGGGATATGGAAAGAGAGGGACAGGGTGTCGAGTGAGATAAGACAAGCGCGCCTTAGCGTGAGAGGGATCGGCCGAGATCGCGCGGACAGCTGTTCCGCAGACGGTTGCCGAGGGAAGAGGGGAGCACACAGGTGAGAAGAAAGAAAGGAAAACTTCTCAATTAGACTCGATGAACGATGGGAAATGATGTCCTCCTTGACGAGCAGGAAGGCTGGCTTATATATGGATGGTGCCTTGTTGGCTAGCTCTATGTTTGTATAGTAACGGCGACCTTGGGGGTGCCGGCAACAGGGATTGATGTATATGCATAAGGAAAGAACTAAAACGGAATCAAAGAGAGAGCGTACGGCTATTGCGTGGTAGTGGCTTGGTGTCGGTAAGCGTTGGTCGAGAGCGCGATACGAGGTGAAAAAAGAAAGGATATATGAAGGAGAGGGGTAGTGAAGGCGGGAAGAACTGTGATCTGGACATGTAGGTCGTCTTGGATCGTGAGCTTGAAGGTCGTTCTTGTTGTTGATCACGAGGCAGAAGGGTGGATGCAAGACAAGAAAGAAATCAACAAGACCACGTGATGACGGGCGCTCCGACGCGAAAGACTGTTCCGTTCCGAGCGTAGCTCGGAGTGGAGTCTTTACACCTGAGCCCAGTGGATGGTAGTCGTCAGCCCAGGGAAAAGACAAAGGAGCTGGTCAATGGTGTTTCTGAAAGCGATAGACGGATTGCATAGGATGTGGGCCGAAATTGGCTAGCCGATTAAAAGACATAGTTTGTAACGATGGTGAGGTTGTCTGGGATAGACCTACCGTCTGCCTGCCAGTCGATTAAGGCGTTAACTGTGCTAGAGTTGCTGTACACTCTGGCTCGAGCTGTAATTAAGTTCCCTCTTTCTGTGTGCCAAGTAGCCTCTCGCTGTCCCGCACCTCCGACCCTTAGTGGTAGGAGACCGCCGCAATCGCATACCAGAACTCTGGGTTGTTGTCTTCGCCTTGTGGGGCTGTGCCGTCGGTAACATAAACCAGCAAAGCTTGGGGCAACTCCAAGAAAGAGAGTATCTCCCAGACTCGGAAGAGGGCGCCGCGTGTGTCCTTCTTGCAGCTGGTCGCGTCGAGGGCCAGCCGATCCTCCCACTTGGGCAATCCCCGGGCGGGATGGCGTGGGGCCTGACTTTCAAGACTGTTTCTGATATAAACCTTCGAGCTATTCCAGTGGGTGCTATAGCAAAGTTTCAGCGCCATGACGAGATGGTAAAGGGAGATCGCCTTCCGTGATTGTGGTCCAGCCTTTTTCTGTTGTTTCTAGGCGCTTGGGGACTTGTGATTCACATGGGAGTCTGCAAAAGTGTCGGGCGACATTCAGTAGGAATATGTGAGCACAGAGATTAAAGGGGAGGATCACCAGAATTTCGTGCGGAAAGAGCGGCTGTGTCAACTTGGTTAAAGTGCTTTTGAGTGCCTTGGAGTCCGAGAGGGCGAAGCTCTAGGTAAAAATCGGCAGGCAGACTCCGTTAAATGCGAGTCTCCAAGAAGCGAAGTCGAGATTCCTGAGCAAATTTCCCAGGATTTGCAGGGTGAGGGAGGTGTACATAAGGTATGTGCTGCGAAGGTGAAAGTGTCGTCGAAGAGCAAGAGCAAGAGAGATAAAATATGAGCAATAACAGTGAAGATCGGCTGAGATCGTGTGGACAGCAGTTTCACCCAACGATCACCAAGAGAGCACACGGGTGAATAAGAGAGGAGGAAGACTTGATTGAAAACGATGAATTGTGAGCGATATGAATAATAAAGGATGCTCTCCTCGACGAGCAGGAGGGCGGTATTATATACATGCTCGCTGTGTTTTCGGCTAGCTCTATGTTTCGTATAGTGATGGCGACCTCGGTGCCGGTGATGGGGGTTGAATAGAGTAGATGTAAGTGTATAAAGGGAAAACTAAAATGAGAGAGCGTACAACTGCCACATTGTTAGTGGCTTGGTATTCGGTAAGTATTGCTCAAGAGTGTGAGACAAGAGGTGGAAAAGAAGGAAAGGGGCAGTGGAGGCAGACTATAATTGGGACGCGTAGGTTGTCTTGAGTTGCGAGCTTGAACACGAGACGAAGATGAGGAAGCGAGATAGGAAGCAAAAAGGAGAAAATTCAACAAGATCACGTGAGGACGGGCGCTCTAGAGTTGGCCAAATATACGTTTCTACGTTTCCGAGCGTAGCTCCGAGATCCTTAATCCTTACAGAGGCTTTGGCACAGTTGCACATTATTTTGACGTGTCGGCCCCATAAGATCGCACGGCGCTGAGGAACGGATGTATTGTGAGGATGAGACACGATAATAAGTGGACATCGCCACGCTGACAAGATGTACAGTCCACATCCTCGTCCCGCCGTCACCTGAAGTAAATAAGTTCGGTCTTGTTAGGCTCGATATCGAGACCTGCTCGGATGAGCCAGTCGACGCAGTCCCGATACCCATCTTGTAGATGTTCCATTGTTTGCCACGTGTCGGCGACTTTGAAGACGTACAGTACAGGCCAGGTAGTGAAATGCCTGCCCACTGCCTCGCTTTGTGAAGAAGTGGGAAGTGTAGAGGATCGAAAGTACCTGCGAGATGGAGGAACTTTGCGCCGCACCCACCAGAAGGAAGAGGGCGTCCGCTGACTCGGAGAGCGCAGCCGGATGCGTTGATCAGGAACTCTGGCTCCGTATACTACTACTATAGTACCTGTACTAGGGTTTTCTCAGCTACTGTAGCGCTTCTAGACAGTCGTGCTCTGGAAGGAATAATGAACGGGGTGCTCGCTGCGCGGAGCACAGGGTGTCATCTTATCAAAGCGCTGCACAGCCTGCACTGTTGCTGCTCATTCGATCGCTCGCTTTGCTTTTCCCCTCCCTACCAAAGAATTCTCAAAACCTATTCAGAGCCGACAGAGACTCAGCTCACCACCAGTCACCGTCGACTCGCCACTAACCCGTGTCTCCATAAATCAGGGCACTAATGCGTCCACTGTGGGCTCAGCAGCGACGCACTGCCACACTTGTAAGCATAGTCGTCTGGTCACGCTGGGAGCTCGCAGCGTTGCGCCCATCCACATAGTTGGCGAGCTCCCTTCCCATGTCCCGGCCAGAAAATGCCTGGCGCTTTTACGTACATTGTACTGGCCCGCAGTGCGCTCGCGATAAACAAAGAACAGGTTTCCACCGTTTCTGGGTGATTAGTGTTCCCACGGTTTGTACCAAATCGGGCCAAATGAATTGAAACTGCCATATATGGTGAATAAAGTGCGGACCTGGAAAATGTTGTGAAACGCTAACTTACGTGGCCTGGACAGCCTTGCATAGTCTGAATAGATGAATAGATGACTCTCCCATAAGAATCCTCGTTCCACTTTTCCCCCACTCCGTCCTCTCTGAACCAAAGTTTGTGAACGATCCGTGGCCTCGATGTCGTCTACTGTGCAAGCAACATCCTCGACATCCTCCACTTACAACATCCAATTGATCACCGATGCCTTAGTCGACTATGCAGACATAACTGGAATAGATCTTTCCAACAATCCCATCGCTGCCGCAATCGAACACGCAAACTCTCCCGGGGCTATCCTAGGACTGCTCCAAGAACGAGAGAAGGCATTCAAGGACTATCGGGAAGGAAATCGGAGATTAATCAGTTGCCTCAGCCCGGCCGTGAATGTCATCCAGGCCTTCTCGGGCATTCTAGGTGGGCAGTCAGCCTGGTAAGTCACACATGCCATCTGGTACCTCTTTTAACGTGACCTCGTCAGCCCTTCCCACCAGCGAAAGCCTTGTTCGTTGGGATCGATGTCCTCCTTTCTGTTCGTCTCTTTGATATGTTCATAAACTTGTTCCCTTGTGATATATGAGTTTTCCAGACTGCCAGTGAGGTCACGTCAAGTTACGATGCCCTCCTGGACCTCTTCGAGTCCTTGGGCAATTTCCTCAAGCGTCTCGAGGTCTATACAACAATCCCGCCCACTCCGATGATGATGGATCTCATCGTCAAAATAATGGCTGAGTTACTTTCGGTAATTGCCTCGGCTACAAAACAAATTAAGCAAGGACGGCTGAGTGAGTGTGCCGTCAGATAAACGTTACTTATACTTAAAGTGTCACAGAGAAATTTGCAAAGAAGTTGTTCGGGAAAGGGAAAGACAACATACAGGGTGCCCTCGAGAGATTGGATCGGTTAACGAAAGACGAAAGACTGTCTGCTGTTGCACAGACGTTGGGTGTCGTCCATGGTATTGCTGACGATATGGGGGTAGTTATGGGAGGTGCGTCATATTTTCGTGCTTTCTCGCAGATGTTTGTCTAAATACCTGTTCGATTAGATGAAAAGACACAGGCGGGTGGTATCGGAAAAAATTCGGGTAAGTGTCTCGCGCAAACAGGTATCACCCTAACTGACTTGAGCGCATTGTCACTCTTTACCAAGTATTAAACGGAATCAAAAAGATGAAACGTCTGTTGTTTCTCTCCCCCCTCCCTTTCGTTGCCGAGACCGACGGTATTATTTAGGTGACCAGATGCACAAGTGGCTGTCTCCACCTGATCCGTCGACGAATCAAAACTTCGTTTCGAAAGCACGACATGATGGAACCGCAGAATGGTTCTTCGAGAGCAGTGCGTTATCAGAATGGAAGGCGAAGGGATCACTCTTATGGATTTATGGAAAGCGTACGTCTTTTGAAATACAGATGAGTGCCCTACATCTACAACTTGTTGGTCGTACAGCGGGCGCAGGAAAGAGCACACTTCTGTATGTCATAACTGTATTGGATTGTTCGAGGTCATTCATAGGGCCTACTAGATCTGCGATTATTCAAGACGTCAAGGGTATGCATGCAGCGGGATTGGCCACGATGGCGTACTATTACTTTGACTTCCGGGATGTCAAAAAGCAAGATTGCTATGGCCTACTCTCCTCCCTCGTATCGCAGCTCTCTGCCAAGTCCGATTCTTGTTACGAGGTCCTCTCCAATTTATATTCAGACTACAATCGCGGCATGCATGAACCCGATATTGACGCGCTGAAAAAATGTTTGATGGATATGCTGAGCCTGCCAGGACAAGACCAAATTTATATCATTGTCGATGGTCTCGACGAATGCCCCAATTCCCAGGGGACGCCGTCCGCTCGCGAGGAGGTTCTGGAGTTTGTTAAAGAAATCATCAATTTGAAACTTCCGAATCTTAACCTATGTGTGGCGAGTAGACCGGAGATGGATATCCGATTGGTTCTCGAGTCGTTGGCAACTCTCAAGATTTCCCTTCATGACGAGACTGGCCAAAGGAATGACATCACTAAATACATCAATTCTATCATCCGTTCGGACCGGAACACGCGGAGATGGAACGAGGAGGACAGGAAACTTGTCGTCGATACACTATCTAGCAAGGCGGATGGCATGTGAGTCATCTCATACTCGTCTCTTGTCTTAGGCTTCAGCATGGACGCTGAAATGGTCTCGTAGGTTTCGCTGGGCGGTCTGCCAGGTTGACAGGCTGCGTCGCACTCTTCCTGCAAGTATTCGGAAGGTCTTAAATGACTTGCCGAAGACGTTGGATGAAACTTACAGTCGTACCCTGCTGGGTATTGATGAAGAGAAATGTGAATATGCCCAACGACTTTTCCGATGTCTCATGGTGTCTATTCGCCCTCTTCGTGTCGAAGAGCTCGCGGACATTCTTGCAATCCAGTTCGACGATGATGCGCTACCTACATTTAACCCAGATTGGCGTCCAGCATGCGCTGAAGAGACGATTATGTCCATATGTTGCACTCTCATCGCCATTGTCGACAGGGGAGACCATCGAGTAGTGCAATTCTCTCACTTCTCCGTCAAGGAGTACTTGACATCGGAGCGACTTGCGGCGGCTGAAGAGCGTCTTTCATACTATCACATTCTCCCAGAACCTGCGCATACTATCCTTGCACACGCCAGCCTCAGTGTCCTGCTCCAATTCGATGACAAAGTCGACCGAAATGACATTGCCGACTTTCCCCTTGCGCCATACGCCGCCCGGTATTGGGTCGACCATGCCAAATTTAGGAACGTGTCGTCGCAGACTCGGGAGGTGATGGAGCGTCTATTCAATCCTGGGATGCCACATTTCGCAGCATGGGTCTGGCTTTACGACATCGACCGTTATTGGACCGAGCGCATGCCACCATGCATCCGACGCAGCCCGAGGCTATGCCACTTTATTATGCCTCTCTTTGCGGGTTCGTTGGTCTCGCAGAGCACCTGATCACTGCCTATTCACAGGACGTCAATAGCAAGGGGGTTCTCAAACAACTTCATTACATGCCGCTTCAGTCAAGGGACATTTAGAAGTCGCATTTCTCCTCCTTAGAAATGGTGCCGATCCCAACTCTCGTGACGATCTCGGCAGAGTTCCGCTTCATAGAGTATCACAGGCCGGACAGCTCGTCACGGTGAAATCATCACTCGAGATCGCGCGTCTCCTGATCAATTCTGGCGCGGATGTGAATGTCCCCGACTATGAAGACTGGGCCCCGCTCCACGCGGCAGCGCAATCTGGGCATCGTGAGATTGCCGAACTGCTACTTGGATCTGGTGCAGGTCTCGATGCTCTAAATATGAAGCAAGAGACACCGTTGGACATCTCCTGTTTTAACGGGAAGTTTGACGTGGCACAACTCCTTATAGATCGTGGCTCAGACATCAATTCCATAGACGAGAAGGGCTTCATTCCATTGCACGCTGCGTCACAACATGGACATGTTGACGTCGCACGGCTCATGATAGACCGCGGCTCCGATGTGAACGCACGCGAGAAGAGGTATTGGACTCCTCTGCATCAGGCGTCGCTGTTTGGATACCTCGACCTCGCACGGCTCTTGATAGACCGGGGCGCCGATGTGAACGCACGCGAGACGCAAAGTTGGACTCCTCTGCATCGCGCATCTCATAATGGGCGCCTCGACATCGCAAAGTTGCTGATCGATTGTGGCGCAAGTATCAACAGCTGGAATGACAAGCAGGAGACTCCCTTGGCCATAGCATCGTTTTTTGGGCGCCTCGATATAGCGCGCTTCCTGATCGAGAAGGGCGCAGCCGTGTCTGCCCCGGATAAACAAGGCAACACCCATTCCACAAGGCGCGAATCAAGGGCATCTCTATGTCACGCAGTTCTTGCTGGAGTGTGGCTTCGATGTCGACATCCGGAATGGAAACGACCAGACGTCACTGTACCTGGCATCTAGCAACGGGAAGCTCGATGTTGCACACTTTCTGATCGAACAAGGCGCAAATATCCATATTGGAGACAGCGATAATTCGAATTCTCTGCACATCGCATCGCTAAACGGACACCTCGACATCGTGCAACTGATGATCAGCAATAGCATTCCTGTCGACGTTCGGAACGGGTCCCAAGACACCCCGTTAGCATTGGCGTCAAGCAAGGGTAAAGCTGACGTCGGGCGCTTCCTCATCGACCGAGGGGCCGACCTGAATGTGCGGGACGACCAGAGCCAGGCTCCACTGCACCTCGCTTCACAACATGGACGCCTTGACATGGCACGGCTGTTGCTTGACCACGGAGTTGATCCGAACATCAAGCGCAATGACCTCTGCAGTCCTTTACATCTAGCATCGGCCAATGGCCACCTCAAGATTGCCGAGTTACTGATCCAGCATGGCGCCAAGTGTCGACGTATCCAATGACAAGCAAGAGACACCGCTCTATCAAGCAGTAACGAATGGGAATGCCCTGATCGCCCGTCTCCTGATCGACCACGGAGCGACCATGCATACTGCGGACAGCTACGGGTGGACTGTATTGCATGCGGCGTCGCAACGTGGGCATCTCGGAGTTGTAAAGTTGTTGCTTCGACTGGGTGCTGATATCGACGTGCTCGACAAGGCCGGCAGAAGTGCAGCCGAGTTGGCATCAGAGAATAGGCAAGCTAAGGTCGCGAAGTTCATTTCCGAGTACAAAGCGAATTCAAGTACTCGAAACGAGTTACTGTCCACGACATTGGACACAGTTGTGTACGGCGCGGAGGACGATGGGAAAGACGAGGCAAAGATTTCGTTGCACGCTGCCGCAGAAGAGGGCAACGTTGACACCGTGGAGTCATTGCTCGAGCGGGGAATGGATATCAATTCCCGCAATGCAAGTAACGAGACTCCGTTACAAAGAGCCGCGGCCAAGGGGAACGTCGATGTCGTGCGCATGCTCATCGAGCGAGGTGGGGAGGTGAATTCACGTGATAAACGGGGGTGGATCCCACTGCACTGGTCAATAGAATATGGACACCTCGAGGTCTCCCGGATTCTTATCGATCACGGCGCAAACATAAACGAAAGGAAGCCGAACTACTGGACTCCGATACAGGACGCAGCGGCCGATGGACGCCCCGAGATCGTGAAACTGTTACTTGAACGTGGCGCGGACACACATGCAATGAATGCGGAGGGTGAAACAGCATACCAACTATCATTGCTAACAGGAAACCCAGATATTGCAGAACTACTTCGCGAGAATGGCGCGGCCAATCTCGGAGAAAGGTTCGACGAGATCCTTTAATCATTTAAATAAATGCGTTATCTGACAGACGCTTCGATTTTAGCCCTTAGAGAAAGCACAGCTTAGAAGGAAATATCTTGCACTGGCATATGCATGTAACTATCATTTGTCTGTAGAATGAGATTCTGCTGAGTTTTGTGCGGGACAATCCGAAACTGTGGGTTAATGATATAGTACTGTAAGCTGCCAGTGCGTCGGAGGCTCGGAGCCACGCTGTAGACCTGTAGTAAGTAGACCTGTAGTAAGTCGGAGCGCCTGTCAGCCACAACTGTACAGTGCTTCCTTATTTGTATCAACATCAACCTCTCGACTTCTTTTCGGATTTTGATCAAGGACGATCAACTCTAGCCGCGGCAGTGCAACTCTTTCTATGTATTGTATCCATTCGTTTAGCTTCGTTTCATATTTATTTTGTTTTATCCGATACTTTTCATGTCTCAGCGCAGCGAAAGCGCGCATGTCTACACGATACCGGTCTTTACTCTCGCTGACGCAAGCGCTCAATAGGGACCTTCATGTATTCAAGTCACCCTCGCTCGTCAAGGATCATCATCTTCATCATCATCAGACCAGAATCTAGTGTTCTCTTTTTCTTTTCTTCTCGTGTGCCTCTCCCCTTCGTTCGACACACTTACCCGCGGAACCGCTGTCCGTGACGACTCTGCCCGTTCTGTCTTTTCTCTCTGTCCATCTTATCGTCCCCCATCTTATCTTGGATGACATTCCCATCTCGCAGCCACTATCTTAGCTACAATAATACAGTAATTACCGGTGACTGCATAACCAATTTCTTTAGGGGGGAACGTTTAGAAGGTCAATGAAGCGCGATGCATGGGTCCAGATCTGCAGCATCTCCCAAGAAACAGGAAATTTCGCCTTCGACATGCGAATTTCAACGCGTACGTTCGCCCAGGCCTACGTTACAAGGACTAAATCACTTTGTCCCTTTCGTGTGCATGTGCTCTTCCGTCCCTGCCTTTAATCACAGTAAGCACCCCCCCACCGGCTTTTTTCATTATCTTGTCCTGGTCATTCCTATCCATATGCACGTCTATCTTGAACTAGAAGACTCAACAAACATCACAGCCAGAACTTGAAAATAGATGAATCAAATTGGCCTGAGACGTGTTACAAACTCTCCGTGAAGCCTTCGACAATTACCTTGGATGCGTTGTATAGAATGCTACTCCTATATGCAACTGATTAGAGCAAGATCTCGATCGATTGAATCATGAGTTTGTTTCTTACAGTGGCCCCGTGGTCTCAAGAAAATGTAGAGGCGTGCGTGTCGGGTTGGACTCGGAAGCACCCTGTGCAGTCACGGCCCGCTCGGTCGTCGAAATCGAAGTGAGGGACTGCTGCACACGCGGTAGATCGTGGGGGAAACAATCGAATACCACATAGTTGACCGTCTGAGGGGAAGAATCCGCATTCGCATGCAAAGGAAATAGCACGCTCTGTATAGAATCGTTGGGAGCACTTGCCTGTGAAGACGTGTCCCATGAGGAAGTGGAATAGTGTAGTTTCCGCTTCTCTTGATGGTCTGTCATCTGGCTTGCCTTCACTAAGGATGCCAACCCCTGGCAGAGCCGCCCGTCAAGTGGGTGCCATAGTACCTCGGTGTACGTGTGTGAGATGCGCTCGGATGCATGCCAGCGGTCTGTTCATGTTGTGATCGTATCATCGTGACTTTGCATGGTGCGAACTGGGTCGATGGACGCGGTGTCTGCGAAATTGGCTGCGCGTTTCGCGAGGGAGCGGCCGTGCCCCATGCCTGGCAGGTCTCGCGCCGCCGATGTATCCAAGGAGGTAATGCGAGGGAGAAGTCATCGTCCACGAACAAGGAGAGGTGAAAAGAGATAAAGAGAAGGACAGGGTGTTGGGTGAGATAAGACAAGCACCAGAGTGATCGGCCAAGATCGCGCGGACAACTGTTCTGCAGACGGTCGCCGAGAAGGAAGCACACGGATGAGAAAAAAAGAAAAGGAGGGGAAAATCTCTAGATTAGACTCGATGAACAATGAACAATGATGCCATCCTCGGCGAGCAGGAAGGCGAGGGTATATACATGCGTGTTGCCTTGTCGGCTAGCTCTATGTTGGTATAGTAATGGCGACCTCGGGGGTGCCGGCGATGGCGATTGAATAGAGTAGATGTATGTGCATAAAGGGAAAACTAAAATAAGATAAAAGAGAGCGTACAGCTGCCGCGTGGTAGTGGCTTGGTGTCGGTAAGCATTGTTCGAGAGCGCGAGACGAGAGGTGGAAAAGAAAGGATACTGTATATGAAGGAGACAGACAGTGAGGGCGGGAAGGACTGTGATTGGATGCGAGATAACGTAAAAAAAAGAAAAAGAAAACAACAAGACCACGTGATGACGGGCGCTCCGATGCGGATGACTGTTCAGTCTCGAGTGTAGCTCGGAGGGGATTCTTAGACCTGGCGGCCACAGTGGATGGTGATCTAGGGGAAAGGCAAAGGTGCTGGCCAGTGATGTTTCGGAAAGTGATAGACGGATTGCGCAGGATGTGGGCCGAAGTTGGCTAGCCGATTAATAGACATAGTTCGTAACGGTGCTAACGGTGCTGAGGTTGTCGGGTTCGGTCTTCCTGCAAGTTGATTAAGGTGTTAGGTGTGTTACACACCCTAGGGCTTGAGCTGTCATTAAGTTCCCTGCCTTCCGTGTGCCAATTAGCCTCTCGCTGACCCGCACCTGAGTGGCACCTCCGACCCTTGATGGTAAGAGACCGCTGCAATCGCATACCAGAACTCTGGGTTGTCTTCGTCTTGTGGGGCTGTGCCGTCGGTAGCATAGACCAGCAAAGCTTGGGGCAACTCCGAGAGAGCGAGTATCTCCCAGACTCGGAAGAGGGCGCCGCGTGTGTCCTTCTTGTAGCTGGTCGAGTTGAGGGCCAGCCAATCCTCCCACTTGGGCAACCCCCAGGGCGGCGGGATGGCGTGGGGCCTGACTTTCAAGACTGTTTCTGATATGAGTCTTCGAGCTATTCCAGTGGGTGCTGTAGCAAAGTTTCAACCCTATGACGAGACTGGTAAAGGGAGATCGCCTTCCGTGATTTGTTCTGTTGTTTCTAGGCGCTTGGGGACTTGTGAATCACATAGGAGCCTGCAAAAGTGTAAGGCGACATCCAGTAGGAGTATGTGAGCACGGAGACTAAAGGGGAGGATCACCGGGATTTCGTGCAGGGGCTCGAGTGGTGCACTGGTGCTGTACGGAAAGACCCTGAGATGAGTTGGTCTACTTGGTTCTGGGCTGTGTCAACCTGCTTTTGAGTGCCTTGGGGTCCCAGAGGGCGAGGCTGTAAGTGAGGACCGCAGGCAGACTCCGTTAAATGCGAGTCTCCAAGAGGCAAAGCCGAGATACCTGAGCGAATTGCCCAGGATTTGCAGGGACTTGAAGGAAGCCTTGGCCAGGTTGCACATTATTTTGATGTGTCAGTCCCTGTAAGTCGGCGCTGAAGAGATACCGGACTCCATCAACGTACATGGGTAGTGGGGCCTGGTAAGGTGCCGGCTCACTGCCTCATTTTATGAAAAAGGGGGAGGTGTAGATGACTGGCGAGATAGGAGCTTTGCACCGCACCTACCAGAAGGGAGGGGGGACTCGGAGACGGAGGCCGTTAAAGTGCAGCCAGATGCGCAGATAAAATTCTGCAGCAGGGTTTTTGCAGCGCTTGAAGATACTCGTGCTCTTTTCCTTACTGGTCTAGCGTGAGAAACCCGCGATAGATCCCGAGATCTAGCCATAGCTGCCACTGTCTTTTTTTTTTTTTTTTTCAAATCCATTAACGTGCGCCTCGGGGTACAGTACCCCATGTAGCACTGACTGTACAATTTATACTACGATTTGTATGCAAACTCTGTGTGATTATCTGAATGCGGAACTACTCCCATGGCCTGGGCCATCGTTGCGTAACGCGAGAAAAGGGTTGGTATTGAGCATGGTGTGTATAGTGTCCATGCCAGGAAGCGGTGGGGAGCGAAGTGCGGAAGCCGAGGGTTGCATTATCGTTGAGGCTTTGTGGGTGTACGCACTTGAACACGCTCTTGGAGGCTGCCCGTTTGTCGTCCAGTCCTTGACTGTTGTTGTTGCGTGCGCGTTGGTCTTGCGCTCGCGTCTGGCGTTACAGGGATAGTTGTGTGTTTTGGGGGGTGGGGGTGGGTGGGTGTGTGGCGGGTGTGTGATGGGTGAGGGATAGGGAAGTGGTGGGGTTTAGGGGTTGTACGTGAATCTGTGACTCGTGTTGATGTAGTTGGTTAGCGGGATGATAGCCTCTTCATCTCCCAGCAGGTTCTCCAATGTTAGTGCCTTATGCCTTCTACTAAGCCTCTTCTCCAGCGCCCATCTTTCGTGTGCGTATCCCGGGCATTCCAAGAGGAAGTGCCTTACCGTCTCGGATCCAGCCCCGCAAGCTGGGCATCTTGCGCTGTCCACTCTTTTGAATCTTTTGAGGTACTCGTTCAGTGGAATGTGCCCGGTGTAGAGCTGCGTAATGAGGCTGGCCGACCTGCGCGAGATGTTAGTATTGCTTATCCGGTGGAGAAAGTGAACTGAAGGGGATTTGTTGTCTATTTTGATGAGGGTTTGCCCTCGTTTGGATTTTCTCCAGTTGTTGGTCCATTTTTGTTTTATCTCTTCATTGCGTCGTCTGTGTATAGCCGATGGGTTGATGGTTAGCGTACGTTTAAGGAAGGTAGGGAGGATACTCTTGTCCGAGCTTTGGCCACTTGCTGCCGTTTGGCTTCTATGTCCGCTAGTTCGTTGCCTGCAATACCAGCGTGCCCTGCTGTCCAACGAAGCGTCAGATTGAATTTCTTTCCGTGTGTGCGTTTCTGCAGCATGTTGCCTAAGCGAAGGATCTCCCTGGCCGCATTGTGCACTGAGCTTCTCATGTTTGTCTGGAATGCTTCGATGGCTGCCTGGTTGTCCGTTCCGATTGCAAAGGGGGCATTTTTACTTTTCTCTGTTTTGATCAGGTGGAGCGCTAGAATGATTCCTATCAACTCAGCTTCGGGTACTGTGTGCTCGGTCTCTGGGCCAAGGTGGTAGTGAAGAACTCGGTGAGGTTTGCCTGGGTATGTTAGTACCGCTGCTGCTCCAACTTTACCTTCGTGTGCTGAGCCATCAGAGTAGACTTTGAATAGCTCGGGTGCGTTGTGATCCTCCGCTATGGACGCCTCCTTGCTTAGTGAAATACTGGTCGTGAATGGGAGCTTGCCTAGGTGTGCTGGGTTGCGTGGTTTGGCTGGGATTTTCTCTACTTGCTTGGGGTCGAAGTTGGTACGGGTGAAGAGGGCATGTAGTGGGGATCTGTGGCGTTTGATGTATCTTTTAGTTGATCTTACCGGTTTGTAAAGTGGGTGTTCTGGTGGGACGGAAGCGAGGCGGACTGCTGCTCAATGGCGCCATTTCTCGACTACTAGTACGGCGGGGAGGAGGAACGAGCAGGTATCCAAGGTGTCTGTGGGGGAGGTGCGGAGGGCACCTGTGATGGCTATCGCTCCACTGCGTTGGATGCTCGTTAGCTGCCTGATTACCTTTGCTGAGCCTGTGTCCCTCGGGCCGGGGTATTCGCTTTCTGTCGGGGGACCGCACCAGACGTCTGCACCGTACAGGATCCTGGGAGTGCTACCCCTATGTATAGGCGACGCGCGTACTTTGGTGTTATTCCCCAGCTTGGTCTGGCTATTCTTCTGATTTGAGATGCCCACTTTGAACCTTTCTCGATTGCGTGTGCGTGTTGTGCCTTCCAGTTGAGGTGTTGGTCGATGATGATGCCTAGGTACTTTGTGGAGTTTGTTGGTGTGAGCGTCGTGCTGGAAGAGATAAGCGTGGTCTCTCTTTTCTGTTATTTCTGTGTGCGAAGTCTATCAGTGCCAGCTTAGAGTGTTCGAGTGGGGAGTTGTGTGTCTTAGACCAATCATAGATACCGCCCTCTCTGATCATCATGTCCAATAGCATACGGTGCGTTTCGCCGAAGTCCTTAGCTGTGGCCATGACCAGAGCATCGTCTACGTATGCTATGGCCGCCTCGTGTTCCTGGTTTGGGACGTCTAGGATGTCAGCATTGTAGAATTGATATAGTACCATAGAGAGTGGGTCCCCTTGCCCGATTCCGTTGTCTATGTTTATGGCATCGGAGACGTGGTCGTCGAATTTGAGGAAAGTGGTTCTCCCTTCTAGCATGCCCATGACAAAGTCAGTGTATCTGCGCGGTATCCTTCTCTTACGTAGGTTGTGTACCAGTCTTGCAGGTACTGCGTTTGGAAATGCGCCTTCCACGTCAAGAAATAGGACTGAGGTGACCTTACCTTGTCTCCATGCGTTCTTGATTTGGTGTACTAGTAGGTGTACTGCGTCTGTAGTTGTGCGGCCGGGTCTTCCACCGAAGTGGTGTGTCGGGAGCAAGTGATACTTTTCGCTGTAGAAGGTGAGTTGGTCTGCGATTACCGCTGCTAATACTTTCCATGCAGTATTTAGGAGTGCAATAGGCCGGTATGCTTTTGCAACGTCGTATCTTGGCTTGCCTGGTTTGCGTAAGACCACTGTTGTGAACGTTTTCCAGGGGGCGTAATGCAGGTTCCGTTCGAGCATTGCCTTATATATGTAGTAAAGCCTATCAATTACGAGATCAGCGCATCTCATTAGGATTATGTTAGGGATACCGTCAGGGCCTGGGCCTTGTAAGGTTTTAACTTCCGGATTTGGTGCGCGATTTGGTCTTTCGTGATGTGATCTGGTTTACTGCACGCTGGCGGATACGTGAAGTCTGGCTGGATTCCTGCATTTGCCGGTCTGGTAGGGAAAAAGCTCTTCGCCAGCACCTGCGATTTTTCGTGGTTAGTGCTGGTGGTTAGTTCCTCCTCACCATTTCTGTGCTTTAGTGCTGGTATTCGTGCTTTCGCCCCGTCTGAGGCTGGTGCAGAGATGTATTTGTGTACTGTCCAGATGTCCGGGTCTACGGCACGTTCCAGCCAGTCTCTCCAGTGTTGGTTTTTGGTGCGTTCGAGGGTGCGGTCATAGGTCTTGACTGCCTCTGCATGTTCCTCATGGATTGGGAGTGCTGGGTTATTTCTGAGTTTGTACGCTTGCCTACCTATTTTGTTCATGTTTCGACGCATTTGTGTGAGTTCCTTAGTCCACCAACGCTTTGATTTGGAGCATATCTTGATGATGGGGACGCTGTCCTCGATTGTTGCCTGTATGGCGATTGTTAGCGTTTCGCAACTTACATTGAGCTGCTCCTGGTTTCTGATTGGCTTCGGGTTCTCCAAGCTAGCTAGTCGCTTGGCTAGGTTCTCACGGAACTCCCCCCAGTCTACCTCTCGGAAGTTACGGGTGGCAGTGGGTTCAGTTATCGGGGTTTCCAGGTTGAGTTTTGTGACCACTGGGAGGTGGTCTGTTTTTGTGCTGCGGAACCGGGTTTCTGTTTCACAGGCTTCTATTAGGTCAGTAGAGTGCTCCGAGATGAATACCTGGTCAAGTCTAGACCATTTCTTGGTGACGTTGTGGAAATGTGTCGGGAGGCCGCTGGGTAACGCAAGTTCCAGCCCTAATGAGGCAACTGCCTCTATAAGGATTTCGGCTGCGTTTAGGGCTTCTGTTGTGAAAAGCCTTGTGTCATTCGGGTCGTCCCAGTGTGGGTGGTGCCTGTTGAAGTCACCGACCCATAAGATGTGTGCTGCTCTTGCCTCAGAGTGTTCCACAACGTCTGGTCGTGATCTGTGGAAGTTCTTTAGCTGATTAATGGTTACGTTACTATTACCGTCATTGTATATGTTAAAGAGAGTTAGTTTTCCCCAGTCGCCTTTGAGGGTAGTTATTACCACGTCGCCGGAGGGGAAGTCGATCTGCTCCCATGTGTCAGTATTGAAAGCAGAGCGAATGAGTGTTAGTGCACACGTTTTGCCTGGGTGGGCGCAATGCGTGGAGGGGTATATTGTGATCCAGTCTTTTGAGGCTATTGAGTTATTGAAGCCATTGATGACCAGTTCTTGTAGCGCTACTATACCTATGTCATGTTTTACTAGTATGTTGTTGCTTAGAAGTGTGTGCTGACAAGCGGGCGATTTGTTGACATTTTGCTGCCAGATTACCAGTCTTTCGGGTGAGTTGGGTCGAACCATGCTCCGGGGGGGTCGTCCATCAGGAATCGGTCTTCATCGAATGCTGTGTCCAAGTGTCCGAGGATTGAGTCGGGTTCCGCCAGGTTAGAGAGTTCGCCCTCCTCTCTGCCTCGGCCTAGCGGGACTAGGTTTGGTTGTGACCTGTTTAGAAGTCTGCTTACCGGGTCATCTGCACCTTGCTGTTGCTGCTCCGGGTGTTGCCTCGTTTGAGCCTGGGAGGGGTCGCCTCTTCTTGGGGTTCTGTTTGTAGGAAGTCGTACGACAGGCTTGGAGGACTTGTAAGTTGCGCCGGAAGGCTGTTTACTGCAAGGTGCCTTGGAAAGCGCTCTTCTAGTGGGATTCTGTTGGGTCTGGTTGTCAGCGACCAGTCCTGTTCGGTAGGGAAATATACCATGTTATTTTCTGGGTATTTCTCGTTGTATGATACACAACGCCTTAGGAATTCCGGGCAGGTTCTGTCCCAGCTGGCATGTGCGTTGGATTTGCACGAGACACAGTAGGTATTGCCTTTGTTCTTGCAGGTGTTTGTGCGGTGGTTCTCTCCACAGGTGCCGCAGGTTTCCGCTTGTGCTTTGCAGTCTTGGGCTTTGTGCTCCCAGCCCCTGCATTTGAGGCACTGAAGGGGCTCCTGCTTCGTCCTTTCCGCTCTTGTTCTTACCCCACAGATGTCCAGTCCGTCCTTGATAATGTGGTTGGCACTGTCTGCTGTTGTTAGTGAAAGTATGGCGTGAGCACGTGTTTGTCCTGAGCGCCTTCTATTGGGCGGCTTGATCCAGCGTGCTTTCTGGATTGTGTGATCCGAGAGGCTGTTTGCCTCCTCGATCTCCCTAAGGTGTGCGCTGCTGTTAGGATCGAACGTAATCGGTACCCACTTCATCATGACGTTGAACTTTCTGTCTCTGATGCAGGCGCCGATTGCGAATTTGTCCAGGAATCTGTCTTCATTGTCGGGTTCCCTTAGCCAGTCTGCTGCTTGTTTGGAGTTGAGGAGCAGGAGTAGCGAGCCATCACGGGTTCTGGTGACGTTCTCAATACTTACCATCTCCGGACGGGTGGGGTCCTCCATTTCGGTGACAGCTTTGTTGGCTTTGTCCTTGAGGTCGAGGAGGCTTGTATTCAACGTTGCATTGTCCTCGGCCACGCTGTAGGCTACGAGTAATTGCCTAGCCCTTCTGTCAAGATCATTTAGCACTTTGGGATCGGCATTGGATCTGAGCGGGTTAGAGGATTTGGCCATTATCGTGTCTCGATAGGACATGGTGGTGTTGGCAATTTTGTCCGTGGTATCATTTACCTTTACCACCTTGTTTTCGAGGTCTTTGGTGGTGGAGCGGAGATGCTCAGTGGCCTTACTCAGGGATTCCGTTGATGAGAGGAGATTCCTCTGGTTGAGCTGAAGATCTGTTATTTTGGCATCTAGGGCGTCTTGGACGGATAGAAGGTCAGCCTTGTAGCGCTCGTATATGGTCTTTACCGCTTGTATAGGAACGTGGGTCCCTTCGTCCTTCTCCTCCCCTTCGGCTGCCTTTTTGGCCAACTCCAATACTTCTGCTAGCGCTGCTTTTGTCTTTCCGGGAGGGTTGTGCTTGGTGATTATTTGTTCCAGCATTGTGGCGATTTTGTGCAGGGTGGTAGGGGTTTTGGTGGTGTTACCTTTCCGTGTCGCCGGAGTGCTGGCTCGTGCGTTGACTTTTGAGGTTACTGCTGGCGATGGGAACTGGGTGGTGTCTGCGTCCTGCGATAGGGAAGGGGTGGTGGATCGGCTTCCCACTCGTTGTCGTAGTTGCCTTGTGCTTGTGTTCTCGGGGGGGAGAGGCTTTTTGCTCTTGTACGGTTCATCATCGAGCTCGGCCGGCATTTACCTCTTAATTGTTTATCTTAGATTTGTAGGATATGATGGAGAAGCTTAGATATGGGAATAGGGTGGTATTGACTATATCACTAATCTATAATCCACGTTCGTTGGCGAAGGTTATGCCGCGGAGGTGGTGGTTACCAGAAAAGGAAGTCCCTCGCTGCCACTGTCTTCTTTTGCTTTTCTCTACTGTACTCGCATAGAACTCTCAAAACCAAACCTATACGGCCTCAGAGACTCCGCTCACTACAGTACCAGTCACCGTCGATCATCGTCGGCTCACCACTAACCCGTGTCTTGCGCCCACCCGTGTAACTTACTGTAGATGGCAGGCACCTTTCCCGTGTCCCGGGCCCCCGGCCGGGCCAGAAAGCGCCAGACACTTTACGCACACTGTAAGTTACATGTACCGTTAAGTTGCTGTAATACTTAGATTTTATTAGAGTATTGCCATACTGAGCTAGCCTCGCAGTGCGGTCTTCTCGGCGTGACCTTGCACCACACCACATGACAGTTGCGCCGTTTCTCAATATCTCAATCAATCACAGTGACGTGGGAGTCTCCACAGCCCCGAATAGCTGAATCGGAATAATTGAATACAGTACAGTAGATCCAAGTAGATCCATTAAAATCCTCGTTCCCCCCATTCCCTCCATCCCCTCTGAACCAAAGATTGCGAATGATCCGTGGCCCCTATGTCGTCTATGCAACCAACATCCTCGGCATCCTCCACTTACAACATCGAATTGATCACCAATGCCTTGGTCGACTATGCAAACATAACAGGAATAGATCTCTCCGAAAATCCCTTCACTGAAGCGATCAAACAGGCAAATTCTCCCGGGGAAATCCTAGAACTGCTCCAAGAACGAGAGAAGGCATTCAAAGACTATCGGGAAGGAAATCAGACTTTGATCAGCTGCCTTCGCCCGGCGGTGAATGTCATCCAGGCGTTCTCGGGCATTTTAATTCTAGGCGATGCGGTCAGCCTGGTAGTCACGCATGCCATCTGTAACTCTTCTAACGTGGCCTCGGCAGGTCCCCCTCCCTGCGGCAAACGCACTGTTCGTTGGGATCCATGTCCTCCTCTCTGTTCGTCCGTTTGATAAGTTCTTTAAATTGTCCCCTTGTGATATATGAGTTTTCCAGGCCGCCCATGGGGTTACATCAAGTTACGATGCCCTCCTGGACCTCTTTGAGTCCTTGGGGAATTTTCTCAAGCGTCTCGAGGTCTATACAACAATCCTGCCTACTCCGGCGATTACGGATCTTATTGTCAAAATAATGGCTGAGTTACTTTCTGTGCTTGCGTTGGCTACAAAACAAATTAAGCAGGGGCTGTTCAGTGAGTGCGCCGTTATATATACGTTACTCATGTTCAAAATGTCACAGAGAAATTTGCGAAGAAGTTGTTGGGGAAAAGGAAAGATAAAATACAGGCTTCCCTCGAGAGATTGGATCGATTAACGAAGGACGAAGGACTGTCGACCGTTGCACAGACCTTGAGTGTTGTCCATTCGGGTATGTTTCTCGCAACAAACAGATATCACCCTGACTGACTTCAGGACATTGTCGCTCTTAAAGTTCACCAAGCATCAAACGAAATGAAACGTTTGTTGCTCCTCCCCTTCCTTTCATTACCGAGACCGACTGTTATCTTTAGGCGATCAGCTCCAAATATGGCTGTCCCCTCCTGATCCGTCGACGAATCAGAACTTCGTTTCGAAAGCACGACTTAAAGGAACCACAGAATGGTTCTTCGAGAGCAGTGCGTTAACAGAATGGAAGGCGAACGGGTCACTCTTATGGATTTATGGAAAACGTACGTCTTTCGAAATACCGATGAGGGCCCTACATCTTTAACTTGTTGATCCCACAGCGGGCGCAGGAAAGAGCACACTTCTGTATGTCATAACTTTATTAGATGATTGTTCGAGGTCATTCATAGGGCCTACTAGATCTGCGATTATTCAAGACGTCAAGGGCATGCACGAAGCGGGATTGGCCATGATGGCGTACTACTACTTTGACTTCCGAGATGTCAAAAAACAAGATTGCTATGGCCTACTCTCCTCCCTCGTTTCGCAACTCTCTGCCAAATCCGATTCTTGTTACAACGTCCTCTCCAATTTATATTCAGACTACAATCGCGGCATGCATGAACCCGATATTAACGCGCTGAAAAAATGTTTGATGGATATGCTGAGCCTGCCAGGACAAGACCAAATTTATATCATTGTCGATGGTCTCGACGAATGTCCCAATTCCCAGGGGACGCCGTCCGCTCGCCAGGAGGTTCTGGAGTTTGTTAAAGAATTTGTCGATTTGAAACTTCCGAATCTTAATCTATGTGTGGCGAGTAGACCGGAGATGGATATCCGATTGGTTCTCGAGCCGTTGACGAGACTCAAGGTTTCTCTTCATGACGAGATTGGGCAAAGGAATGACATCACTGAATACATCAATTCTATGGTCCGTTCGGACCGGAGCATGCGGCGATGGAACGAGGAGGACAAGAAACTTGTCGTCGATACGTTATCTGGCAAAGCCGATGGCATGTAAGTCATCTCATACTCCTCTCTTGTCTTAGGCTTCACAATGGAGGCTGAAATGGTCTTGTAGGTTTCGCTGGGCGGTCTGCCAGGTTGACAGGCTACGTCGCGCTCTTCCTCCGAGTATTCGGAACGTCTTAAACGACTTGCCGAAGACTTTGGACGAAACTTATAGCCGTACCTTGCTTGGTATTGATGAAGAGAAACGCGAATATGCCCAACGACTCTTCCAATGTCTCATGGTGTCTATTCGCCCTCTTCGTGTCGAAGAGCTGGCGGACGTTCTGGCAATTCAATTCGACTCGGGCGGGGAAGCGCTCCCTACATTTAACACAGATTGGCGTCCAGCATGCGCAGAAGAGACGATTATGTCCGTATGCTGCAGTCTCATCGCCATCGTCGACAGGGGAACCCATCAGGTAGTACAATTCTCTCACTTCTCTGTCAAAGAGTACTTGACATCGGAGCGACTCGCGGCGGCTGAAGATCGTCTTTCGTACTATCACATTCTCCCAGAACCCGCACATACCATTCTTGCACACGCCAGCCTCAGTGTCCTCCTCCGCCTTGACGACAAAATTGACAGAGACGCCATAGCTCACATTCCCATCGCCCCATATGCCTCTCGGCACTGGGTCGATCATGCCCACTTTAGGAACGTATCATCTCACATTAAGGAGGGAATGAAGCGTTTATTTGATCCCGCAAAGCCACATTTCGCGGCATGGGTCTGGCTATACGACATCGACCGTTATTGGACGGAGCGCATGCCCACGATGCATCCGACGCAGCCCGAGGCTGTGCCACTTTATTTTGCCTCTCTGTGCGGTTTCGTGGATCTCGCAGAGTACCTGATCACTGCAGATTCACGCAACATCAATAGCAAGGGCGGTTCTCACACAACTCCACTACATGCCGCTTCAGTCAAGGGACATTTAGCAGTCACATCGCTCCTCCTTAGAAATGGTGCCGATCCCGACTCCCGTGACTATCTTGGCAGGACTCCTCTTCATACGGTGACACACTGCCAGGCCGGACAGCTCGTCACAGCGAAATCATTACTCGAGATCGCTCGTCTCCTCGTCAATTATGGCGCGAATGTGAATGCCCCCGACGATGAAGACTGGTCCCCACTCCACAAGGCGGCGCAATCGGGGTATTGTGATATCGTGGAACTGCTACTTGGATCTGGTGCAATTCTCAATGCTCTGAATATGAAGCAAGAGACACCGTTGGACATGGCCTGCTTTAGCGGGAAGTTTGAGGTGGCACAGTTCCTTATAGATCACGGCTCAGACATCAATTCTCGACATGGGAGGGGCTTCATTCCATTACACGCTGCGTCACAACATGGACATGTTGACGTTGCACGGCTCATGATAGACCGCGGCGCCAATGTGAACGCATGCGAGGCGAGACATTGGACTCCTCTACATCAAGCGTCGCGATATGGATACCTTGATCTTGCACGGCTCTTGATAGACCGTGGCGCCGATGTGAACGCACCCGCTGCACGGCTTTTGACAGACCTCGGTGCTGAGCTGAACGCACTCAGGCCAGATCGCTGGACTACGCTGCATCTCGCGTCCCAAAATGTTGACAGCAAGGAGTTGACTCCCTTGGGCTTGGCATCGTGGTTTGGGCACCTCAATATAGCGCGCTTCCTGATCGAGAAGGGCGCAGCCGTGTCTGCCCCGGATAAGGAAGGCGACACTCCATTCCACTTGGCGTCGCGTCAGGGGCATCTCCACGTCACGAAGTTATTGCTAGAGTGTGGTATCGATGTCGACATTCGGAACCAATATGGACAGACACCACTATACCAGGCATCTAGTAACGGGAAGCTCGATGTTGCACGCTTCCTGATCGAGCAAGGCGCAGATATCCACATTGGGGACAGCAATAATTCGAATCCTCTGCACATCGCATCGCTAAACGGACACCTCGACGTCGTGAAACTGATGATCGACACTGGTATTCCTGTCGACATTCGGAACGGGTCCCAAAACACCCCGCTGGCATTGGCGTCGAGCAAGGGTAAAGCCGAAGTCGGGCGCTTCCTCATCGACCGAGGGGCTGACCTGAATGTGCGGGACGACCAGAGCCAGGCTCCACTGCACCTCGCCTCACAACATGGACGCCTTGACATGACACGGCTGTTGCTTGATCACGGAGTTGACCCGAACATCAAGCGCAATGACCTCTGGAGTCCCTTACATTTAGCATCGGCCAATGACCACCTCAAGGTTGCCAAGTGGCTGGTCCAGCATGGCGCAAGTGTCGACATATCTACTGACAAGCAAGAAACTCCGCTCTATCACGCAGTAACGAACGGGAATGCCGCAATCGCCCGTCTCCTGATCGACCATGGAGCGACCATGCATACTGCGGACAGCAACGGCTGGACTGTATTGCATGCCGCGTCGCGACGTGGGCATCTTGGAGTTGTAAAGCTGTTGCTTTTGCAAGGTGCTGATGTCGACGCCCTCAACAAGGCCGGCAGAAGTGCAGCCGAGTTGGCATCGGAGAATGGGCAACCTGAAGTTGCGAAGTTCATCTCCGAGTACAAAGCAAATGCAGATACCCGAAACAACTTACTGTGCACGACATTGGACGCAGTTGAGTACGGCGCGGGAGGCAATGGGAAAGACGAGGGAAAGATTTTATTGCACGCTGCCGCAGAAGAGGGCGACGTTGACACCGTGGAGTCATTGCTCGAACGGGAGTGGATATCAATGCCCGCAATGCAGGTAACGAGACTCCGTTAAAAAGAGCCGCAGCAAAGGGGAACGTCGATGTCGTGCGCTTGCTCGTCGAGCGGGACGCGGAGGTGGATTCGCGTGATGATAAAGGGTGGACGCCACTGCAAGTAGCATCACGATACGGACACCTTGAGGTCTCCCGGATTCTTCTCGATCACGGTGCAAACGTGGAAACAAGGAGGCATGACTATTGGACTCCGATTCAACTCTCAGCCGCCAACGGACACCTCGAGGTCGTGAAACTGTTACTTGAACATGGCGCGGACATGCATGCAATAACTTCGGAGGGTGCAACAGCATACCAACTATCGGTGCTAACGGGAAACCCAGACATTGCAGAGCTACTTCGCGAGAATGACGCGGGCCGACTCGGAGAAAGGTTCGACGAGTCCCATTTATGACTTGAATGCGTTATCTGACCGACGCTTCGATTTTAGCCCTTATAATTAGAGGATGCACTGCCTTGAAGAGAATGTCTTTAACTACGATAGTGTGTAACTGTCATTTGTCTGTAGAATGGGATTTTGTTGGGTTTGGTGCGGGTCAATCCGAAACAGCGGGTTGATCCGTTGATGATTACAGTACAACAGAGAGGTACTATTACAGTATTGGCGGGGAGTGGTTAGTAGATCAAACGAAGCGCGAGGCATCCCATGAAACAGGAAATAACCAGGTTTATCAGGTTCTATCACTTCTATGTCACCGCACCACGGACGGACTTCTAGATCTAATAAAAACTGAGTCCCTCTATAAAAACCTGGCGCAGCCCGATGTGGGGAACGGAAATGCAAAAGTTGCGATGTTCTTCCCCTTTTCCCTGGTGTCCAAACGGCAGATGAAACCAAGCTTCTCTCGTGAGGCTACACCTGAATCTGTGTTTCAACCGGGCCGGCTCGTCAAGGATCTTCATCTTCGTCATCATCAGACCAGAATCGTTTCTTTTCTTCTCGTGTGCTTCTCCTCTTCGTGGGACACTCGTACCCGCGGAAGCGGCGGAACTGCTGTCCGTGACGACTCTGTCAACTTCTCGCCCGTTCTCTCTTTTCCCTCTGTCCATCTTATCGACCCCCATCTTATTAGTATCTTGGACGACATTCCCATCTCGCAGCCGCTACCTTAGCTACAGTACTACAGTAATTACCGGTGACTGCATAGCCGATCTCTTCACATGGCAACGTTTAGGAGGTCAATCAAGCGGCGTGATGCATGGATTCAGATCTGCAGCATCCCAAGAAACATGAATCACCGTCTTCGACATGTAAGTTTCAACGCATACGTTCACCCAGGCCCACGTTACAAGGACTAAATCACTTTGTCCCTTTCGTATGCATGTGCTTTTCCGTCCCTGCTGTAAGGTGGACGACCTAGGTGCGCTCGTACAGACTGCCCCAGCGCCCCTAGCCATGTGATCTGAGCCATCCGGGGCAGCCTAGCTTCGATCTCTCTTCCGACACATCGACTCTCCCTCGCCCTGGATTGCTGGACTTGGTTTAGTTGGCCTAAGTAACGCACATCATTCTTTTATCACAACTTACCAGTACCATTTTCGACTCCTCACGTTTTACCACCTTCAGTATTAGTAATTTAGTAAATTCACACTCATTTTCAAAGCGATGTCATTCGAGTCTTGATACCATACATCATGGACACACTTCCCTTGCTCCTGTTTATTCCTGACATTCAGTACAAAGTGGCCAGACCTCAATTGCTATGCATACACACATTTTAGCCCTCAGTAGTGTTCATTCGTGCATCACGTCATGTGACATGCTAGTGACCATGTGGTTGACACACGTTCCTTTCTTTACCAATGCGCTCTCATTTCAACTAGAACTAGCACTTACCTGTGCTATGCACGGTCAGAATTTTTGCTTAATAACATACTTCGACCATGTTTCACGCTGAGAAATATAACAGTGTTGACATCCGAGTAGACTACTATGTCATCAGTATGACCTCTCCTCAACACATACTTCCACTCCACTGCAGCGACCACCACAGGCAACAACTGTGTGATGCCTGAGCAGGTGTCGTTGATGTTTAACGGTCTCTGGTGTGGGTCTATCTCACCAAATGAGCTGGGAAGCACAAAAGCTGGAAGAGGAGGCAAGGTTGAAGGTGGGCTGCGAGAAACTGCTGACAATCATATCCATTGGTTCGGCAAGATTCAAAGCAATATTTATTAATGAAGGAGTAGCAAATACAGTAGCAAATACATGGTTTAATGAGTCAATCTAAATCTCTCCGAGCATTTGGAAAATCTCTGGGTACACAATGTTGCATAGCTGCGCCTCCGTGGCTGTGGGTGGAAGAAGTATCTTGACATGCTTGCCAGATGTTGCATGTGACAGTGTCACCGTCAGGTCCCGGTGTCGTACTAAGTCGTTCGATCGGTCTGTAGACTTGTCCTTAGACAAGGAGCTGTCCGCTCAAATGTGGGACAGAGGGACAACAAGATGTGGAGAAGTGCTCGTCGCGACTCAACAATACGTCGAGAGTCTGAGACACTCTAAGAGTTCAGTCTGGATGCTGGTAGACTTCCTGTATTCACAAGAAGAACGAGCCTGAAGGGCCGTCCCGTCTACTGGAGCGCTTATATATGGGCATGGGCATAGGGTTCTGAGTCAAGGGCTTAGGGCCCAGGGTCAAGGGTTACAGGAGACAATAAGGGCACAGGGTTGCAAGTCTCGATCGTATCGTACATCAGTCATCAGTCCGGAAGCGAGAATGTGGGCAGAGAATGAGTCACCGAGACGCGTAATCGTAACATTACCCCCCTCTTAACGTCTTTAGCCACCGTAGGTATAGATGGTCGATGGGCACCGCTGTCTGAAACGCCTGTGGTCCGATGGGACGTGGCATGCCTCTTCCCGGGTACAGCGGGTGTGCGGGCGACGGCATGCTTGTTCTGCGTGTCCCCATTGGGCACACAAGAGACACTGGCGTAGCTGGGTGCACTGCTCGGTATTGTGATAGCGTCCTTCGCACCACAGGCATCCCTCGGCCCTAGTGGTGCTTGGTCGTCGGTCCGCTGCCAGGTCGTTGATAGCTTCCTGGCGCCTCTCCTGGCTCCATCGATCATCGTAGATGTAATCCCAAACGACCCGAGGATAGACTCGGGCGTGGGCGTTCGCCTCGGCCAGTCGTCGCGCCGATTCCCAGGCGAGTCGACGCGTTCGATGGAGGGTGTTCCTGGCGTTTCGCACTACCAATGCCTGTTGTTGGATTTCCCGCTGGTAGTATCGATAGCGGAGGATCTCGGCGAGTAGCGTCTCGTCTCCTTCTTCAGTTAGGGCGGCATTGATTAGTGGTGTGTAGGACGCTCCTTCCCTAAAGACTGCTAGCTGGTGATCGGTCATTATGGGTCGCGGGTAGTTGGATGGTCGGGCGTGAAGCGGTCGGGTGTGTACTGGGCAGTGAAGCCCTAATGTGGCCATCAGTTGGGGCGATCCCGACCGATGATCTATCTGAATGAACGGGGCGAGGACCAGGTCGTCGTCTCCCCCGGGGATGGTGAATCGGTAGATAATCCCTTCGTCGTTTCGGTTGCGGTGCCACCCGGGCCCCGGCCATATGTTGACCTGGGGTTGCGGCAGGTGCGTCGTATCTACCAGTGTGGGAGATGGGGATCGTGGTGTTGGTGGCGGCGGTGGCGTGTGTCTCTGATGTATCGAGGCAGGGGTGAAGGAGATCGTGTCGGGCGCGGATAGGCTGGGTCCGGAATCGGGGTGTCAACCCTGGGAGGAACGGGAAGGGGCTCGGCCTCGGGGTGGGGGAGTTAGGCCCAGGTACGGAGGTGAAGGTGTCCTGGGCAGTACCCGGCCCAGGGCGTCGTGGGTCGTGGTCACGTCGGTTGCCGGTTCCGAAAGTGCTGGCGACCCGGGACCGGGATGTCGTTGATGTCGATAACGATTCTGCCTGTGACATCATTGGGATGGAGGTCAAGGTCTAAGAGTTGGGTGTCTAGATGTCGGCGTTCTCCCGGCTGCGACTCTACGAATTCTCGGGCTTCCGTACGTTTGCCCCATAGAGGTACCGTACTAGTCCGGCTTCGGCAACCTGCATGGAGGCCTGTTCGAGATGGTAGGCTTGCTGCCCTTCCAGTCGATAGGCTATGACATTCGCGATCTCGGGACGAACCGCGTTACGTGGTCGAGGGCCATCAAGAAACGTGCTGGTGAGGTCGGGGGTGGTCTGGGTCTGTCGGTGGCGTTCTGCTCGTTCAGCACGACGAGCTTCGCCATCTGGGTCACTTATGAAGGTGTGGTGGAGTTCGGGGGTTGTTTGGGAGTGTCGGCGGCGGTCCTCTCTGTCGATGCGACGAGCTTCGTTGTCGTTGAAGGCGGCCATAAAGGTGTTAAAGTCTGCGAGATATGGAGTCCAGTAGGAGGGCATGCAGTGGAGTGGGGAGGATAGAGAATCGCTAGCGGCGATGGGGTCCTTTTATACATCAGGTCGTCCAGCCGTAGCGGATGCTTTGTATTGTTCGATCAATTCGTCAGCGTGTATGTCCTGCTGATCAACCCATGAGTCATCCGCAGTCGGATACCCCTTCCAGTGCACGAGGTATTCAAGTCGCCGTCCTCGCCCTTGCGCCTGGCGTCCCGGATGTACTCGATTTCGTACTCTTCTTGCCCTTCGACCAGGTCAGGTGGTGGCCTCGTGTAGCTCGGTCCATATGCTTCCGTCTCTTTATACGGTAGGAGGAGGTCCACGTGGAAGACGTTGTGGATTTTCATTGACGGGGGGAGGTCTAGGCGATATGCCACTGGTCCTATCCGCTCTGTGATTGTGAAGGGTCCGTACCTTTTGGGCAGGAGCTTGCGTGTCCCTCTGACTTGGAGGTTTTTGCCCTCTAACCACACTTGATCGCCTTTGTTCATCTCCGCTGGTTTACGTGCGTCCTTGCCTCGTTGCAGTGCCTCCAGAAGCTTCTGGACTCGTTCTCGTGTCTCCTGGAGGGCTCGAACCCGGTCTGCTGATGCTGGCACATTGTCCGACTGGAACTTTACGTGTACCTGCGGTTTGAAGCCCATAAGGAGTTCGTGAGGCGTATGACGTGTCGCGTCATGTTTCCACGAATTGTGAGCATATTCCGCGAGTGGGAGCAGTTTTACCCAGTTGTCCTGTCTACCTGTGGTCCACGCTCGAAGATACTGTTCTATCCAGGCGTTCATCCTTTCCGTCTGTCCGTCTGTTCTAGGGTGGAATGCGGTTGACAAGTTTTGTTGAATGCCTAGGCTTTGGCATAGGGATCTCGAGAATTGCGATGCGAAGCGTGGGTCTCGGTCTGAGATGATCCTTTTGGGGATGCCCACCCAGGACGTTAGGTTACGGAAGTACAGATCGCCACTCCAGGTCCATCGATGGTCTTGTTACACGGTATGAATTTTGCCGCCTTTGTGCATCCTTGGTCTACTATGGTCAGTATCGCGTCGAAGCCGTCTGATTTTGGGAGGTCTGTGATGAGGTCCATTGATACATATTGAAATGGGCCTTGTTCTACTGGGGTGTCGAAGCGCTGTAAGGGTGCCTTTCTCCGAGGTAGGTTCGTTTTAGTTTCTTGACACGTGGGGCATCCTTTTACGTATTCTTCCACGAACTTTCGTAACCTGGGGCCTTCGTAGTGTTCCCGTACTAGCTCCCATGTGTTCGCTATACCTGGGTGTCCCGCTGAGGGTGTGTCGTGGAGTTCTCGACCGCTTGTCTTCGCTTGTGTGGGTCGTCTGCGAGATATGTTTTTTTGAGAAAGAGGTGGTCTTGTAGAAGTATGCGTGGTTCTTCAGAGTTCACTCCCTCGTTAAGGTCTTTGCGACGGGACAGGAGGTCCGCGATGGTGTTAGACGTGCCGGGGATGTGTTCTAGGGTGTAGTCAAAGTCTTGTAGGAATTGAAACCAACGTGCTTGTCGTCCAGTGACTTTTTGCGGTTGGCGGAAGTATTGGAGGTTTTTGTGATCCGTGCGTACACGGATCGCATGGCGGGCACCGAGTAGAAAGGGTCGGCCACATTTAAAGCCAAAGACTACTCCGGCGAGTTCCTTGTCGTGTGCGTCATAGTTTCGTTCGGCGGGGAGCAAGCTTCGCGAATGGAATGCGATTGGGTGTATCCCATCCTCGAATTCCTGCATGAGGACCGCACCAAGTGCGTATCCTGAGGCATCTGTTTCGAGGATGAATTGTCGATTCCAGTCGGCAGTTCGTAGTACCGGGTAGGATATGCAGGTGTTCTTGAGCTGTTCGAAAGGCGCTTTGTTCCTCTGGTCCCCATGACCATTGTCTGGTTTTCTTCGTGAGGTCGTTTAGGGGTCGTGCCATGTGGGAGAAGCTTGGGATGAAAGCCCGGTAGAAGTTGCAGAATCCTAAGAAGCTTCTTACTTCTTTGACAGAGGTGGGGACGGGCCACTTTGCGATGCCTTCTACTTTGATGGGGTCCATCTTAACCTTGCCTCCTCCGATAATGACGCCGAGGTATTCGACCTCTTTTACGTGGAAGAAGCATTTTTCTGGTTTGAGGAAGAGGTCGTGGTGGGCGAGTTTTGTTAGGAAATGGTGGACTTTCGCTTTGTGGTCTGCTTCATCGTCCTCGGTGGCCACTACTGCATCGTCCATATAGATCTTGAGCCATCCTTGCGCGATTTCTTCTTGGAAGATATCGTCCATCATAGTCTGGAAGGTGGCCGGCGAGTTGGTCAGTCCAAAGAACATGACCGTAGGTTCAAAAAGTCCTTCGCTTGTTTTAAAAGCCGCCTTCCACTCGTCTCCTTTTTGATCCGAACGTTGTTGTATCCCCACCGGATGTCGAATTTAGAGAATAGTTTTTTGTCGGCGACATCATGGATTAGGTCGCTGATGAGAGGGAGCGGGTACTTGTTGGGTATTGTCCATTTGTTAAGATTTCGGTAGTCCTGTACTGGTCGGTACTTCCCGTCTTTCTTTTTAATGAAGAAGAATCCGCTGGCATATGGGGAGTTCGACCGGCGGATGCGCTTTAGTCGTAGGTTACCGTCCAGGAATTTTTCTGTTCTTCTTTCTCTTTAGGTGCCAGTGGATATACCTTCGCGTCAATGGACGTGGGTGCGTCGGGCTTGAGGTCTATCGCGTGATCCCAAGGTCGTTCACTGGGGAACCGTTCGGAGGCTTGCTCGGAGAATACCTTTTCGTGACTGTGGTACTCTACTGGGACCAGTTCGTCCCATGTCCTCTGTTTTTTGTCCGCGGCTTGCTCGCGAGTTGTTGTGCCATGGTGACTTTGGCTATCTTTTCGTGGAACCATCCTCCTTCCTCTTCTTGCCAGTCAGTGCAGTCCGAGAGGATGAAGGTTCCTGGTGCTTTGCCAGCTGTCCAATCTATTTCTGGATTGGCCGCTTCAAAGAATGGGTATCCTAAGATCAGGTCGTCTTCTCCGATGTCCGCTATTAGGAAGCGGTGTCGGTTTATCGTATCGTTGTACTGGACCATGAGATCTGCTGCTTGAGTGATCTTTCCGAGTCGGTTGGTAGTCCCGTCGACGTTCCTGACTTTTCGGGGTCGTTTGAGCTCCACAGTGGTGATGTTGTTCTTCTTTACTACGTTGGGATTGATGAAGCATTCTGTGGCTCCGCTATCGAGGAGTGCTTCTTGATCGGTTCGTTGGTCGGTCGTGTATAGCGTAAGGGGAACTTTGATGAATTTATTTTTGCTATGTACACTGAGTCCGTACTACAGGCCCGAGCGAGAGCCGTAGCGCTCAGGCCTCTGGAAAATCCTCGTTCGCTGTCTCTCCCATGACCTTCTTTAGGAAGATGTCCCTTTGCTCGTCATTGAGCTTTAGTGCGTATTCGGCAAGCGCGTCTCCCTGGTCAAGTTTGTCATAACTTGGTGGGCTGTCTCGGGGGTCGTTGCGGTAGCTTTGATACGTGGTTTCCTATCAGGGCAGTTTCGCGCCACATGTCCTTGCTTGGAGCATTCGTAGCAGCGTCCCTCTTGCCGATGTTTTTGTTTCTCGGCCTCGGTCGTGGCCTTCCTGGCTACGGCACTTGTATCCATTGCATTTGGGTCTCGCGGTGGAAGCATCCTTGGTCCTTGTCGCGGCCCCCTCGGTTTCCTCCACGGCCGCGCCATGATGACAGATTGGCGAAGCTGTTGTTTCTAGGAGAATTCCTAGGCTGGGTTGCCGAGAATTCTCCCTGAAGGCTTTGTCTTTTTAGCCATACTTTGTGATTGCGCTGGGCTGCGGTGGTCCAGCCCTCGAAGGAGTCTGGGTCTTGTAACTGGAGGCACGACGTTGCCAAGGCTGAGGGGAGTCCTTGCGCGAACCTTCGGAGGACTTCTGGTTCATCGACATTATGCCCTCCTCGATGGGCCAGTTGCTGGAAGCGTGCTATGTATGCGTCTACATCTCCTTTCTCCATCTTGAGTTGCCGTAGTTCGGCATTGGCTCGCTCGTGTTCTGTGTAGTCGATGAAGGCCTTTTTGAACTCCACCTCCATGACGTCCCATTCAGTCATCTGCCAGGGAGGTGCGATTTTTCCAACGCTGATTTTATCGAGCCAGTCGTCCTGCATCATTACCCATCCTTCGGTGTCCTTTCCTTCGATGAGGGATAGGAAGAAGTTACACTTCTTGAACGGGTCTTTCGCGATATCCGCGTCGTAATTCATGCGCATGTAGCGTTTGAAAGCTGCGAGGAATTTTATGGTGTCGCTGCGATCTCCGGTGAATTTGGTTGGCGTGATCCCTTCCAGCTTTCTTCCCCTTTTGGTTTCTTTTCCTCATCTTCGTCCAGGTCTTCGATCCCGAACGGGTCGTCTCCCGTGCCTCGTGGTCTTCTTGGCTTCATTCCCCCTCCTCCTCTCGGTGTCTGTGAGGATAGTGGGTAGGTGGGTTGTGTGGGGAATCCTCCCGTAGTGGAGTGATGGGATGAGGCGGGAGTGGGTGCTCGCGAGCTGGGTAGTGGTGCGCTTGTGGCGTCCAGTGTTCCTAGGTTGAGCCCTTCGACGGGCCATTCTTTAAGGTTTAGGGATAGTCGCGCCCTTCTATAGGCTTCCCATGTATCGTCCCGTTTCCTGATTTCGAACCAGAGTCCATAACCGTTGGCGATTCCAATGACGTGTTGGTCTACGATCGCGTAGTAACCCGTCCATGGGAGTCTCACCGGTTCTACTCCGGTTATTTGAAATGTGAGCCCTGCGGTGTATTCCGCTGGGATCTCATCGCTTCGTTCGGGTGTCAGTGCAAAGGGTAGTCGGATCAGGGCGGCATCTTCTGCATCGAGGGGTCGTCGTCCTTCTTCATAGTCAATTCGATATCGCCAATCTCGTCCTCGGATTGGTTGCTTTTGCTTCGATGATGAGGCCATCTGAAGAGGCTCGTTCTAATGTCACCGTCAGGTTCCGGTGTCGTACTAAGTCGTTCGGTCGGTCTGTAAGCTTGTCCTTAGACAAGGAGCTGTCCGCTCAGATGTGGGACAGAGGGACAATAAGAGTGAAGAGATGCTCGTCGCGACTCTACAATACGTCGAGAGTCTGAGACACCCTAAGAGTTCAGTCTGGATGCTGGTAGACTTCCTGTATTCACAAGAAGAACGAGCCTGAAGGGCCGTCCCGTCTACTGGAGCGCTTATATACAGGCATGGGCATAGGGTTCTGAGTCAAGGGCTTAGGGCCCAGGGTCAAGGGTTACAGGAGACAATAAGGGCACAGGGTTGCAAGTCTCGATCGTATCGTACATCAGTCATCAGTCCGGAAGCGAGAATGTGGGCAGAGAATGAGTCACGAGACGCGTAATCGTAACAGACAGTGCGACATATAGTTGACCATGCAAAAACACGGGTTCATGTAGATCAAGGCCTACATGGCAGACAGATTGTCCCTGTGCCTTGTTGATGGTCAAAGCAAATGCCAAGTGAACAGGAAACTGACAACAGCACAGAGCCACAGATGGAAGGTCATGCCAGGTTGGATAGAGGGAATGAGTGCAATGCGTGGAATGAATGTGATTTCACCATTGTGTTGTCCTCCAAGTATTTTAACTTTGAGCATGCAACCAGTTGCCTGTTGAAGTATCAATCAAGTGCCATTGCATAGGCCTCAGGCTGGTGCAAGATTTCAGAGTAAAATGAGGGAACAACCCCTTTTGAGGTGAAGTTCTCCAGGAGGAAGCCCCAATGCATCAATCAAGCGTAGAAATCGACAGGGATGTTGTCAGGCTCAGAGTTGATACTGGCTCTGTCTCAACAGAGTCTCCAAAGGCTTCAATTCTGCTGACTGCCAGTCCATGGGTCAAAAAACTGGAGAGGATTATGTTAATTGTGTCAAACCTTGTTTCCCGGAGTAAGCTTCAGAAAGACCATCTTGCTGATGGTCGTGGTAGCCCCATCTGGGCCCAGCTTTTGCCCTTTTCAAGGCCCAAACTTGGCCCATGTTTTTCGCTCTGCCATGGCATGCTCCACTAACGACTTCTGCAGAGTTCGCTTGATCCTCCTCATGATCTGCTCTAATTATGACTCACAAAGCAGAGGTGGTACCACCATGACATACTTTGACCTTCTTTCCCTCCTTGTTTACCACATATTCTACTATTGTCTGAATACCATTGTCATCGGTATAATCTTTGCCTTTGGGAAACTAATAGCTGATATAACTGTCAGACTACATTGATGAGATACAGACTGCCAACGCATCTGAATGAGCAATCACGAAGATCAATGTATAGAGAAAAAAAAGACATTGCAGTCTATATACTCAGTAGTGAAGGATTCGAGACAATCCATGAAAGCAGGAGAAGATTCTCAAATACTGAGTTAACTCACCTACATCTACATGTGCAGATTGTGATGTGATGTGTAATGGACAAAAGGTTCTCAAAAGCAAAGGAAGATCACAAAGAGAAAAGAAGGTGTATGAGTCACACACCAGCAGTGCCGAGTCACATGCGCCTCAACCAATCATAATGTAAGATTGTCACGACTATGTTGTTATTAAAAATAGAAGATACAGTACATTTTTTGAGGAAGATTCATGAAGGTTGAGGAATGTACACTGGACAGCATCTGTGACTCATCTATCATCACACGTGAATGTCTGTTCTTTGTCTCCGATTATCGGCCAATCAGAATGCAAGATCTTGACATAAGCCACGTGGTTTGACTTGTCCCCCATTGTTTATAATATAGAGGATTCTGCCTCTCCCACTCTGAACCCTAGATAGCTGAGTCATGTACTTAAGACGCTTCAAAGGACACTCGGAATCAGATTTCCCCAGTTCACATTTCTCTCTTTTTGTTTGCCTTACCTGCATGCTTTTGCCTTCTGCCTTGATACCCTCTGACCTGAATGATGCTGCGCCAACCTGAGCCACTGTGCCCCCATGCATATCCGATTTCGGTCTCAAAGCTAACTTCTTCCTTTCATTTAATCTAGGTTCTCTTATTCTCTGTCCTCCCGGACTCACTTGTGTGACCTTACCACACTTCAATTGGCTGCCCCAGTGAGGCGGAATCAGAGATTCCCCTTGCACCCTTGTTTCAACACTTTCTACCTTTGGTTGTCTGAGACAACCAGTTCTCACTCTTTACGACCAGTCACTACACCAGCCTCCCATCAGAGACTCAACAAGAAGATTCACTAGCTGTTTTGCCAATCGTTTTCCCCGTCATTTTGCCAGCCATCTTGCCAGCTGTCTTGCCAGCTTCCACTGCATGCACCAGCCTCACCTCTGCCACTACCATTCCTTCATTATTTCTTACACTGCCATTACCGCTTATGCCACCCTACCTCCAACTTGAGGATCTAGGATGCCAAACTGAGCCAGTTGCCAAACATAGTTGCCGAGCCATCATGCACGCCTCTCCCTCATGGTGGAGGCAGTTTCCATCCCTTCGCTCTTCGACTTGAGGACCAAGATGCCAACCTGAGCCAGACGCCAAACGGAGTCGCCATGCCATCATGTGTGCCTTGCCCTCTGATCGAACCCTTTTCATATTCTCAATTTTGTTTATCTCGCTCCCTTCCACCACCTCTGCTTCACACTTTGCAACCTGCTTCACAGAAAGACACCTGGCAACAATTGTTATCTCCCCTTGACACGCTCTCCTGCCCTCCATCAATCACACTCCTTCCTCTGTCTAGTGTTGTCCATCAGCTCTACAGTCTCCCTGGATGCTCAGCATGTTCCCTTGACCATCCATAAGCATGTGCCATCCACATATCAGATGAAGGAGCCCTGTCACCCACCCCCACTTAACAAGAAGACCTCACTGCTGACAATAGCACTTTGGACAATGGAGATTGCACAGATTCATGCTTGACTGAGAACAGTCAAGATTTTGAGCCCCAGGAGGTGTAAGGTGGACTGCGTGGCTGTGCTTGCACAAGTGTCTGTCATGTGTCACGTGTGGGGGATCATTCTAGGTAGTGACAGATTATGTATATATATAGTCGCACTACCGGATACTTGCAATCCAGTCCCCCTTGGTGACTCACTTTTTCTCCCCTTTGGCATGCTTTGCCATTCTCCTCCCCTTTCAACCCCTTCGACCTGAGGGCACTGGACGATCGCCTGAGCAATGAGCCGACATGCGTCCTGTCCCTTCGTCGAACGTTGACCTCTTATCTCTGTCCTCCCGGACTCATTCGCGCGACCCTACCGCGCTTCACTGCCTTCAATCACAGTAAGCACCCCCACCGGCTTTTTCTTTATCTTGTCCTGGTCATGTCCATTCATATGCGCATCTATCTTGAGCCAAAACACTCAACAAACATCACACCATAGACAGAACTTGAAAATGGATGAATCACATTGACCTGAGGGGACATGTTACAAACTCTCCGTGAAGCCTTCGACAATTACCTTGGATGCGTTGTATAGAATGTTACTCCTATATGCAACTGATTAGAGCGAGGTCTTCATTGATCGAATCATGAGTTTGTTTCTCACAGTGGCCCCGGTAATCTCAAGAAAATGTAGAAGCGTGCGTGTTTGGGTTGGACTCGGAAGAACCCTGTGCAGTCTCGGCTTTCTCATCGAAATCGAAGCGAGGGACTGCTGTACATGCGGTAGATCGTGGCGGAGACAATCGAACACCAAATGGTTGACCATCTGAGGGGGAGAATAGGGGAGAATCTGCATTCGCACGCAAAGGAAATAGCACGCTCTGTATGGAATCGTTGGGAGTACTCGCCTGTGAAGACGTGTCCCATGAGGAAGCGGAATAGTGTACTCTCCGCTTCTCTTGATGGTCTGTCATCTGGCTTGCCTTCACTAAGGATGCCAACCCCTGGCAGAGCTGCCCATCAGGTCGGTGCCATAGTACCTCAGTGTACGTGTGTGAGATGCGCTCGGATGCATGCCAGCGGTCTGTTCATGCTGTGATTGTATCATCGTGGCTTTGCACGACATGGTGCGAACTGGGTCGATAGACGCGGTGTCTACGAAATTGGGAGGTGGGGTGGCTGCGCATTTCGCGAGGGAGCGGCCGTGCCCATGCCTGGCAGGACTCGCGAGGCCGATGTATCTAAGGAGGTAATGCGAGGGTGAAATCGACGTCCACGAACAAGGAAAGAGGAAGAGATGGAAAGAGATAAAGAGAGGGACAGGGTGTTGAGTGAGATAAGACAAGTACCAGAAGGACAGGCCGAGATCGCGTGGACAGCTGTTCGGCAGACCGTCGCCGAGAAGGAAGCACACGGATGAGAAAAAGAGAAAAGGAGGGGAAATCTCCGATTAGACTCGATGAACGATGAATAATGATGCCATCCTCGGCGAGCAGGAAGGCCAGGGTAAATACATGCGTGCTGCCTTGTCGGCTAGCTCTACGTCTGTATAGTAATGGCGACCTCGGGGGTACTGTACCGGCGATGGCGATTGAATAGAGTAGATTTATGTGCATGGAAAACTAAAATGAGATAAAAGAGTGCTTACAGCTGCCGCGTGGTAGTGGCTTGGTGTCAGTAAGCGTTGTTCGAGAGCGCGAGACGAGAGGTGGAAAAGAAAGGATATATGAAGGAGAGGGACGGCGAGAGCGGGAAGGACTGTAATTGGATGTGGGATAAGAAAAAGAAAAAGAAATCAACAAGACCACGTGATGACGGGCGCTCCGACGCGGATGAATGACTGTTCCGTCCCGAGCGTAGCTCGGAGGGGATTCCTTACACTGGCCCCAGTGGATGGTGGTCGCCAGCCTAGGGGAAAGACGAAGGTGCTGGTCAGTGATGTTTCGGAAAGTGATAGACGGGTTGCGTAGGATGTGGGCCGAAGCTGGCTAGCCGATTAATTGACATAGTTTGTAACGGTGGTGAGTAGTCGGGTTCAGTCTTCCTGCAAGTTGATTAAGGTGTTAGCTATGCTAGAGTTGGTGCACACTCTAGGGCTCGAGCTGTCATTAAGTTCCCTGCTTTCTGTGTGCCAATCAGCCTCTCGCTGACCCGCACCTGAGCGGCACCTCCGACCCTTGGTGGTAGGAGACCGCTCAATCGTATACCAGTACTCTGGGTTGTTGTCTTCGCCTTGTGAGGCTGTGCCGTCGGTAGCATAGACCAGCAAAGCTTGGGACAACTCCAAGAGAACGAGTATCTCCCAGACTTGGAAGAGGGCGCCGCTTGTGTCCTTCTTGCAGCTGTTCGAGTTGAGGGCCAGCTGGTCCTCCCACTTGGGCAACCCCCAGGGCGGCAGGATGGCGTGGGACCTGACTTTCAAGATTGTTTTTGATATGAACCTTTGAGCTATTCCAGTGAGTACTGTAGTAAAGTTTCAACCGTATGACGAGACTGGTAAAGGGAGATCGCCTTCCGTGATTGTTCTGTTGTTTCTAGGCGCTTGGGGACTTGTGAATCACATGGGAGCCTGCAAAAGTGTAAGGCGACCTCCAGTAGGAGTATGTGAGCACGGGGACTAAAGGGGAGGATCACCGGGATTTCGTGCAGGGGCTCGAGTGGTGCTGTGCGGAAAGAACCCTGAGATGAGTTGGTCTGCTTGGTTCTGGGCTGTGTCAACCTGCTTTTGAGTGCCTTGGGGTCCCAGAGTGCGAGGCTGTAGGTGAGGGCCGCAGGCAGACTAGGTTAAATGCGAGTCTCCAAGAGCGAAGCCGAGATTCCTGAGCGAATTGCCCAGGATTTGCAGGGACTTGAAGGAAGCTGTGGCCTGGTTGCACATTATTTTGATGTGTCAGTCCCTGTAAGGTGACTAAGGTCGGCGCTGAAGAGATACCGGACTCCATCAACGTAGCTTACATGGGTAGTGAGGTCTGGAAAGGTGCCGGCTCACTGCCTCATCTTGTGAAGAAGTGGGAGGTATAGATGACTGGTGAGATAGGAACGTTGCGCCGCACCTACCAGACGGAGGCCGTTGAAGCGCAGCCAGATGCGCCGTATCGGTAAAGGTAAAATTCTGCAGCAGGGTTTTCTCGCGCTTCTGTGACACTTTTTTTTCTAATAATGCCGTAATGTTTTCCTTACTGGTCTAGCGTGAGAAACTCGCCATAGATCCCGAGATCTAGCATAGCTGCCACTGTCTCCTTTTGCTTCTCTCTACCGTGCTACAGTAAGCGATCATCGTCGACTCGCCATGAACCCGTGTCTTGCGCCACCCGCGTAATTTTCTGTGCATGGCAGGCACCTTTACTGTGTCCCGGCCGGGCCAGAAAGCGCCAGGGACCTTATGCACACTGTACGTTATTGCAATACTGTAGAGTATTGCCATAGTGAGCTGGCCTCGCAGTGCGGTCTTCTAACCTTGCACCACACCACATGACAGGTCACAGGTTGCACCGTTTCTCAATCACAGTGGCGTGGGAGTCTCCACAGCCTCGAATAGCTGACTCGGAATAATTGAATACAGACAGTAGATCCAAGTAGATCCATTAGAATCCTCGTTCCCCTTCCCTCCACCCCTCTGAACCAAAGATTGCGAATGATCCGTGGTCTCTATGTCGTCTACTTTGCAAGCAACATCCTCGACATCCCCACTTACAACATCCAATTGATCACCAATGCCTTGGTCGACTATGCAAACATAACAGGAATAGATCTCTCCGAAAATCCCTTCACTGAAGCGATCAAACAGGCAAATTCTCCCGGGGAAATCCTAGAACTGCTCCAAGAACGAGAGAAGGCATTCAAGGACTATCGGGAAGGAAATCGGACTTTGATCAGCTGCCTTCGCCCGGCGGTGAATGTCATCCAGGCGTTCTCGGGCATTTTAATTCTAGGCGATGCGGTCAGCCTGGTAGTCACGCATGCCATCTGGTAACTCTTCTAACGTGGCCTTGGCAGGTCCCCCTCCCTGCGGCAAACGCACTGTTCGTTGGGATCCATGTCCTCCTCACTGTTCGTCCGTTTGATAAGTTCTTGAAATTGTTCCCTTGTGATATACGAGTTTTCTAGGCCGCCAATGGGGTCACGTCAAGTTACGATGCCCTCCTGGACCTCTTTGAGTCCTTGGGGAATTTTCTCAAGCGTCTCGAGGTCTATACAACAATCCCGCCTACTCCGGCGATTACGGATCTTATTGTCAAAATAATGGCTGAGTTACTTTCTGTGCTTGCGTTGGCTACAAAACAAATTAAGCAGGGGCTGTTCAGTGAGTGCGCCGTTATATATACGTACTCATGTTCAAAATGTCACAGAGAAATTTGCGAAGAAGTTGTTGGGGAAAAGGAAAGATAAAATACAGGCTTCCCTCGAGAGATTGGATCGATTAACGAAGGACGAAGGGCTGTCGACTGTTGCACAGACCTTGAGTGTTGTTCATTCGGGTATGTGTCTCGCGAAAAACAGGTATCACCCTGACTGACTTAAGGACATTGTCGCTCTTAAAGTTCATCAAGCATCAAACGAAATGAACAAGATGAAACGTTTGTTGCTTCTCCCCTCCCTTTCGTTGCCGAGACCGACTGTTATCTTTAGGCGATCAGCTCCAAATATGGCTGTCCCCTCCTGATCCGTCGACGAATCAGAACTTCGTTTCGAAAGCACGACTTAAAGGAACCGCAGAATGGTTCTTCGAGAGCAGTGCGATAACAGAATGGAAGGCGAACGGGTCACTCTTATGGATTTATGGAAAACGTACGTCTTTCGAAATACCGACTCATCGGATGAGGGCCCTACATCTATAACTTGTTGATCCCACAGCGGGCGCAGGAAAGAGCACACTTCTGTATGTCATAACTTTATTAGATGATTGTTCGAGGTCATTCATAGGGCCTACTAGATCTGCAATTATTCAAGACGTCAAGGGCATGCACGAAACGGGATTTGCCACGATGGCCTATTATTACTTTGACTTCCGAGATGTCAAAAAACAAGATTGCTATGGCCTACTCTCCTCCCTCGTTTCGCAGCTCTCTGCCAGATCCGATTCTTGTTACAACGTCCTCTCCAATTTATATTCAGACTACAATCGCGGCATGCATGAACCCGATATTGACGCGCTGAAAAAATGTTTGACGGATATGCTGAGCCTGCCAGGACAAGACCAAATTTATATCATTGTCGATGGTCTCGACGAATGCCCCAATTCTCAGGGGACGCCGTCCGCTCGCCAGGAGGTTCTGGAGTTTGTAAAAGAATTTGTCTATTTGAAACTTCCGAATCTTAATCTATGTGTGGCGAGTAGACCGGAGATGGATATCCGATTGGTGCTCGAGCCGTTGACGAGACTCAAGGTTTCTCTTCATGACGAGATTGGGCAAAGGAATGACATCACAGAATACATCAATTCTATGGTCCGTTCAGACCGGAGCATGCGGCGATGGAACGAGGAGGACAAGAAACTCGTCGTCGATACGTTATCTGGCAAAGCCGATGGCATGTAAGTCATCTACTTGTCTCTTGTCTTAGGCTTCAGCATGGAGGCTGAAATGGTCTCATAGGTTTCGCTGGGCGGTCTGCCAGGTTGACAGGCTGCGTCGCACTCTTCCTGCGAGTATTCGGAACGTCTTGAATGACTTGCCGAAGACGTTGGACGAAACTTATAGCCGTACTTTGCTTGGTATTGATGAAGAGAAACGCGAATATGCCCAACGACTCTTCCAATGTCTCATGGTGTCTATTCGCCCTCTTCGTGTCGACGAGCTGGCGGACATTCTTGCAATTCAATTCGACTCGGACGAGGAAGCGCTCCCTACATTTAACACAGATTGGCGTCCAGCATGCGCTGAAGAGACGATTATGTCCGTATGCTGCAGTCTCATCGCCATCGTCGACAGGGGAACCCATCAAGTAGTACAATTCTCTCACTTCTCTGTCAAAGAGTACTTGACATCGGAGCGACTCGCGGCGGCTGAAGATCGTCTTTCGTACTACCACATTCTCCCAGAACCCGCACATACCATCCTTGCACATGCCAGCCTCAGTGTCCTTCTCCACCTCGACAACAAAATCGACAGAGATACCGTAGCTCACATTCCCATCGCCCCATATGCCGCTCGGCATTGGGTTGATCATGCCCACTTTAGCAACGTATCATCTCACATTAAGGAGGGCATGAAGCGTTTATTTGATCCCGCAAAGCCACATTTCGCGGCATGGGTCTGGCTATACGACATCGACCGTTATTGGACGGAGCGCATGCCCACGATGCATCCGACGCAGCCCGAGGCTGTGCCACTTTATTTTGCCTCTCTGTGCGGTTTCGTGGATCTCGCAGAGTACCTGATCACTGCAGATTCACGCAACATCAATAGCAAGGGCGGTTCTCACACAACTCCACTACATGCCGCTTCAGTCAAGGGACACTTAGCGGTCACATCGCTCCTCCTTAGAAATGGTGCCGATCCCGACTCCCGTGACTATCTTGGCAGGACTCCTCTTCATACGGTAACACACTGCCAGGCCGGACAGCTCGTCACAGCGAGATCTCTACTCGAGATTGCGCGTCTCCTCGTCAATTCTGGCGCGAATGTGAATGCCCCCGACGACGAAGACTGGTCCCCACTCCACATGGCGGCGCAATCGGGGTATCGTGAGATCGTGGAACTGCTACTTGGATCTGGTGCAAGTCTCGATGCTCTGAATATCAAGCAAGAGACACCATTGGACATCTGCTGCTTTTGCGGGAAGTTTGACGTGGCAGAGTTTCTTATAGATCGTGGCTCAGACATCAATTCTCGAGACGAGAAGGGCTTCATTCCATTGCACGCTGCGACACAACATGGCCATATTGACGCCGTACGGCTCATGATAGACCGCGGCTCCGATGTGAACGCACGCGAGGCGAGATATTGGACTCCTCTGCATCAGGCGTCGCGGTATGGATACCTTGATCTCGCACGGCTCTTGATAGACCGTGGCGCCGATGTGAACGCACCTGCTGCACGGCTCTTGATAGACCACGGTGCTGAGGTGAACGCACTCAGGCCAGATCGCTGGACTACGCTGCATCTCGCGTCCCAAAATGTTGACTGCAAGCATTTGACTCCCTTGGGCTTGGCATCGTGGTTTGGGCACCTTAATATAGCGCGCTTCCTGATCGAGAAGGGCGCAGCCGTGTCTGCCCCGGATAAGGAAGGCGACACTCCATTCCACTTGGCGTCGCGTCAGGGGCATCTCCACGTCACGAAGTTATTGCTAGAGTGTGGTATCGATGTCAATATTCGGAACCAATATGGACAGACACCACTGTACCAGGCATCTAGTAACGGGAAGCTCGATGTTGCACGCTTCCTGATCGAGCAAGGCGCAGATATCCACATTGGGGACAGCAATAATTCGAATCCTCTACACATCGCATCGCTGAACGGACACCTCGACGTCGTGAAACTGATGGTCGACACTGGCATTCCTGTCGACGTTCGGAACGGGTCCCAAAACACCCCGTTAGCATTGGCGTCAAGCAAGGGTAGAGCTAAAGTCGGGCGCTTCCTCATCGACCGAGGGGCCGACCTGAATGTGCGGGACAACCAGAGCCAGGCTCCACTGCACCTCGCCTCACAACATGGACGCCTTGACATGACACGGCTGTTGCTTGATCACGGAGTTGACCCGAACATCAAGCGCAATGACCTCTGGAGTCCCTTACATCTAGCATCGGCTAATGACCACCTCAAGGTTGTCAAGTTGCTGGTCCAGCATGACGCCTGTGTCGACGTATCCAATGACAAGCAAGAAACTCCGCTCTATCAAGCAGTAACGAACGGAAACGCCACGATCGCCCGTCTCCTGATCGACCATGGAGCGACCGTGCGTACTGCGAACAGCAACGGCTGCACTGTATTGCATGCGGCGTCGCGATGTGGGCATCTTGGAGTTGTAAAGCTGTTGCTTTTACAGGGTGCTGATGTCGACGTGCTCAACAAGGCCGGCAGAAGTGCAGCCGATTTGGCATCGGAGAATGGGCAAGCTGAGGTTGCGAAGTTCATTTCCGAGTACAAAGCGAATGCAGATACCCGAAACAAGTTACTGTGCACGACATTGGACGCAGTTGAGTACGGCGCGGGAGGCAATGGGAAAGACGAGGGAAAGATTTTGTTGCACGCTGCCGCAGAAGAGGGTGACGTTGACACCGTGGAGTCATTGCTCGAACGGGGAGTGGATATCAATGCCCGCAATGCAGGTAACGAGACTCCGTTAAAAAGAGCCGCAGCAAAGGGGAACGTCGATGTCGTGCGCTTGCTCGTCGAGTGGGACGCGGAGGTGGATTCACGTGATGATAAAGGGTGGACGCCACTGCAAGTAGCATCACGATACGGACACCTTGAGGTCTCCCGGATTCTTCTCGATCACGGTGCAAACGTGGAAACAAGGAGGCATGACTATTGGACTCCGATTCAACTCTCAGCCGCCAACGGACACCTCGAGGTCGTGAAACTGTTACTTGAACATGGCGCGGACATGCATGCAATAACTTCGGAGGGTGCAACAGCATACCAACTATCGGTGCTAACGGGAAACCCAGACATTGCAGAGCTACTTCGCGAGAATGACGCGGGCCGACTCGGAGAAAGGTTCGACGAGTCCCTTTTATGACTTAAATGCGTTATCTGACTGACGCATCGATTTTAGCCCGTATAATTAGAGAATGCACTGCTTTGAAAAGAATGTCTTAAACTAGCATGTAACTGTCATTTGTCTGTAGAATGGGATATTTTGAGTTTGGTGCGGGTCAATCCGAAACAGCGGGTTGATGATTACAGTACAAAAAAAAGGTACTATTATTGGCGTTTAAATAGATCAAACGAAGCGCGAGGCATCCCATGAAACAGGAAATAACCAGGTTTATTGGGTTCTATGTCACCGCACCACGGAACTTTCTTCTGGATCTAATAAAAATTGAAGTCCCTCTCCAAAAACCTGGCGCAGCCCAATATGAGGAACGGAAATGTAAAAGTCACAATGTTCTTCCCCCTTTCCCTGGCGTTCAAACGGCAGATGAAACCAAGCTGCTCTCGTGAGGTTACACCTGCATCTGTGTCTCAACCGGCATTCACATTTCCCGGTTTCGCACCTTACTACACGTCTACACCCCACGTACATCCTTCTCTTGTTCCCCTTATTTTTATCGCTCCCGCTTTCCACCCTCCGAGATTTGAACATGGCATGGTGGTGGAATGACAGAATGGGTGAACAGTGTGAGCAGGACAAGTGATGCAATGGGGACTTTGGGAGAGATGTCGAAGTCGTTGGAGCGGATACGGAGGGTTCTGGATCGGCCCGGACAAGGCCGAGATTTTTACGCCCACTAACTTACGAACCATTCGGGTCCCCCAAGTTTATACTGTACCACCTGGAATTCCTTTGCTCACCTTTGACTTTCCTGGGCGCTGAATAGTGCGTGTTTCCCTTTCCTTCAATCGTTACTCTATAACCCCCAAATTCTAGCCTGTTTTTTTTTCCTATGGACTTTATGTCCCTTCCTTTCATTTTGACAACTGTCCGTTCACCCTGACTACTCAACCGACGACATCATCTTTTCCACGTTACGCATCCCACGAAAATGCGTCGGTAGGCAGTCGCTCGAATTTTTTCCTTTCCATCGTCAACCTCACGTTCACGGGCCTTGCGCAAACACCAACGATGCATGAGATGGGGGCCAATTTGGTGACAGGGTGGAGGACGTGATGGAGGCGTTGGACGGTCGGAGAGTGGGCATACGCAGTCGGAGGAGTTGTCCGAATGGTGGGGGATACCGCCGACGGTGGGGCGTCAGAAGGAGATCCTAGGTACGGTGTCTCCGCTCTTTGGAGGTTTGTCCACTCAGGCGCGATCACCATCCGACTTACCCACTGCTCTATTCACGAATTCCAGGTCACCCTAACCCTTTCCACTATTGCGACACCTATCTCCCCATCTGTGCTACCCTCCACTTCATCATCATCTTCGTCTTCTACTCTCACTACCTCACCCGAACCACACCCACGACGCTTTCCCCATTCCCTTCATCTGCCTTATCTTCCATCATATCTTCATCAGCGATCGGTTCTCTGATATTGCAAAAGACGAGACAACCAAAGGCACTGTGATCGTCATTCGCTCCGAGCCCCCATGGGCCACGTCGTATGGATGTGGGATGACTTGCACAGAGGTGAGGACAACCAGACGTCGATCTCGATGCATAACTACGCTCTCCCGGCGATACCTCTCCCCAAAACAGCGGGGATGAGCGCGATGCGTTTCTACGTCGCAGCGGAGAGGCCTCCTATAGCATGAAGGCTGCAACCCCCACTGCCCGTTTCGTCAACGTGCCGCGCTCTTCCCACGAATCATCTGGTGCGATCGGCGTCGCGCTGGATTCGGGTAGCAAAGCGAGTGCTCCATCCCCAGGACTGCGACATATCATCCCGCCAAAGCAGCAGCTTACCGAAGCGGTCTCACCCAAGGAGACAGAACCTGGCCCTGGTGCATCCTTTTTGCCACCGCCCGCCGTCAATCTTGATCTCACACGGCCCACAGAGATCATTGTTACCCAGTGAACGCTCTATGACACTGTAAGGCGTGCGTCGGAGCCATGCTCGGAACGGAGCGGAACAGCCAATGTCGGAGCGCCTGTCAACCGCAACTGCACATCGTCCCTATTCGTCCATCAACATTTTCCCTCCCTTCATCTCCCCTCATCGCTCCACGATCACCACTCGTTCCTCGACCTCCGGCGCTCGCAAATAGAAGATCGTCCCGCCTCGATAGCCTCTCGTTACACACTGCCTCTTTCAGGATTTTAGACAAGAACGATAAACTCTAGCCGTGACAGCACGAAGATAGTATACCCCCATTCATTCCTTTAGCACCGTTTTCATAGTTACTGACATTTTTCTGATATTCTCTTCATACGTTCGGTGTAGCATTAACGTGCGTGTTCACTCGTTTTGGCCCCAAAGTTCTCGCGACGGCGGGCGCGGCCACCTTGTAGGCAGAACTTCATGTATTTAAGCTGCCTCCTCGTTTGCCGAAGGGAGCAGGTTCGCTCCAATGAGCATCATTAGTTTCAGATCCGATCTCAGTGTGCTTGTCACTCTCGCTCGTTTTCTCCCTTTATTTCTTATCTCTCCCCCATCTTATCTCGGACAACAGTCCCATCTCGCAGCCGCTATCTTAACTACAACCCCAAGAAATCTGCCCCGCTGTACAGTACCCGGCGTGTGCAGATTGGTAAAAGTGCCCAGTCCTCTCTTGGTTCGGCTTAGGCCGGGGTATCAGCGTGCTCAGTGTCCTGCGTTGAAGCTGGCTCAATTCCAAGAGACGCTCAGGGACCCCAACTACTCCCATTCCGAAAGTCTTCATTTGTCACAGACTGAACTGGAAGCTGTATGCAATTTCAATGTTCAACTTAGTTCTGGGTTAGGCTATCGTGATGCCGTTCCGGCCCGTTCGTCCTATATCGGATGTGAGCATGGGCTCAGTCTCCGCCGTCTCAGGCAACACCATCTTCTATATTGCGCAAATCCCGTGCAGGGAGGACTTGGTTTCTACGCCGTCATCACCCGTACCCCCGCTTCCTCAAGGCATGACCTCGATTAGCCGTAATGGTGGTACTGCTGGCCCTTGTCCGCAGCGCGAATACGCGCCGCCTCCCAAAGTGAAGACTCTCCGGTGCACCAGCCTAATTGGGCGGATGGACGCAAGCTACACGATGACGCAGCTGACTATCTGGACACACCGATCGCCCACCCCTGCCTCACCATTTGCATCAGTTATCTCGACTAACCGACTGTCACTCCACCTGGCCTTGGTGAACCTGATTCAGGTCCTGCGGAGGTTCCCTCATCGGATATTAGTGATACCATTAATGTTTAACTGCTGGAGGAGGAGCCTCCCGCAGCTGGTGAGAACTGGAGGCAGATAGTGGTGGCACAGGGACTGTCGATTTCTCATGAACGGCGTAGGACGTTTGGTCTGGTGGTGAGTGTAGTCTCTTCCATATTCAGTCCGGTGCGCCAAAAGCCTACAGCGTTTAACTATTGTGTACCCACGTGAGCAGATGGTCTCCGAGGAGGAATCGCGCTACTCGATGCAGTCACGCCTCAGTCGTCACTCGGCACTAAGGGTATCGGGCTCTTCGCGAGCGTCAAAGTCCAACTTGCTCGTCACATTCACGAGGTTTCACTGGTACAGTAGCAGCTTTAATTCCCTCGCTCACTCCAGCTCTGCCTTCTCGAGTGCCAGGGGGAAGTAGGCCTGTCTCTATTGTTCTCACTTATCGTCTATGTTTCTGTCGTTATAAGGTTAAAGAAGTCGCTAGTGGCGAAGAACCATCTCGAGAAATGGTCAAGCTGGTCAAGAAAAGTGATCTCTCGCCTATTACTGTACCAAGCGAAGAAAATCTCCAGGAAAAAAAGGTGATATACATTTCTGGAAATAAAAGTCGACTACCATTCGTATAAAACTTATTGCTATCGTGAGACGGTCTACCCGAAAAGCCCATCAACCGCTAACTGAAAAGTAAGAAGATCCGAGGACCTAGATCAATCACGATTACTGGTGCCCAAATACTAGGAATACTCTAGTTTCCATCCCGCTATAGGAGGTAGATTAGAAGAGCGGGAGCGACGATGTCCGTGCTGACCAGTGCAGAGGGGTGGAGACACTATTCTCGGACTGCGTCTATTGAGACGCCGATCGATGGACATATCACATATATAGCACTTTTCCAAAGCTTTGCCGATGGTGAATAGGGCGGTAGCCTCCGAGCTAGGCCGCCCAACGCGGGTCATGTATGCTTTCATTACACCGATGATTTTTCCGATCCGACGTGGTCGTAGAACTGTTTGTAGCTGAAAGTCTTACGTAGCATCTGGTGGGTAGAGGACCACCGTGTCTGTACATCGAGGATCCGCATAGTAGCTGCGTGTCCTAGGTCCATGTTGAATGCTGCAGCTGTTTTCTGTAAGGTGTTCAAGTTGGCTTCCTCTCTAACCATGCCTCCCAGGGTGTTCGGCATCAGCGCGTTCGCGCCCAGATGAGAATATGCTTGCTTGTTGTCAGGGCCTGGTGCATATATGCAACGTTGTCAATAACGAAAGGACGTAATCTCTCTGCCAAATTGCCAATACTTGTGAAACTTCGAATCAAAACAGTGACATCTAATTGAAGACTCGCTGCATACTCCAAGAAGTTTTCTATCTCTTCTCGCGAAATCCAGACTGCAGTCTGCCACATTCTTTTTACCGAATTGCCAAAGCATGCTACCTCCGACTGGAGGCACCAAGTTGGTAACGAAGGCATGTATTCTTGTCAACCATCATGATGCGATTCGCTTTTCTTATTTATTGTAACACGGAGCAACTGATGGAGGCGTTACGCAACCTTGGCGGAATCGCCAGCAGAGGACAAAATGTAGGGGAGCCTTTCATTGCACGCTGCTGCGGAGAAGGGGAAGATTGATGTCGTAAAGCCGTTGTTTGAATAGGAAATAAATGTCATTTCCGCTCACTTTGGCTCATCTGAAACCCATAAGTTAACAGCGGCTGTATCACCTCCGCCGAATCCGTCCTGATCACTCTCCAATCCCACACCGAAGTCCTCTCCTTTTTCGCAGCGAACCCCAGTCCAGAGTCACCAGGACACCGCATCCCCGTGCTGTCCATGCGCTTCCTCGTCGCGAGGTGGATTCACGTGATATGTCGGGGTGCTTACGTTCATACTTTTACCTGAGCTAATTGCCAATATTATTACGTATGAGAGGCACAAAACACCGTCGAGTGGGTGAAAGAAAGCCTGTCCTCCCATCGCTCCGATGCGCCGCTCCAACGACATGCCATCTCTCCCGTCATCTCATGCAACATCACTCGCGTAGCTAGGATAGCGGCTGCGAGATGGGAATATCAGAACGTGAGTGCCGAGAGACGAGACGACGAAAACGTGCAGAGAGAGCGAAAAGAGAAAGGAAAACTTTGATCGGATCAAAAACTAGTGATGATCAATTGATGCGAACATGCGAACATGCTCTCCTCGGCGAGCAAGGAGGCCGGTTGAATACAGGAGGTTGTCTGTACTAGCCGTGCCGGCGAGAATAAAAAAGACCGGAATGAGAGGACGCGCGCGTTATCACTGCGCCGGACATATGAAAAATGTCAGGAATTTTTGAAAAAGAGATGTAGCTATAAGAGGAAGCTGAAGGAATGTATAGGAACGGTATACTAGTTGCACCGTCGCGTCCAGAGTATCGTCCTACAATCACAGCGTCTGAAATCCGCATAGAGGGAAAGGGAAAGGAGTCGGCAAGAGGGGTGTGTAACAAGAGGCTGTGAACGGGACCGTCTTCTATTCGTTCGCAGTTATCTTACACCGGAGGTCGAGAGGCCGGAAAATAATCGAGGCAGGAAGGATGAAAGATAAGGCGATGGTTAATGGAGACGAAAGAGGAAGTGCTGTACAGTTGTGGCTGACGGGGTCTCGGGCTCCGACGCACACCATGAGGTGTCCGTGACCTTACATCGTCTAACTTAATATGTGATCCTTGTCCTACTCACCTTGATCATTCATTTTGTCGGTCCACCACCATGCCATGTTCAAATTGCGGTGGGTGGAAAGCGGGACCGATAAAGATAAGGGGAACAAGAGAAGGAAGTACGTGGTGTAATAGGGCAGAAACCGAGCAACGTGGATGCCAGTCGAGACACAGAATGCAGGTGTAGCCTCACGTAAGCTTGCTTGGTGTTCGGACGGCCATGTGGGGAAAAGGGAAAGAACATCGTGACCTCTGCATTTCTGTTCTCCCCTTGTCCTCACCTTCATTCACTCCATCACCTTGATCCGTCCTTGAGGCTGTGACACAGTATTTACTTGTCGAAGACGGGCTGTGCCATGCTTTTAGAGAGGTACTTTTCACTAGATATAGAAGTACGCCCGTGGTGCGGGGACATATATAGAAGATGATAAACACTGATTCCGAGTCATGGGATGCATCGCACCTTGTTTGATCTACTAAACAATCCCCGCCAATAAGGATAAAGAGATCGGTGATACGGCATATATTGAACCCCCCTTGAGTCCCTCCTTGGACCTCTTTGGCTTAAAGATGCACACCCTCCCATCGCCTGTAAATTTAGTACCTTTCTGTTGAAGATATATATTTGCTTTTAAATTGTGCTTTCCTTAAGGGCTAAAATCCAAGTGCCAGTCAGATAACGTATTTAAGTCATATAAGGATTTCGTCGAACATTTCTCCGGGTCTGCCCGCACCATGATCGCGAAGTAGTTCTGCAATCTCTGGGTGTCCTGTTCGCAACGAAAATTGGTATGGTGTTTCACCATCGGCATTCATTGCATGTATGTCCGCGCCACGTTCAAGTAACAGTTTCGCGATCTCGAGGCATCCACAGGCTGCTGAGATGTGCAACGGAGTCCTATAGTTCTTCTTCCTTGCGTTCACGTTTGCCCCGTGATCGAGAAGAACCCGGGAGACCTCGAGGTGTCCATGTGCCGACAAGTACAGTGGGGTGTTCCCTAAGTTATCACGTGATTCCACCTCCGCGCCCCGCTCGATGAGCAAGCGCACGACATCGATGTTCCCCTTGCGCGCGGCTCTTTGTAACGGAGTCTGGTTACTTGCATTGCGGGCGTCGATATCCGCTCCCCGTTCGAGCAACAACATCACGGCGTCAACGTTCCCCTCGTCTGCGGCAGTATGCAATGAAATCTTTGCCTCGTCGTTCCCATCGTCCCCCGCGCAGTACACAACTGCGTCCAATGTCGTGGACTGTAACTTTCTTCGAGTATTTGGGTTCGCCTTGTACTCGGAAATGAACTTCGCAACATTAGCTTGCCCATTCTCCGATGCCAACTCGGCTGCACTTTTACCGGCCATGTTGAGCGCGTCGACATCAGCACCCTGTCGAAGCAACAGCTTTACAACTCCGAGATGCCCACGTCGCGAGGCCGCATGCAATACAGTCCAGCCGTTGCTGTCCGCAGTATGCACGGTCGCTCCATGGTCGATCAGGAGACGGGCGATCGCGGCGGTTACCGCTTGATAGAGCGGAGTTTCTTGCTTGTCATTAGATAAGTCGACACTTGCGCCACGCTGGACCAACAACTCGGCAACCTTGAGATGGCCATTGGCCGATGCTAGATGTAAGGGACTGCAGAGGTCATAGCGCTTGATGTTTGGATCAGCTCCGTGGTCAAGTAACAGCCGTGCCATGTCAAGGTGTCCGTGTAGTGAAGCGAGGTGTAATGGAGCCTGGCCCTGGTCGTCCCGCACATTCAGATCAGCCCCTCGGTGGATAAGGAAGCGGACGACTTCAGCTTTACCCTTGCTCGACGCCAATGCTAACGGGGTGTTTTGAGAACCGTTCCGAACGTCGACAGGAATGCCACTTTCGATCATCAGTTGCACGATGTCGAGGTGTCCGTTCAGAGACGCAATGTGCAGAGGATTCGAATTGTCGCTGTCTCCAATATGGACATTTGCGCCTTGATCGATCAAGAAGTGTGCAACATTGAGCTTCCCGTTGCTCGATGCCAGGTACAGTGACGTCTGCTCGTGTTCATTCCGGATGTCGACATCGATGCCACACTCCAGCAAGAACTTCGTGACCTGGAGATGCCCTTGATTCGCCGCCTTGTGGAACGGAGTGTTGCCCTCCTCATCCGGGGCAGCCACGGTAGCGCCCTTCTCGATCAGGAAGCGTACTATGTCGAGGTGCCCAAAAAACGATGCTATGGCCAAGGGAGTCTCCTGCTTGTCATTCCAGCTGTTGATACTTGCGCCACGATCAATCAGCAACTTCGCGATGTCGAGGTGTCCATTATGGGAAGCCCGATGCAGAGGAGTCCAACTTCGAGTCTCGCGTGCGTCCACATCCGCGCCACGCTCTATCAAGAGCCGTGCCAGGTCGAGGTATCCAAACAACGACGCCTGATGCAGAGGAGTCCAATATCTCGCCTCGCGTGCATTCACATCCGAGCCGCGGTCTATCAAGAGCCGTGCCACGTCAACATGTCCGTGTTGTGTCGCAGCGTGTAATGGGATGAAGCCCTTCTCGTCTATCGAATTGATGTTTGAGCCACGATCGATAAGGAACTCTGCCACGTCAAACTTCCCGTTAAAACAGGAGATGTCCAACGGTGTCTCTTGCCTGACATTCAGAGCGTCGATACTTGCACCAGATCCAAAAAGCAGCTCCGCAATTTCACGATGCCCAGATTGCGCTGCCGCGTGGAGCGGGGCCCAGCCTGCATCGTCGGGGACATTCACATCCGCGCCAGAATTGATGAGGAGACGCGCGATCTCGACTGATGATTTCACCGTGACGAGCTGTCCGCCCTGTGACACCCTATGAAGCGGAACTCTGCCGAGATCGTCACGTGAGTTAGGATCGGCGCCATTTCTAAGGAGAAGCGATGTAATTTCTAGATGTCCCTTGACCGAGGCGGCATGTAATGGAGTTGTTTGAGCACCGCCCTTGCTATTGACGTCCCGTGGATGGGTAGTGATCAGGTGCTCTGCGAGACCAACGAACCCGCACAGAGAGGCATAATAAAGTGGCACGGCCTCGGGTGGCGTCGGATGCATCGTGGACATGCGCTCCGTCCAATAACGGTCGATGTCGTAAAGCCAGACCCATGCCGCGAAATGCGGCATCCCAGGATTGAATAGACGCTCCATAGCCTCCTGAATCTGCGACGACACGTCCATAAATTTGGCATGGTCGACCCAATACCGGGCGGCGTATGGGGCAAGGGGAAAGTTAGCAATCTCATTTCGATCGATTTTGTCATCGAGTTGGAGGAGGACGCTGAGACTGGCGTGTGCAAGGATAGTATGCGCAGGTTCTGGGAGAATGTGATAGCATGAAAGACGTTCTTCAGATGTCGCGAGTCGCTCCGATGTCAAGTACTCTTTGACAGAGAAGTGAGAGAATTGTACTACTCGATGGCCTCCCCTGTCGACGATGGCGATGAGACTGGAGCATACGGACATAATCGTTTCTTCTGCACATGCTGGACGCCAATCTGGGTTAAATGTAGGGAGTGCATCCTCGCCGAACTGAATTGCAAGAATATCCGCGAGCTCCTCGACACGAAGAGGGCGAATAGACACCATGAGACACTGGAAAAGTCGTTGGGCATATTCGCGTTTCTCTTCATCAATACCCAGCAGGGTACGACTGTAAGTTTCGTCCAACGTCTTCGGCAAGTCGTACAAGACCTTCCGAATACTCGGAGGAAGAGTGTGACGCAGCCTGTCAACCTGGCAGACCGCCCAGCGAAACCTACGAGACCATTTGAGTTTCCATCGTGAAGCATAAGACAAGAGACGAGTATGAGATGACTTACATGCCATCGGCTTTGCTAGATAGCATATCGACGACAAGCTGCTTGTCCTCCTCGTTCCATTTCCGCATGTTCCGGTCCGAACGGACGATAGAATTGATGTATTCAGTGATGTCATTCCTTTGCCCAATCTCGTCATGAAGAGAAACCTTGAGAGTCGTCAACGGCTCGAGAACCAATCGGATATCCATCTCCGGTCTACTCGCCACACATAGGTTAAGATTCGGAAGTTTCAAATCGACAAGTTCTTTAACAAACTCCAGAACTTCCTCGCGAGCGGACGGCGTCCCCGGGAAATTGGGGCATTCGTCGAGACCATCGACAATGATATAAATTTGGTCTTGTCCTGGCAAGCTCAACATATCCGTCAAACACTTTTTCAGCGCGTCAATATCGGGTTCATGCATGCCGCGATTGTTGTCTGAATATAACTTGGAGAGGACGTTGTAACAAAAAACGGATTTGGCGGAGAGCTGCAAAACGAGGGAGGAGAGCAGGCCGTAGCAGTCTTGCTTTTTGACATCTCGGAAGTCAAAGTAATAGTAGGCCATCGTGGCCAATCCTGCTTCGTGCATACCCTTGACGTCTTGAATAATCGCAGATCTAGTAGGCCCTATGAACGACCTTGAACAATCTAATGAAGTTATGACATACAGAAGTGTGCTCTTCCCTGCGCCCGCTGTACGATCAACAAGCTATAGATGTTGGGCAGTCATCAGTATTTCAAAAGACGTACGTTTTCCATGAATCCATAAGAGTGACCCGTTCGCCTTCCATTCTGTTAATGCACTGCTCTCGAAGAACCATGCTGCGGTCCCTTTATGTCGCGCTTTCGAAACGAAGCTTTGATTCGTCGACGGATCAGGGGGGGACAGCCACTTTTCCAGCGGATCATCTGAAGAATACGGTCGGTCTCGGCAACGAAAGGGAGGGAGAAACAACAAACGTTTCATCTTGATCTTTTCGTTTGTTGCTTGGTGAAGAGCGGCAATGCCCTCAAGTCAGTGAGATGCCTGTTTGTCGCAAGACACATACCCGAATGGACAACACTCAAGGACTGTTCAACAGCCGACAGTCCTTCGTCCTTCTCCTTTAACAGATCCAATCTCTCGAGGGCAGCCAGTATCTTGTCCTTCCATTTCCTCCACAATTTCTTCGCAAATTTCTCTGTGACACTGTGAGCATAAGAAGCGAATATCTGACGGTGCACTCACTGAACCGCCCCTGCTTGATTTGTTTTGCAAGCTCCAAAAGTAACTCAACCGTTATTTTGATGAGAGCCATCACCGGAGTAGACGGGGGATTGTTGATAGGCCTCCAGAGGAATTTTTATACGGACTCAAAGAGGCATCAGCAGATCGATCGATAAATTTTGGATCTAGAAAACGTATTGTACAACGCGGTCATGAGGTAACCCCGGAAACCCCGGATACCGCGAACCCCGGAAACGGCCTATAACGTCTTATGAGTCAGCTCCGGAAATGACCGAATATAAAGCCTTATGGGGCAGCCTCGGGCCCCGTTAATATCCCGCGTACTTATACGGCAATGCGTTGTGGGGCATTTTGGATTGGATCGGCCCGGACACGGCCCTCGATTTTTTGGCACGTTTGTCGTCGATCGAAAGGATCCCAGATTGAGGTTGAATATTTCTTAACAGGCCAGATTGCGGTGTCTGAGGACGTCTCCTTTTCTCTCTGACTTGAAGACCAACTAAGTTACAATGTTTAGTGAACCGACTACACTTTTGGTGGATTTTCGCCTTGTTGAGCCTCGTGCACCGCACTGCCGAACACCTGGCACACCACTATCCCGAAACGGCCCCACACCCAATTTTTTTGGACCCCTCCGTGGACCTTGTGTCTCACCCCTATCCTTCTCTTTCTCCATTATGCCCTCCCTTGTTTTTCTGCTGCACGAGCCCCTCCCGATCACGACAATACTTGGTCCCTTCCCACAATAGCAAACGCGCCTCTCTTATGCTTATTTCCCTTATCCTCTGTCTCACCTCCTTTTCTTTCATGGACGACGCGTCTCACTCACTTACAGTTATGGACACATTGCCTGGAGCTCTGTAGTAAATAGCATGGTGTGCGCTGAGCGAAATGTCATCCAGTGTTCTGTTCTCGAAACCTCCCCGCGTGCCTTCTTTCTCTCCCTCAATCGTTCCACCTGCTGTGCGACAGTCCTTCTGGCCGTCTTCCCTGCGTACCACATCGCCCCTCTTCTACCTAGTTCTTTAACTATACCTTATACCACTATCCGAGGCATTGATATCTGAATACTAGCGGTCTGGTACTCTATCAATCACGCGTACCCACGAGTGAGATTATATAGAAGCTCGTCAATTCATAACCTCTTCTCTGGCTCTTTCGCTCACCTTTGACTTTCCTGGGAGCTGAATAGTGCGACACTTCCCTTTCTTTCAATTGTTACTGGCTAAAAATCCATAACCTTCCTCCAATTTCAGCTGTGGACTTTCTTTACGACTGTACATTCACCCTATCTGACGACATCATCTTTTCCACGTTACGCTTCCTACCAAAATGCGTTGGCAGGCAGTCGCTCGAATCTTTTCCTTTCCATCGTCAACGTCACGTTCACGGGCCTTGCGCAAACACTGGCGATGTATGAGATAAGCGCCGATTTGGTGACAGGGCTGAAGGACGTGACGGAGGCGTCGGGAAGGGGGCATACACAGTCAGAGGAGTTGCCCGAGTGGTTGGGGAGACCGACTGCTGACAGGAGGGCCTCAGAAGGATATCTTTGGTGGTCTTTGGAGGTTCGTCTCTCTGGCGCCATCGTCATCTGACTTACCACAACTCTACTAACGAGTTTCGGGTCAGTCCTAACTTTTTCTAGTTGTGACACCTCCCCATCTGCACTACCCTCCACTTCATCATCATCTTCCATCGTATCTTCATCGTATCTTCATCGGCAATCAATGGCGAACTGTCATCATCTCACTCCCACCGTGCAGGTGTCATTGTCGGTTCTGTTCTCGGAGCAGTGGCTGGTTCTCGATGTTGCAAAAGGGTGAGACAACCAAAGGCTGCGTGATCATCACCCCTCTGAGCCTCCCACGAGCTAGGTTATATGGATATGGCATGATGTCCCCAGAGATGAGGGTGACAGGGTGCTGATCCCAAAGCACAACTACGCTCGCCCGACGATGCCTCGCCCCCAAACAGCGTTTCTACGTCGCGGCAGAGATGCCTCCCATAGAACGAAGGCTGCAGCCCCCACCGCCCGTCTCATTGACGTGGCGTGCTCTTCCCACAAATCATTTGGTGCAATCAGTATCGCACTGGCTTCGGGCAGCAAAGCGAGTGTTCTACCCTAGGACCGTGGCATATCATCCCGCCAAAGCAGTTGCACGCCAAAGCGGTCTCACCCGAGACAGAACCTGGCCCTGCACCCCTTCTGCCACCACCCACCGTCGATCTTGATACTTTACATGTCTCACGGAGATCATTGTTACCCAGTGAACGCTCGATAGCACTGCAAGGTGTGCGTTGGTGCCACTCGGAACGGAGCGGAACAGCCAACGTCGGAGCGCCCGTCAGGCGTCAGCCACAACTGTTCATTCGTCCTTATTCGTCCATCAACATTTTCCCTCGCCCACATCACTTCATGACCACCATTCGTCCCTCGACCTCTGGGGAAAGACAACTGCAAGCGAATAGAAGACCGTCCCGCCCTCACAGCCTCTTCCTCTCCCCGATTTTTTTCCTCTTTTCGGACCTTAGGCAAGGACGAGCAGTAGCCGCGACGGTACGACGATAGTATCCCCTCCCCGTTCATTTAATACCATTTTTATTCACTGATATTCTCTTCATATGTCCGGCGCAGCATTGACACGCGAGTCCACTTGTTTCGATCTATGTTCTCGCGTCGGCCAACGCAGGCGCCTTGTAGGGACAACCTCCTGTATTTAATCTGTCTCCTCGCTCGCCGAGGGAGCATGTTTTTGTCAATGAGCATCACTAGTTTTTTATCCAATTTTAGTGTGCTTTCTTTGCCCTCGCACTCGCGTTCACGAACCTCCTTTATCTCTGATCTCTTCCCATCTTATCTGAAACGACATTCCCATCTCGCAGCAACTATCAAGATAGCCACTACAACACCAAGAAATGATTTTGAGTCTGCCCTGCTGTACACTGCCCAGGCCTGTGCAGGTTGGTAAAAGTGTCAGTCAATCTCGTGGTTCAGCTTGGGCCGAGGGTATCGGCGTGCCCAGTGCCCTGCGCCGATGCTGGCTCAATCCCGAGAGACGCTCAGGGACCCCAACTACTCCCATCCCAAAAGTCCTCATATCTCGGACTCCGCCAGCTCACAGGCAGCGAAGTGGAAGCCTGATTGATGTAATCTCAATGTCCGATTTGGTTCGGAGCTGGGCTATCACGATGCCGTTCGTCCTATATCGGGTGTGAGCATGATCAGGCTCGGCCATGTCGGGCAGTACCGTTTTCCATGATGCACAATCCCGTGAGGACTTGGCGTTTACGCAATCATCACCCGCATCCCTGCTTCCTCAAGGCATTGGCATGGCCTCGATTGGTCGTAATGGTGGTACTCCTGGCCCTTTCCTTCTGCGGCACCAATACGCGCGGCCTCTCAAAATGAAGGGTCTCCAATGCGCCAGCCTAACCAGGCGGATGGACGCAAGCCACACGATGACGCACCGATCCCCCGCGCTGCCTTACCATCTGCCTCAGTTTCCTCGGCTAACCGACTACCCCGTAGAGCTTAGGGGAGTTGGAGAAACCAGCCTCCAGTCCCCATGCGTGTCTCCCACTTGTGATCGAATAGCGTGGCGAACACTACTCAGGAGGTGATAGAGGAGTACCGCCCTAGGGCCTCTCTTCTGCGTCTGCGATCCTCGGTTACCGCAGGCGTGACGGGAGTGATTGTGAAAGGGGTTCTAAATGCGCCGACTCAGCATGTACGTCCCCGGGCAGTGAGTGTAGGAACGATTGGGGCACTTGGCGTGTCCAAGTTTGCTGGGGGCGCGGATTGTGATGCCTGCCCTCGGTTTTCTCTGGAACATGCACCACTTCGGTCCCATGTAAGGTCGGCTCTGAAGAGATACCGGATGTGTTGTAAGGATGAGACACTTTAATGAGTGGGCATTACCGGGTAACGAGGTGTATGTGAGGCTGCCCCAAATCCTCATCCAACTGTCACCCGAAGGAATTAAGTTCGGTCTTGTTCGGCTCGATGTCGAGACTTGCTCCGGATGAGCCAGGCAACGCAGTCCCGATACCCGTCTTGTAGATGTTCCTTTGTTCGTCCGCGACTTCGACGATAAGACCGTCATCAACGTACATGAGTAGTGGGACTTAGTGGGGCCTAGTAAGGTGCTGGCCCACTGCCTCATGTTGTGAAGAAGTTGTGGGGAGGTGTAGATTATCGAGAGCACTGGCGAGATGAAGGAGCTTTGGGGCCTGCAAGGTGACTCGGAGGCTACTGAACGATTCTGCGGACTCTGGTCCCCACGTACAGTCGACGCCGGGGGTCCAACAATGCATCCCCATTTGCACTTGCGCCGCCCAACCTCACCCCTTTCCCCTCCGCTGTCTCAGCTGCCTCAAGATGTTCACTTTGCACATGTTGTCACGCCCCACTAGCTTGGTTATGTCAGTAGGGTACGAAGGAGGTGGGTTACAGTATGTTTGGAAATCCTCGCATTTCAACTCGGCATTAAAAATCCTATGGGTTATATCACGAGTATGGATTAGGAGGGTGTCGACTGTATACTACAGAACCGGTATCGCATGGTACTGAAGCGTGCTGGACGGAATATGCCGTAATACTTTCCTTACTGGGCGGTCTAGGTGTGGTGGCGGGGCGCGCGCCGTGCGGAGCATGGTCGGACCATTCTCTCTTACACTACGACATCTCTCACTTCGCCACAATGGTCGCACTTCACTCACCTGCTACCGAAAGGCTATATCAAGATCCCAGCTTGTCGCCCGAAAAAACAGGCTCTACATACAACAAAAGGCCACCAGGCTCCAGGCGATCGCGAAAGGCGCCGGGAGGAACCTAATAGCTCCACCAAATCATCGGGCTCGGGCAAAGCCCCGGTACTTAACGCACCAACGCACCCAGACGTGGTTTCCTCCGCTTTCTCAACCGATCATTCCACACCCTTCTCTCACCCATAACGCCTACAGTAATCGTACAATGCTTTTTCGAGCTGGTTCCCTACACCTGTGCCTTCTTTCCCCCTCCCCCTTGCCTTGCGACCCCTGCCCTACTTCTGGGTTTAGGTTTTTCATTGTAATTTCAATAGGCTGGCCCGGTTGGTGATTGGTTTAGGCCTTCTGTGAGCGTAATATGCTGGCTGGCTCAGTATGTGACTGCCATGTTCCTTGTTGCTACGCCGTGCAGAATAGAAGCCTGGGTTAAAAAATGCCACAACGGCCGCACTGCTACAATATGGATCGGGAGTTTCGCACGGTCTGAATACTGAGTAGATGAATAGATGACTCTCCCATAAGAATCCTTGTTCCACCTTTCCCCCACTCCATCCCCTCTGAACCAAAGACTCTGAATGATCTATGGCCTCCATGTCGTCTACTGCGCAAGCAACATCCTCGACATCCTCCACTTCCAACATCCAATTGATCACCAATGCCTTGGTCAACTACGCAGACAAAACCAAAATAGATCTTTCCAAGAATCCCTTCGCTGTCGCAATCGAACACGCAAATTCTCCCGCGGCTATCCTAGAACTCCTCCAGGAGCGAGAGAAAGCATTCAAGGACTATCGAGAAGGAAAAAGGAGATTAATCAGTTGCCTTAGCCCGGCCGTGAATGTCATCGGCGCGTTCTCGGGCGTTCTAGGCGAGGCGGTCAGCCTGGTAAGTCACAGATGCCATCTGGTAACTCTCTTAACGTGACCTTGTCAGCCCTTCCCACCAGCAAAAGCCGTATTCGTTGGGATCGATGCTCTCCTCTCTGTTAGTCCCTTCGACATGTTCTTAAACTTGTTCCCTTGTGATATATGAGTCTGCCAGGCTGCCAGTGACGTCTCGTCAAGTTACGATGCCCTCATGGACCTGTTCGAGTCCTTGGGCAATTTCCTCAAGCGTCTCGAGGTCTATACAACAATCCCTCCCACCTCGATGATGATGGATCTCATCGTTAAAATAATGGCTGAGTTACTTTCAGTGCTTGCCTCGGCTACAAAACAAATTAAGCAGGGACGGTTGAGTGAGTGCGCTGTCAGATATACACTACTTATACTCAAAGTATCACAGGGAAATTTTTCAAGAAATTGTTCGGGATAGGGAAAGACAACATACAGGATGCCCTTGGGAGATTGGATCGGTTAACGAAGGACGAAGGACTGTCGGCTGTTGCACAGACGTTGGGTGTCGTCCATGGTATTGCAGATGATATGAGGGTAGTTATGGGAGGTGCGTCATATTTTCGTACTTTCTCGCAGACATTTGTCTAAATACCTGTTTGATTAGATGAAAAGGCACTGGCGGGTGGTATCGGACAGAATTCGGGTAAGTGTCCCTTGCGCAAACAGGTATCACTGTGGCTGACTTTGAACGCGTTGTCGCTTTTCACCAATCATTAAACAAAGTCAATAAGATGAAACGTTTGTTGTTTCTCTCCCCCTTCCCTTTCCGAGACCGACGGTATTCTTTAGGTGACCAGCTGCACAAGTGGCTGTCTCCACCTGATCCGTCGACGAATCAAAACTTCGTTTCGAAAGCACGACATGATGGAACCGCAGCATGGTTCTTCAAGAGCAGTGCGTTATCAGAATGGAAGGCGAACGGGTCACTCTTATGGATCCATGGAAAACGTACGTCTTTTGAAATATTGATGAGTGCCCTACATCTATAACTTGTTGATCATACAGCGGGTGCAGGAAAGAGCACACTTCTGTATGTCATAACATTATTGAATCGTTCGAGGTCATTCATAGGGCCTACTACTGTAGATCTGCGATTATTCAAGACGTCAAGGGCATGCACGAAGCGGGATTGGCCACGATGGCCTACTATTACTTTGACTTCCGAGATGTCAAAAAGCAAGACTGCTACGGCCTGCTCTCCTCCCTCGTTTCGCAGCTCTCTGCCAAATCCGATTCTTGTTACGAGGTCCTCTCCAAGTTATATTCAGACAACAATCGCGGCATGCAGGACCCCGATATTAACGTGCTGAAAAAATGTTTGACGGATATGTTGAGTCTGCCAGGACAAGACCAAATTTATATCATTGTCGACGCTCTCGACGAATGTCCCAATTCCACGGGGACGCCATCCGCTCGCGAGGAAGTTCTGGAGTTTGTTAAAGAAGTCGTCAATTTAAAACTTCCGAATCTTAATTTATGTGTGGCGAGTAGACCGGAGATGGATATCCGATTGGTTCTCGAGCCATTGACGACTCTCAAGATTTCTCTTCATGACGAGATTGGGCAAAGGAATGACATCACTGAATACATCAATTCTATCGTCCGTTCGGACCGGAACATGCGGAGATGGAAAGAGGGGGACAAACAACTTGTTGTCCACACGCTATCTGGCAAAGCCGATGGCATGTAAGTCATCTCATACTCGTCTCTTGTCTTATGCTTCACGGTGAAGACTCAAATGGTCTCGTAGGTTTCGCTGGGCGGTCTGCCAGGTTGACAGGTTGCGTCGCACTCTTCCTCCGAGTATTCGGATCGTCCTAAACGACTTGCCGAAGACATTGGACGAAACTTATAGCCGTACCCTACTGTGTATTGATGAAGAGAAACGCGATTATGCCCAACGACTTTTCCGATGTCTCATGGTTTCTATGCGCCCTCTTCGTGTCGAAGAGCTCGCGGATATTCTTGCAATTCAGTTCGACGAGGAAGCGCTCCCTATATTTAACCCAGATTGGCGCCCAGAGAGCGCAGAAGAAACGATTATGTCCGTATGCTCCAGTCTTATTTCCATCGTCGACAAGGGACAGCATCGAATAGTACAATTCTCTCACTTCTCCGTCAAAGAGTACTTGACATCGGAGCGACTAGCGACATCTGAAGAACGTCTTTCATACTATTACATTCTCCCAGAACTTGCGCATACTATCCTTGCACACGCCAGCCTCAGTGTCCTCCTCCACCTTGATGACAAAATCGATCGAAATGTCGTTGTTCAGTTTCCCCTTGCCCCATACGCCGCCCGGTATTGGGTCGACCATGCCAAATTTAGGGACGTGTCATCACAGACTCAAGGGGTCATGGAGCGTCTATTCAATCCCGCGATGCCACATTTCTCGGCATGGGTCTGGCTTTACGACATCGACCGTTATTGGACCGAGCGCATGCCCACGATACATCCGACGCCGCCCGAAGCCGTGCCACTTTATTATGCCTCTCTGTGTGGGTTCGTTGGTCTCGCAGAGCACCTGATCACTGCCCGTCCACGGGACGTCAATAGCAAGGGCGGTGCTCAAACAACTCCGTTACATGCCGCCTCGGTCAAGGGACATTTAGAAATCACATCGCTTCTCCTTAGATATGGTGCCGATCCGAACTCTCGTGACGATCTCGGTAGAGTTCCGCTTCATAGGGTGTCACAGGGGGGACAGCTCGTCACGGTGAAATCGTCACTCGAGATTGCGCGTCTCCTCATCAATTCTGGCGCGGATGTGAATGTCCCCGACGATGCAGCTGGGCCCCGCTCCACGCGGCAGCGCAATCTGGGCATCGTGAAATTGCGGAGCTGCTTTTTGGATCTGGTGCAAGTATCGATGCTCTGAATGTCAGGCAAGAGACACCGTTGGACATCTCCTGTTTTAACGGGAAGTTTGACGTGGCAGAGTTCCTTATCGATCGTGGCTCAGACATCAATTCAATAGACGAGAAGGGCTTCATTCCATTACACGCTGCGACACAACACGGACATGTTGACGTCGCACGGCTCTTGATAGACCGCGGCTCGGATGTGAACGCACGCGAGGGGAGATATTGGACTCCTCTGCATCAGGCGTCGCTGTTTGGATACCTTGACCTGGCACGGCTCTTGATAGAGCGTGGCGCGGATGTAGACGCACGCGAGACTCAAGGTTGGACTCCTCTGCATCGGGCTTCCCATAATGGACACCTCGACATCGTGAAGTTGCTGATCGATCGTGACGCAAGTATCGACAGCTGGAATGACAAGCAGGAGACTCCCTTGGCCATAGCATCATTTTTCGGGCGCCTCGATATAGCGCGCTTCCTGATAGAGAAGGGCGCTACCGTGTCTGCCCCGGATAAAGAAGGTAACACACCATTCCACAAGGCGGCGAATAAAGGGCATCTCCAGGTCACGAAGTTCTTGCTGAAGTGTGGCATGGATGTCGATATTCGGAATCAATATGGACGGACACCACTGTTCGAGGCATCTAGTAACGGGAAGCTCGATGTTGCACGCTTCCTGATCGATCAAGGCGCAAATATCCATATTGGAGACAGCATTAATTCGAATTCTCTGCACATCGCATCGCTAAACGGACACCTCGACGTCGTGCAACTGATGATCGACACTGGCATTCCTGTCGACGTTCGGAACGGGTCGCAAAACACCCCGTTAGCATTGGCGTCAAGCAATGGTAAAGTTGAAGTCGTCCGCTTCCTCATCCGCCGAGGGGCCGACTTGAATGTGCGGGACAACCTGAGTCAGGCTCCACTGCACCTCGCCTCACAACATGGACACCTTGACATGGCACGGTTGTTGCTAGACCACGGAGTTAATCCGAACATCAAGCGCCGTGACCTCTCGAGCCCCTTACATTTAGCATCGGCCAATGGCCACCTCAAGGTTGCCGAGTTGCTGGTCCAGCGTGGCGCAAGTGTCGACATATCCAATGATAAACAAGAAACCCCGCTCTATCAAGCAGTATGGAATGGAAATGCCGCGATCGCCCGTCTCCTGATTGACCGTGGAGCGACCGTGCATACTGCGGACAGCAACGGCTGGACTGTATTGCATGCGGCCTCGCGACGTGGGCATCTTGGAGTTGTGAAGCTGTTGCTTCGACAGGGTGCTAATGTCGACGCGCTCAACAAATCCGGTAGAAGTGCAGCCGAGTTGGCATCGGAGAATGGGCAAGCTAAGGTTGCGAAGTTTATTTCCGAGTACAAAGCGAATCCAAATACTCGAAACAAGTTACTGTCTACGACACTCGACGCAATTGAGTACGGCGCGGGGGACGATGAGAAAGACGAGGTAAAAATTTCGTTGCACGCTGCCGCGGACGAGGGGAACATTGACACCGTGATGTCGTTGCTCGAACGGGGAGTGGATGTCGACGCCCGCAATGCAAGTAATCATACTCCGTTACAAAGAGCCGCGCGCAAGGGGCACATCGATGTCGTACGCTTGCTCATCGAGCGGGGCGCGGATGTGGATTCACGTGATGATTTGGGGAACACCCCACTGTACTTGTCGTCACATGGACACCTCGAGGTCTCCCGGGTTCTTCTCGATCACGGAGCAAACGTGAATGCAAGGAAGAAGAACTATAGGACACCGTTACACATTGCAGCAGTCTGTGACGGTGGATACCCCGAGATCGTGAAGCTGTTACTTGAGCGTGGCGCGGACATACATGCAATGAATGCCGATGGTGAAACACCATACCAATTTTCGTTGCGAACAGGAAAGCCAGAGATTGCAGAACTACTTCGCGATTATGGTGCTGGCAGACCCGGAGAAAGGTTCGACGAGATCTTTTTATTACTTTGTTGCGTTATCTGACTGACGCTTCGATTTTAGCCCTTAGAGAAAGCACATCTTGGAAAGAAGTGTCTTGCACTAGGATCTAACCGTCATTTGTTGTAGAATAGGGTTTTGTTGAGTTTGGTGCGGGTGAATCCGAAACAGCTGGCTGATGATTACTGTACAACTAAAACGTAATAAATCTACAGGCGATGGGGGGGTGTATCTTTGGGAATATATGCCGCATGCCGACCCCTTTATCTTTTTTGGCGGGGAGCATTTCGTAGGTCAAACGAAGCGCGAGCCACCCCATGAAGCAGGAAATAAACAGGTTTATCGTGTTCTATGTCCTTGCACTACGGACGTACTTCTAGATCTGATAAAAAGTTCTCTCTAAAGGCCTGGCGCAGCTCGTCTTCGACAAGCAGATACTGCGTCACAGCTTCGAGGACGGATAAAGGCGATGAAGAAATAAATGAGGGCGAGACAAAGACAAGAAATGCAAAAATGCAAAAGTCACGGTGTTCTTTCCTTTTCCCTTTCATGGCGTCCCAGCGCCGGATGAAATCAAGCTGCTTCCGTGAGGCAACACCTGAATCAAAGCGAGAGGGATAGAGACTAAAGGGAGGCACTAACAGAGGCATCGCGAAACCCCACCTGGACGCAAGTACCGAGCGGCGAGACGAGACGAGGGCAGGCACACACAGAGAGAGAAGGGAGAAGGGAGGAATAAAACACACTCGATTCTGAACTGGTGATGATCCTCCTCGACGAGCGGGGCAGGCCTAAATACAGGTTCTGTCCCTACTGAGCGCCTGCATCGGCCGATGCGAGAACAAAGGCCGAAACGAGCGAACACGCGCGAATGAATGGGAAGGGTATACTAGTGTCGTGCCGTCGCGAGCCTCGCGGCTAGAGTTGATCATCGCTTTCCAAAGGTCGAAAGGAGGAAGAGAAGTCGGGGAAAACCGACTTGGAATGAGAAGTTAAGATATGGCGGGGACGTGTTCGATTCGCTCGCAGTCGCCTTGCGCCTGATATCAAGGGGTCTGACGATGATCGTGAAGGGATGAAAGATGAGGGGATTGGAGGGTGAAATGATCATAGACGAAAGTGAAACTATACAGCTGTGGCTTGTGGCTGACGGGCGCTCCGACTCGGCTGTTCCGCTCCGTTCCGCGCGTGCCCCGACGCACACCTTAAAGTAGATTCCACTTCCCTCGATGGCCTGTCATCTGGCTTCGCCTTTGCTAAGCCTGCCAACCCTTGGCAGAGCCGCGAGTGAGGTGGGTGCCGTAGGACCTCGGTGTATGCATATGAGATGCGCTCGGATGCCTGCCAGTGGTCCGCCCATGCTGTGATCGTGACTTTAAACGACATGGTGCAAATTGCATTGATGGACACGGTGCGACATTGGGAAGTGGTATGATAGTGGAGAAGCGTTTCATATGGAAACGGCTGTGCCCGAAGCCTGGCGGGTCTCGCGAGGCTGGGGTCCGGCGAACGGTGATCTTCGGTCTAGGGAAAAGGAGCTGGTCAGTGACGTTTCGGAAAGTGATAGAGGCTGTCTGGAATACACCTTTCGTCTGGCTGCCTGTCTATGAAGGTGTTAGCTGTGCTCGAGTTGCTGCAGACTCTAAGGCTCGAGCTGTCATTAAGTTCCCTGCTTTCTGTGTGCCAATTGGCTTCTCGCTATCCTGCACCTCCGACCCTTGGTGCTGGGCAACCGCCACAATCGCATACCAGAGCTCTGGATTGTTGTTTTCGCATGGGGCTGGGCCGTCGGTAGCATAGGCCAGCATAGCTTGGGGCGACTCTGAGAGAGCGAGTATCTCCCAGACGAGGGCGTGACGTCACCGACGTGTGTCCTTCTTGCAGGTCATTAAGTCGAGGGCTAGCCGAACCCCCCATTGGACAGTCCCCAGGGCGGGATGGCGTGGGGCTTGACTTTCAGGACCATTTCTCGTGTGAACTTTCGAGCTAATCCAGTGAACGTTGCAGCAACGTTCCGTCACCATGTCCGGACTGGTAGCGGGAGATCGCCTTCTGTTGTTTCTTGTTTCTGGGCGTCTGGCGATTGGGGACTTGTGATTCACGTGGGAGTCGGCAAAAATGTAGGGCGAATTCGGTGACTAAAGGGGAGGGGCTCGGTTCGGTTGGTGCCGTGCGGAAAGAGCCTCAGACAAGTCGGACTGCTTGGTTCTGGATCGTGTCGACCTGTTTATAATAAAGTGTCGGTCCCTTTTCTTTCGAATCCGAGTTTATAACCCGCATAGACAAGAAGCGGTCATCCGACGGTATTACAGTCTGAATATTTGAGGTAAGCGCGCGCAGGCTGTGCGCGGCTGAGTGTTGGCTGGGAGGTTTGTATTGACTGGCGTGTGGTGGGGCGTGTGTCTGTTGTACGTGTTTGAGCCGGCTTCGGGGGGCGCATGTCATTAGCCCGAAACACGTTTAACAAACTGTTGTACCCCCCATGGAGCTTAGGGGGGGCTGGAGAAGCCAGTCTCTGTGACTCTCATTCTTCTTGTGATCAAATAATTTGGTGGCGTGCGCCGCTCAGGTGGTGATAGAGGGACAACCGTCCTAGGACCTCTCTTCTGCGATCCTCTGGTTACCGCGGGCGTGACGACAGTTCCCTTGAAGGGGTTGCATATGCGATGACTCGGCATGGACTTCCCAGGGGCAGTAAGTGCGTTAGGAGGGAGCGATTGGGGCACTTGCGTGTTCAAGTTTGCTGGGGGCGCGGATTGTGGTACCTGCCCCTCAGCTGCTTTCTCTGGAACGTGCACCACTTCGGTCCCATATAAGGTCGGCGCTGACGAGATACCGGATGCGTTGTGTGGATGAGACGCTTTAATGAATGGACATCACCAGGTGACAAGATGTATGTGAGGCTGCTCCACATCCTCGCCCCACCATCACCTGAAGGAAATATGTTTGGTCTTGTTAGGCTCGATATCGAGACCTGCTCGGATGAGCCAGTCGAGTCTTCGACGCAGTCCAGATACCTGTCTTAGATGTTCCTTTGTTTGTGCCACGTGTCGGGGACTTCGAACATAAGACCGTCATCAACGTATATGGGTGGGGCCTAGTGGGGCCTAGTAAGGTGCCAGCCCACTGCCTTATCTTGTGAAGAAGTGATCGAGATACTGGGCATACTGGCGGTCTGCTGACTAGGTTATTGAAGCGCGGTGGTCGGATGCGTCGATCTGTGGTGATTCCGCGGCGGCGAGAAGGAACTCTGGTTTCCACGTATTTCCACGTACAGTCGACACCCTAACCCATACCTTCAAACTCATAATAAATTTGCCCCTTTTGGGGGTAAAACCCATACATTTTACACAAATATTATAGAAAAACTTACTATAAAATAAGATATATATGTATTTATGTAATTCTTACGGAACTTTTTGACCTATTTTTGGTGGATTCCTCGAGTGCCATGCCTACTGTAGTGGTTGCTTTGGACCGAATAATACCGTAATATAATATTTTCCTTACTGGGTCTAGGGTGAGAAACTCGCGATAAATCTCGAGATCTTTGGTGAGCGGGGCGCGCGTTCTTTTATCTCTCGCTTTGCCACAATGGCCGCACTTCACTCACCTGCCACCGAAAGCCTTTACCAAGATTCCACTTGTCAACCAAAAAAACAGGCTCGCCTATCATACAACAGTCGAAGCTTGAAGAAGTCTTGAAAGCCCAAAAGGCCGCCGACCGATCGCGAAAGGCGCCGGGAGGGGCAGAGACGTAATATGGCGCGTAATACCTCCACCAAATCATCGGGCTCGCACCTCTTACACTCACCGATCATCGATCATCCCACACCCTCATCTCTTTCATCGGCGCCGTCAAAGATGAGTATCAGCTTCTCACCCTTCTTACCCATAACGCCTAATCGCACAACGAGCTGGTTCCTTACACCGTGACCTCCACCCATGACTCCCCCTTCAAGTTGCCTTGCGGCCCCTGCCCTACTTATGGGTCTAGGTTTTCATTTTAATTTCGATAGGCTGGCCCGGTTTGTGATTGGTCTAGGCCATCTGTGAACGTAATATGTAAGTTAAGTAGTAGGTGACCGCCCTGTACCTTGTTGCTACTCTGTGCGGAATAGAAGCCTGATTTAAAAAATAAATAAAAAAGCCACAACAGTTGTACTTTTTTTTACTGTAAATCCGAATTTGTATTCACAACAGTTGTACAGCTGCGATAATGGATCGGAGGTGTCGCACGGTCTGAATAGATGTTTCTCCCATAAGAATCCTCGTTCCGCCTTTCCCTCACTCCATCCCCTTTGAACCAAAGATTCCGAACGATCCATGGCCTCCATGTCGTCTACTGCGCAAGCAACATCCTCGACATCCTCCACTTCCAACATCCAATTGATCACCAATGCCTTGGTCAACTATGCAGACAAAACTAAAATAGACCTTTCCAAGAATCCCTTCGCTGTCGCAATCGAACACGCAAATTCTCCCGGGCTATCCTAGAACTCCTCCAAGAACGAGAGAAAGCATTCAAGGACTATCGAGAAGGAAAAAGGAGATTAATCACTTGCCTCAGCCCAGCCGTGAATGTCATCGGCGCGTTCTCGGGCATTCTAGGCGAGACGATCAGCTTGGTAGGTCTCACATGCCATCTGGTAACTCTTTTAACGTGACCTCGTCAGCCCTTCCCACCAGCAAAAGCCGTATTCGTTGGGATCGATACCCTCCTCTCTGTTAGTCCCTTTAATATGTTCTTAAACTTGTTCCCTTGTGATATATGAGTTTGCCAGGCTGCCAGTAACGTCTCGTCAAGTTACGATGCCCTCATGGACCTGTTCGAGTCCTTGGGCAATTTCCTCAAGCGTCTCGAGGTCTATACAACAATCCCGCCCACTTTGATGATGATGGATCTCATCGTCAAAATAATGGCTGAGTTACTTTCGGTGCTTGCCTCGGCTACAAAACAAATTAAGCAGGGACGGTTGAGTGAGTGCGCCGTCAGATATACATTACTTATACTCAAAGTATCACAGAGAAATTTGCGAAGAAGTTGTTCGGGAAAGGGAAAGACAACATACAGGATGCCCTTGGGAGATTGGATCGGTTAACGAAGGACGAAGGACTGTCGGCTGTTGCACAGACGTTGGGTGTCGTCCATGGTATTGCAGATGATATGAGGGTAATTATGGGAGGTGCGTCATATTTTCGTGCTTCTCGTAGATTTTTGTCTAAATACCTGTTTGATTAGATGAAATGGCACAGGCGGGTGGTATCGGAAAGAATTCGAGTAAGCGTCTTGCGCAAAACAGGTATCACTCTGGCTGATTTGAGCGCGTTGTCACTCTTCACCAAGCATTAAACGAAATCAATAAGATGAAACGTTTGTTTCCCAGCCCCCCTCCTCTCGTTGCCGAGACCGAAGGTATTCTTTAGGTGACCAACTACACCAGTGGCTGTCTCCACCTGATCCGTCGACGAATCAAAACTTCGTTTCGAGAGCACGACATGATGGAACTGCAGAATGGTTCTTCAAGAGCAGCGCGTTAACAGAATGGAAGGCGAACGGGTCACTCTTATGGATCCATGGAAAACGTACGTCTTTCGAATACTGATGAGTGCTCTACATTTATAACTTGTTGATCGTACAGCGGGTGCAGGAAAGAGCACACTTCTGTATGTCATAACTTTATTGGATTGTTCGAGGTCATTCATAGGGCTACTAGATCTGCGATTATTCAAAACGTCAAGGGTATGCAAGAAGAGGGACTGGCCACGATGGCTTACTATTACTTTGACTTCCGAGATGTCAAAAAGCAAGACTGCCATGGCCTGCTCTCCTCCCTCGTTTCGCAGCTCTCTGCCAAATCCGATTCTTGTTACGAGGTCCTCTCCAAGTTATATTCAGACAACAATCGCGGCATTCAGGAACCCGATATTGACGCGTTGAAGAAATGTTTGACGGATATGTTGAGTCTGCCAGGACAAGACCAAATCTATATCATTCTCGATGGTGTCGACGAATGCCCCAATTCCACGGGGACGCCGTCTGCTCGCGAGGAAGTTCTGGAATTTCTTGAAGAAGTCGTGAATTTGAAGCTTCCGAATCTTAGTCTATGTGTGGCGAGTAGACCGGAGATGGATATCCGATTGGCGCTCGAGCCCTTAGCGACTCTCAAGATTTCACTTCATGACGAGATTGGGCAAAGGAATGACATCACTAAATACATCAATTCTATCGTCCGTTCGGACCGGAACATGCGGAGATGGAACGAGGAGGATAAGAAACTTGTCGTCCATACGTTATCTGGCAAAGCAGATGGCATGTAAGTCATCTCATACTCGTCTCTTGTCTTAGACTTTACAATATACGCTCAAATGGTCTTGTAGGTTTCGCTGGGCGGTCTGCCAGGTTGACAGGTTGCGTCGCACTCTTCCTCCGAGTATTCGGAAGGTCTTAAATGACTTGCCGAAGACGTTGGACGAAACTTATAGCCGTACCCTACTGTGTATTGATGAAGAGAAACGCGAATATGCCCAGCGACTTTTCCAATGTCTCATGGTGTCTATTCGCCCTCTTCGTGTCGAAGAGCTCGCCGAGGTTCTTGCGATTCGGTTCGACGAGGATGCGCTCCCTACATTTAACCCAGATTGGCGTCCAGCAAGCGCAGAAGAAACGATTATGTCCGTATGTTCCAGTCTCATCGCCATCGTCGACAGTGGAGACCATCGAGTAGTACAATTCTCTCACTTCTCCGTCAAAGAATACTTGATATCGGAGCGACTTGCGACGTCTGAAGAACGTCTTTCATGCTATCACATTCTGCCAGAACCTGCGCATATCATCCTTGCCCATGCCGGCCTCAGTGTCCTCCTCCAACTCGATGACAAAATCGACCGAAATGACATTGCCCATTTTCCCCTTGCCCCATACGCCGCCCGGTATTGGGTCGATCATGCCAAATTTAAGGACGTATCGCCGCAGACTCAGGGGGTCATGGAGCGTCTATTCAATCCTGGGATGCCACATTTCGCAGCGTGGGTCTGGCTATACGACATCGATCGTTATTGGACGGAGCGCATGCCCACGATGCATCCGACGCAGCCCGAGGCTGTGCCACTTTATTATGCCTCTCTGTGCGGGTTCGTTGGTCTCGTGGAGCATTTGATCGCTGCCCATTCACGGGACGTCAATAGCAAGGGCGGTTCTCATACGACAGCGTTACACGCGGCCTCGGTCAAGGGACATTTACAAGTCGCATCGCTTCTCCTTAGAAATGGTGCCGATCCCAATTCTCGTGACCGTCTCGACAGGGTTCCGCTTCACAGAGTGTCACAGGCCGGACAGCTCGTCACGGTGGAATCATCAGTCGAGATCGCACGTCTCCTTATCAATTCTGGCGCGGATGTGAATGCCCCCGACTATGAAGACTGGGCCCCGCTCCACGCGGCAGCACAATCTGGGCATCGTGAAATTGCGGAACTTCTTCTTGCATCTGGTGCAAGTCTCGATGGTCTGAATATGAAGCAAGAGACACCGTTGGACATCGCCTGTTTTAACGGGATGTTTGATGTCATACAGTTCTTTATAGATCGTGGTTCAAACATCAATTCGATAGACGAGAAGGGCTTCATCCCATTACACGCTGCGACACAACACGGACATGTTGACGTGGCACAGCTCTTGATAGACCGTGGCTCCGATGTAAACGCACGTGAGGCGAGATATTGGACTCCTCTACATCAGGCGGCTCTGTTTGGATACCTTGACCTCGCACGGCTCTTCTTAGATCGTGGCGCTGATGTGGACGCACGCGAGACAAAAAATTGGACTCCTCTGCATCGCGCGTCCCATAATGGTCACCTCGACATCGCAAAGTTGCTGATCGATCGTGGCGCGAATATTGACAGCTTAAATGACAAGCAGGAGACTCCCTTGGCCATAGCATCATTTTTCGGGCGCCTGGATATAGCTCGCTTGCTGATCGAGAAGGGCGCAGCCGTGTCTGCCTCGGATGAGGAAGGCAACACACCATTCCACTTGGCGTCGCGTCAGGGGCATCTCCAGGTCGCGAAGTTCTTGCTGAAGTGTAGCATCGATCTCGACATCCGGAATGGAAGCGACCAGACGTCTCTGTACCTGGCATCGAGCAACGGGAGGCTCGATGTTGCACACTTCCTGATCGATCAACATGCAAATATCCATATTGGAGACAGCGATAAATCGAATCCTCTGCACATCGCATCACTAAACGGACACCTTGACGTCGTGAAACTGATGATCGACACTGGCATTCCTGTCGACGTTCGGAACGGGTCCCAAAAGACTCCGTTAGCGTTGGCGTCAAGCAAGGGTAAAGCTGAAGTCGTTCGCTTCCTTATCCACCGAGGGGCCGACCTGAATGTACGGGATAACCAGAGCCAGGCCCCATTGCACCTCGCCTCACAACATGGACACGTTGACATGGCACGGCTGTTGCTTGACCAGGGAGTTGATCCAAACATCAAGCGCAATGACCTATGCAGTCCCTTACATTTAGCATCGGCCAATGACCACCTCAAACTTACCGAGTTGCTGGTCCAGCGTGGTGCAAGAGTCGACGCATCCAATGACAAGCAAGAAACTCCTCTCTATCAAGCTGTAACGAATGGGAATGTCGCGATCTCCCGTCTCCTGATCGACCATGGAGCGGCCATGCATACCGCGGACAGCAACGGCTGCACTCTGTTGCATGCGGCGTCGCGACGTGGGCATCTCGGAGTTGTGAAGCTGTTGCTTCGACAGGGTGCTAATGTCGACGTGCTCAACAAGGCCGGTATAAGTGCAGCCGAGTTGGCATCAGAGAATGGGCAAGCTAATGTTGCGAAGTTCATTTCCGAGTACAAGACAAACCCAAATACTCGAAACGAGTTACTGTCGACGACATTGGACAAAGTTGTGTACGACGCGGAGGACAATAGGAAAGACAAGGCAAAGATCTCATTACACGCTGCCGCAGAAGTGGGCAACGTTGACGCCGTGAAGTCATTGCTCGAACGGGGAATGGATATCAATTCCCGCAATGCAAGTGACCTGACTCCGTTACACAGCGCCGCGGTCAAGGGGAACGTCGATGTCGTGCGCTTGCTCATCGAGCAGGGCGCGGAGGTAGATCCACGTGATAAACGGAGGTGGACCCCATTGCACTGGTCAACAGATTATGGGTACCTAGAGGTCTGCCGGATTCTTCTCGATCACGGCGCAGACGTGAACGCAAGGAAGCATGACAATTGGACGTCGATACATGTCGCAGGAGCCCTTGGATACCTCGAGGTCGTGAAACTGTTGATTGAACGTGGCGCCGACCTACATGCAATGAATGACCAGGGTGAAACACCATACCAAGTATCGTTGCAAACAGGAAATCCAGAGGTTGCAGAACTCCTTCGTGAGCATGGCGCGGGCAGAATCGGAGAAAGGTTCGACGAAACTGTTATGACTTGAATGCGTTATCTGACTGACGCTTCGATTTTAGCCCTTAGAGGAAGCACAATTTGGAAGGAAATATCTTGCATGTTACTGTGATTTGTCTGTAGAATGGAAATTTGTTGAGTTTGGTGCGGGCGAAATCCGAAACAGCGGGTTGGTGATTACAGTACAACAGTAAGGTAATAAATTTACAGGCGACGGAAGGGGGTGCATCTTTAGGCGCCAGTGGCCCAAGGAGGGACGCAAGGGGGGTTCAATATATGTCGCATGACCGATCTCTTTGTCCCTATTGGCAGAGAGCGTTAAGTAGGTCAAACGCGCGAGGCATCCCGTGAAACGTAAATAACCAGGTTTATCGTATTACAGTATATGTCCCCGCACTACGGACGTACTTCTAGATTTAATAAAAAGTTCTTTCTAAAACCTCGCACAGCCCGTCTTCGACAAGCGGATACTGCGTCACAGCCTTGAGGACGGATAAAGATGATGAAGAAGTAAATGAAGGCAAGGACAAGGGAAGAACGGAAATGCAAAAGTCACAATGTTCATCCCCTTTTCCCTTTCATGGCGTCTGAACGACAATGAAACCAAGCTGCTCCTGTGAGGCTACACCTGCATCTGTGTCTTAACTGGCATCCACGTGCCCAGTTCCGCACCTTATTGCACCACACGTACACCCTTCGTCGTTTCACCACCATGCCGCTTTAAAATCGTGTCGGGTGGAAAGCGAGAGCGATAGAGATACTAGTAAGGGGAACGACAAAATGGGTGAGCAGCTTATCCATAGAGTGGGGCGCGCCCCCTTCCCCGTTCCGAACGTGAAGTTGAAAAAGCCCTCGATGTTGACCGGTTTTACAAGCATCTACCAAGTAGCTCTAGCGCGAAGAGAAAGCGATAAGAAAAGGTACGCACGTGGACCCAAATTTTACCCTTGCTCTCGTTGACTTCATATATAGTCATGTTTGCTTGCAGTCAGCTCGCCTGAAGTGAGGATGAAACTTAAGTCTGGCCATTACGCACCTCTAGGGGAGCGCCTTTCAGCGAGTCCCGAAAGTTATGAAGATATTCAATATATTCATTCGTGGTGTGGGGTGGCGGGCCCAATGATGCAGGCAAGACTCGTTGGGTGAAATCTGATGTGAATTGCTTGCTGAGTGCGTCAAAGTCCCAGCGCTTGAAGTTATCCAAGCAGTCAAGCGCGACTCTCAATTGTTGAGAGGAGTTGTTCGGGATCTGGTAAATCGGGGGCTGATACTTCTGCGACGACATCGTTATGTGAGTCTTTCTGAAGACCAGGTGTTGTGTCCTTGGTCATGCAAAAGGCCTGGTTTATATACACGAACGGGTTGCTTTTAACTGGCGGTTTTGGAGAAACATGTTTCCTTTTTGTTTCGTGTTTCTACCTCATACCAACTGAACAGCACATGATGGAAGAGAGAGAGGCCGATTCCCGTGACAAGTGGGGGTAGACACCGCTGCACGAGGCATCGCGATTCAGACACCTCGAAATCTCACGGACTCGTCCATGAGTTTGAGGTTGACGGTAACCTCCGGGGCTAGAGGGTTGAACGGCTTCCTCCTGGGTGTCCAGACCGACGTCGGTTTTGGCACATTGGGGTTGGTTTGTCTTACGGAGCCGTGGCATTGCTCAGCTGTGCTTTTCCGGGTGAGAGTGATGCCAGGATGCTCTTTATACGGCTACGGAGGCTGTAGGCTGGTTGGCCTGGGCGGGTGTGGGAAGAGAGGTTTGGACTGCAGCTTTGGCGGTTGTGGTTGTGCTGGCGATTTCACAGCTTTTTTGTAAAAAGGGTTTGGAGATAATTTTTGGGGGGTTTTTATTCTGTAGACTATTCACCACTAGTTTCCATGTTCGTCGGTGAGGGGGGTGGTTACCAGAAAAGGAAGGAAGTCTGTCAACCAACCAAATATTTTCCTACAGACATCAACCACCCACCGGTGTTTCCACAGCCTTGCGATGCCGTCCGCTGCACCGAGGACAGTCCCTCCATCATTTCGGACCATTGTACCTCATTCCCTCACTCCATCCCCTCTGATCCGTAGCCTCCATGTCGTCTACTGTGTAGCCAACATCCTCAACATCCTCCACTTCCAACATCAAATTGATCACCGATGCCTTGGTTGACTATTCGAACATAACTGGAATAGACCTTTCCAAGAATCGCGGCAGCGAATCCCTTCGCTGCCGCGATTGAACGCGCAAATTCTCCCCGGGTTATTCTAGAACTGCTCCAAGAACGAGAAGAGGCGAAAATCGGGAACTCATCAGCTGCCTCAGCCCGGCGGTGAATGTCATCCAGGCGTTCTGGGGGCATTCTAGGCGAGGCGTTCAACCTAGTAAGTCACACATGCTATCTCTTAACGTGACCTCGTCAGGTCCCCTTCCCACCAACAAAAGTCTTGTTTGTTGGGATCGATGTCCTCTCCTCTGTCCGTCCGTTTAATTTGTTCTTAAACCAGTTCCCTTGTGATATATGAGTTTGCAAGGCTGCCAGATTCCTTCTTTGACCTCTTCGAGCGCTTGGGAAACTTCCTCTGCGTCTGGAGGTTTATATGACGATCCCGCCTACTCACACAAGCTGTCCTCAAGAGATTGGATCGGTTAACGAAGGGCGAAGGACTGGTCGGCTATTACAGACGTTAGATGCTGTCCATGGTATTGCAGATGATATGAGGGTAGTTATGAGAGGTGTGCCATATTTTCGTGATTCTTGCAGGATGCTGATCTCGATGCACAACTACGCTCGCCCCGGCGATGCCTCTCCCCAAGCAGTGGGGATGGGTGCGATGCGTTTCTGCATCGCAGGGAGATACCTCCTATAGAACCAAGCCTGCGACCCCACTGTCCGTCTCGTCGACGTGCCGCGCTCTTCCAAGAATCATCTGGTCTAATCGGCATCACGCTGGCCTCGGGCAGCAAAGCGAGTGCACCATTTATTTCCAGGACCGCGACATATCATCCTGCCAAAGCAGCTCGCTGAAGCGGTCTCACCCGAGGAGACAGAACCTGGCCTGACGCACCCTTTTTCCCACCGCCTACCGTCAACCTTATACCTTACATAGGTCACGATGGAAATCATTGATACCCAGTGAATGCTCGATTGACGCTGTAAGGTGTGCGTCGGAGCGCCCCGTCAGCCACAACTTTAACTTACAGTACATCGCCCTTATTCGTCCATCAACATTTTCCCTCCCTTCACTGCCCCTCATTGCTTCACGATCACCCCTCGTCCTTCTACCTCCGGCGCTAGAGGACTGAAAAACACAGAAGACTGTCCCCGCCTCACAGCCTCGCGTTACACACCTCTCTAGCCGACTCATTCCTCTTTTCGGACTTTTAGACAACGACGATCAACTCTAACCACGACGGCACGAAGATAGTATACCCTTCTCATTCATTTCTTTAGCATATTTTTATAGCTACTGATATATTTCTGACGTTCTCTTCAGACTTCCGGCGCAGCATTAACGCGCATGTTCACTCGTTTCGACCTTTGTTCTCCCGTCGGCCGATCAGGCGCCTTGTAGGGACAACCTCCTGTATTTAAGCTACCTCCTCGCTTTCCAAGGGGAGGATGTTCGCGTCAATGAGCATCACCAGTTTCTGATCCGGTCTCAGTGTGCGTTCTTTTACTCTCGTTTCCTCTTGTTCTTGCTTGGCACTCGCGTTCAGGGAACCGCTGTCCGCAACGCCTTGTCACCCTCGCTCTTTATCTCTTATCTGTCCCCATCTTATCTTGGATGACATTCCCATCTCGCAGCTGTTGTCTTAGTAAAACACCAAGAAATGATATCGAGTCTGCCCTGCTCTACACTGCCCAGCGTGTGCAGGGTTGGTAAAAGTGCCCAGTAATCTCGTGGTTTAGCTTAGGCCGAGAGTATCTGGTGCCCAGTGTCCTGCGGCGAAGCTGGCTCAATCCCAAGAGACGTTCGGGGACCCCAACTACTCCCATCCCAAGTTGGACATTGAGATTGCATCTAGCTTCCAGTTCGCTGTCCGTGAGCTGGCGTTCGACAAACGAGGACTTTTGGTTCGGAGCTAGGCTATGGTGATGCCGTTTGTCCTATATCGGGTGTGAGCATGACGAGCTCAGTCTGCCGGGTCAGGCAATACCATCTTCTATGATGCGCAAATCCCGTGGAGTGGCTTCTACGCCATCATCACCCGTACCCCCGCTTCCTCGACACATAACCTCGATTGGTCGTAATGGTGGTATTACTAGCCCTTCTCCCTTGTCTACAGCGCCAATACGCGCTGCCTCTCAAAGTGAAGATCCTTCGATGCACCAGCCTGACCAGCCTGACCAGGCGGATGGACGCAAGCTACACGATGACACAGCTGACTATCTGGATGCGCCGATCGCTCGCCCCTGTCTTACCATCTACGTCAGTTTCCTCGACTAACCGACTGTCACCCCCACCTGGCCTTGGTGGACCTGATTCAGATCCTGCGGCGGTTCTCTCATCGGATATTAGTGATGATATTAATGTTGAACTGCTGGAGGAGGAACGTCCCGCGACCGGTGAGAATTGGAGGCAGATAGCACAGGGACTGTCTATTCCGTATGAACGGCGTACGACGTTTGGTTTGGTGGTGAGTGTACTCTCTTTCATCATCAGTCTGGTGCACTAAAACTGGTGCACTAAAAGCCTATAGCCTTCATCTATTATGTACTCGCGTGAGCAAACGGTCTCCGAGGAGGGATCGCTCAATCCGCACTCGACGCTAGGCACATCGGGCTCTGCACCAGCGTCGAACTCCAACTCGTTGCATTCACGAAGTTTCACGGGTAGCAGCTTAAAATCCCTCGCTCACTCCGGCTCCGTCTCTTCCGTCGATCTGGAAGTTTCCTGTTTTAATAGGAAGCCTGAGATCGCACAATTCCTTATATATGTGAAATGTCATACCTACGATAGTATCGTTGCGAAGAAGACTGCAGATCTACTTCGGGAGAATGGCGCGAGCAGACTCGGAGAAAGGTTTGACAAGATCCTTTAATGACTTAAATGCGTTATCTGACTGGCGCTTCGATTTTAGCCCTTACAGAAAGCACAACTCAGAAGAAAGTATCTTGAAATGGCATGTAACTGTCATTTGTCTGTGGATTCTGTTGAGTCTGGTGCTGAGACAGTGGGTTGATGATTACAACAGAAAGGTACGAGTAAATTCACCAGCGATGGGAGGGTGTGCATCTTTAGCTCAAAGAGGGATGCAAAAGAGGTTAAATATATGTTATCCTATAGGCGGCGAATGAGGATCGATGAGGCCTTAAGGCCTTAAGCTTAATGAGGCATCGTATCCGGATCCACGCGCAGCATCTCATTAAATAGGAAATAACCAGGTTTAGCTCGTTCTATGTCCCTTCACCACGGACGTAATTTCTGATCTAACAAGTCCCCTCTCAAATTTCCCCTTTGAAAACTGGGTGATATGATATCCCAGGTTGAACATTGAGCTTTTGCGACATGGGCGAGGAGCGAGCTAGAGACGGGCAGTCACATGACAGTGATGCAGACCGCCTTTGAACGACGAACAGTAGTCTGAGCGCCTGGGTACTGGCAGCTTCGCGGAGATACGAGGAAGTCATCACGCTCGTCTGTCCTTGCCGCCTTAACGTCGGATGTCTTGGCGTGAGGCCCATGATCGAACGAGCGAGCCAAGTTTGCCTCACAAACCTAGAAACTAGCAGAGATTCAACGCACACGTTCGCCCCATGTTACGCAGACGGAATCACTTTATCCCTTTCGCATCAATTTAAGCATGCATGTCATGTGCTCTACCATCGAAGTCTTCAATCACAGTAAGCATCGCCACTGGCTTTTTCTGTATGTTGTCCTGATCAACTTCCTCGTTGGTCGTACCCATCATCCACATCTATCCAGAACTAAATGACTCAACCTCTCATACAAACATTTCACCAATAGCCAGAGCAACATGAAGATGGATGGATCACATCGGCCTGAAGGGACAAGCGAATTTCATGTTACAAACTCTCCGGCGTGAAGCCTCCAACGGCTACCTTGGAGTGTTACTCCTATATGCAACTGATTGGAGCGAGATCTCTACTGAATCATGAAGCCCGGGTTCGCCGTACGCGCGGTATCGTGACGGGGATAGTCGAACGCCACATGCTTGATCGACTGAGGGGAGAATCCACATTCGCACGCAAAGGAAACAACGCGTTCTGTATGGAATCGTAGGGAGTATCTACTTGAGAAGGCGTGTCCTGCGAGTAAGTGGAATAGCTAAGATAGCGGGTGTGAGTGTGGAAAGTCGTCCAAGACAAAGAGATGCTGACAGAGGCATCGTGGACAGCTGTTCCACTTGAACGCAAGTACCGAGCGGCGAGAGAGACGAGAGCGAGCACGAAAGAGAGAGCGAGCAACAGGTTATCTTCTGTCCCTACTGAGCGCCTGCATCGGCCGATGCGAGAACCAAGGCCGAAACGAGCGAACGGCTGCCCCTGGCGTATGAACAGGAAAATGTGAGTGGCCATGAAAACGGTCCTTATGAATGGATGGGTAGGGTGTACTAGTGTCGTGCCATCGCGAGCCTTGCGGCTAGAGCTGATCGTCGCTTTCAAAGGTCGAAAGGAGCAAGAGAAGTAGGGGAAGACGGCGTGGAATGAGGAGTTGAGAGGATGGGAGCGTCTTCGATTCGCTCGTAGTCGTCTTGCACCAGGGGTCGGACAGTGATCATGAAGAGATGAAAGATGAGGGGGATGGGACGGTGAAATGATGATAGGCGAAAGTGAAAAACTATACAGCCGTGGCTTATTGCTGACGGGCGCTCCGACGACGCGGCTGTTCCCCGTTCCGCGCGTGCCCCCAAAGCAGACCTTACGGTAGATTCCGCTTCCCTCGATGGTCTGTCATCTGGCTCCGCTTTCGTTAAGGCCGCCAACCAAATGGCAGAGCCGCCCGTCAGGTGGGTGCCATAGTACCTCGGTATGTGCATGTGAGATGCGCTCGGATGCATGCCAGCGGTCCGCCCATATTGTGATCGTGACTTTGAACGACATGATAGAAATTGCATTGATGGACAAGGTGCGACATTGGGAGGTGGTGTGATGGTGGCGAGGCATTTCACATGGAAACGGCCGTGCCCGAAGCCTGGCAGGTCTCGCGAGGCTGGGGTCCGGCGAACGATGATCGATGATCGATGATCTGCGGTCTAGGGAAAAGGAGCCGGTCAGTGACGTTTCGGAAGGTGATAGAGACGGGGTGGGTAGTGTGGGCCGAAGTTGGCTAACCGATTAATAGAGCACGAAACCTGCATAACCCATAGAAATTTTGCCCCTTTTTGGAGCAAAACCCATATTTTGACGTGGATTCCTCGAATGCCATGCGTTCTCATAACAGACAGTAGCCTGGAGCCGTGGCTGAGGGGTATGGGTTAGCAGGGCGTCGTCTGTAAGTTATGACTTACTACAGTACGGTGACCAGCGCTTTTGGACATCCGTGGTTGTTTTGGACCGAAATATTTTCCTTACTGGGTGGTCTGAGAAACTCGCGATAGTTTTTGGTGAACGGGGCGCGTTCTCTTATCTCTCGCTTTGCCAATTCCCACAAACGGCCGCACTTCACTCACCTGCCACCGAAAGGCTTTATCAAGATCCCAGCTTGTCACCCGAAAAGCAGGCTCGCCTATCATACAACAGTTGAAGCGTTGAAGTCTTGAAAAAGCTTGAAAGCCCAAAAGGCCGCCGGCCGATCCCGCGAAAGGCGCCGGGAGGGCGCCAAATCATCTGCACAAACCAACTCTTTACGCGCCCACCGATCCGATCATCGATCATCGATCCAACACTCTTTCCCCCTTGTCACCCTCACCCATAACGCCTAATCGTACAACGAGCTGGTTCCCTACCTGTGCCTTCTTTCCACCCATGACGCCCTCCTGCCTGCCTTGCGACCCCTGCCCTACTTATGGGTCCAGGTTTTTCATTGTAATTTCCATAGGCTAGCCCGGTTTGGCGATTGGTCTAGGCCTTCTGTGAGCGTAATATGCTGGCTCAGTAGGTGTATGTGAACGCTCTGTACCTTGTTGCTACGCCATGCGGAGTGGAAGCCTGATTTAAAAAATAAATAAAAAAGCCACAACGGCCGCACTGTGTCCCACGGTCTGAATAGATGACTCTCCCTCCTCGTTCCACCTTTCCCCCACTCCATCCCCTCTGAACTGAAGATTCCAAACGATCCGTGACCTTCATGTCGTCTACTGCCAGTGCGCAAGCAACATCCTCGACATCCTCCACTTCCAACATCCAATTGATCACCAATGCCTTGGTCAACTATGCAGACAAAACTAAAATAGACCTTTCCAAGAATCCCTTCGCTGCCGCAATCGAACACGCAAATTCTCCCGGGGCTATCCTAGAACTCCTCCAAGAACGAGAGAAAGCATTCAAGGACTATCGAGAAGGAAAAAGGAGATTAATCACTTGCCTCAGCCCGGCCGTGAATGTCATCGGCGCGTTCTCGGGCATTCTAGGCGAGGCAGTCAGCCTGGTAGGTCTCACATGCCATCTGGTAACTTTTTTAACATGACCTTGTCAGCCCTTCCCACCAGTGAAAGCCGTATTCGTTGGGATCGATGCCCTCCTCTCTGTTCGTCCCTTTAATATGTTCTTAAACTTGTTCCCTTGTGATATATGAGTTTGCCAGGCTGCCAGTGATGTCTCGTCAAGTTACGATGCCCTCATGGACTTGTTCGAGTCCTTGGGCAATTTCCTTAAGCGTCTCGAGGTCTATACAACAATCCCGCCCACTTCGATGATGATGGATCTCATCGTCAAAATAATGGCTGAGTTACTTTCGGTGCTTGCCTCGGCTACAAAACAAATTAAGCAGGGACGGTTGAGTGAGTGCGCCGTCAGATATACATTACTCATACTCAAAGTATCACAGAGAAATTTGCGAAGAAGTTGTTCGGGAAAGGGAAAGACAAGATACAAGCTGCCCTCGAGAGATTGGATCGGTTAACGAAGGATGAAGGACTGTCGGCTGTTGCACAGACGTTGGGTGTCGTCCATGGTATTGCAGATGATATGAGAGTAGTTATGGGAGGTGCGTCATATTTTCGTGCTTCCTCGTAGATTTTGTCTAAATGCCCGTTTGATTAGATGAAATGGCACAGGCGGGTGGTATCGGAAAGAATTCGGGTAAGTGTCTTGCGCAAAACGGGTATCACCTTGACTGACTTGAGCGCGTTGTCGCTCTTCACCAAGCATTAAATCAAATCAATAAGATGAAACGTTTGTCGTCTCCCTCCACCCTCCTCTCATTGCCGAGACCGATGGTATTCTTTAGGTGACCAGCTGCACCAGTGGCTGTCTCCACCTGATCCGTCGACGAATCAAAACTTCGTTTCGAAAGCACGACATAATGGAACTGCAGAATGGTTCTTCAAGAGCAGCGCGTTAACAGAATGGAAAGCGAACGGGTCACTCTTATGGATCCATGGAAAACGTACGTCTTTCGAATACTGATGAGTGCCCTACGTCTATAACTTGTTGATCGTACAGCGGGTGCAGGAAAGAGCACACTTCTGTATGTCATAAAATTATTGGATTGTTCGAAGTCATTCATAGGGCTACTAGATCTGCGATTATTCAAGACATCAAGGGTATGCAAGCAGAGGGACTGGCCACGATGGCCTACTATTACTTTGACTTCCGAGATGTCAAAAAGCAAGACTGCCATGGCCTGCTCTCCTCCCTCGTTTCGCAGCTCTCTGCCAAATCCGATTCTTGTTACGAGGTCCTCTCCAGGTTATATTCAGACAACAATCGCGGCATTCAGGAACCCGATATTGACGCGTTGAAAAAATGTTTGACAGATATGTTGAGCCTGCCAGGACAAGACCGAATTTACATCATTGTCGACGCTCTCGACGAATGCCCCAATTCCACGGGGACGCCATCTGCTCGCGAAGAAGTTCTAGGATTTGTTGAAGAAATCGTCAATTTGAAGCTCCAGAATCTTAATCTATGTGTGGCGAGTAGACCGGAGATGGATATCCGACTGGTGCTCGAGTCATTGGCAATATTCAAGATTTCTCTTCATGACGAGATTGGGCAAAGGGATGACATCACTAAATACATCAACTCTATCATTCGTTCGGACCGGAACATGCGGAGATGGCACGAGGAGGACAAGCAACTTGTCGTCAGTACGCTATCTGGCAAAGCGGATGGCATGTAAGCCATCTCATACCTGTCTCTTGTCTTAGGCTTCACAATTGACGCTCAAATGGTCTTGTAGGTTTCGCTGGGCGGTCTGCCAGGTTGACAGGCTGCGTCGCACTCTTCCTCCGAGTATTCGGAAGGTCTTAAACGACTTGCCGAAGACGTTGGACGAAACTTACAGCCGTACCCTGCTGTGTATTGATGAAGAGAAACGCGAATATGCCCAGCGACTTTTCCAATGTCTCATGGTGTCTATTCGCCCTCTTCGTGTCGAAGAGCTCGCCGAGGTTCTTGCAATCCAGTTCGACGAGGATGCGCTCCCTACATTTAACCCAGATTGGCGTCCAGCAAGCGCAGAAGAAACTATTATGTCCGTATGCTCCAGTCTTGTCGCCATCGTCGACAGGGGAGAACATCGAGTAGTACAATTCTCTCACTTCTCTGTCAAAGAGTACTTGACATCGGAACGACTCGCGACGTCTGAAGAACGTCTTTCATGCTATCACATTCTCCCAGAACCTGCACACACCATCCTTGCACACGCCAGCCTTAGTGTCCTCCTCCAACTCGATGACAAAATCGACCGAAAGGTCATTTCCCACTTTCCCCTTGCCCCATACGCCGCCCGGTATTGGGTCGACCATGCCAAATTTAAGGACGTATCGCCGCAGACTCAGGGGGTCATGGAGCGTTTATTCAATCCTGGGATGCCACATTTCGCGGCATGGGTCTGGCTTTACGACATAGACCGTTATTGGACGGAGCGCATGCCCACCATGCACCCAACGCAGCCCGAGGCGGTGCCACTTTATTATGCCTCTCTGTGTGGGTTCGTTGGTCTCGCAGAGCACCTGATCACTGCCCATCCACGGGACGTCAATAACAAGGGTGGTGCCCAAACAACTCCATTACATGCTGCCTCGGTCAAGGGACATTTAAAAGTCACATTACTTCTCCTTAGAAATGGCGCCGATCCGAACTCTCGTGACGATCTGGCAGAGTTCCGCTTCATAGGGTGTCACAGGCGGACAGCTCGTCACGGTGAAATCATCAGTCGAGATCGCGCGTCTCCTCATTAATTCTGGCGCGGATGTGAATGCCCCCGACCATGAAGACTGGGCCCCGCTCCACGCGGCAGCACAGTCTGGGCATCGTGAAATTGCGGAACTTCTTCTTGCATCTGGTGCAAGTCTCGATGGTCTGAATATGAAGCAAGAGACACCGTTGGACATCTCCTGTTTTAACGGGAAGTTTAACGTGGCACAGCTCCTTATAGATCGTGGCTCAGACATCAATTCGATAGACGAGAAGGGATTCATTCCATTACACGCTGCGACACAACATGGACATGTTGACGTGGCACGGCTCTTGATAGACCGTGGCTCGGATGTGAACGCACGCGAGGGGAGATATTGGACTCCTCTGCATCAGGCGTCGTTGTTTGGATACCTTGACCTCGCACGGCTCTTTTTAGACCGTGGGGCTGATGTGGACGCACGCGAGACACAAAGTTGGACTCCTCTTCATCGCGCGTCCCATAATGGTCACCTCGAGATCGCAAAGTTTCTGATCGATCGTGGCGCAAATATTGACAGCTTGAATGACAAGCAAGAGACTCCCTTGGCCATAGCATCATTTTTCGGGCGCCTCGATATAGTGCGCTTCCTGATCGAGAAGGGCGCAACCGTGTCTGCCTCGGATGAGGAAGGCAACACACCATTCCACTTGGCGTCGCGTCAGGGGCATCTCCAGGTCACGAAGTTCTTGCTGAAGTGTGACATCGATGTCGACATCCGGAACGGAAACGACCAGACGTCACTGTACCTGGCATCTAGCAACGGGAAGCTTGATGTTGCACACTTCCTGATCGATCAACATGCAAATATCCATATTGGAGACAGCGATAAATCAAGTCCTCTGCACATCGCATCGCTAAACGGACACCTTGACGTCGTGCAACTGATGATCGACACTGGCATTCCTGTCGACATTCGGAACGGGTTCCAAAAGACTCCGTTAGCGTTGGCGTCAAGCAAGGGTAAAGTTGAAGTCGTTCGCTTCCTCATCCGCCGAGGGGCCGACCTGAATGTGCGGGACGACCAGGGCCAGGCCTCATTGCACCTCGCCTCACAACATGGACACGTTGACATGGCACGGCTGTTACTTGACCACGGAGTTGACACAAACATCAAGCGCAATGACCTCTCGAGCCCCTTACATTTAGCATCGACCAATGGCCACCTCAAGGTTGCCGAGTTGTTGGTCCAGCGTGGCGCAAGTGTCGACCTATCCAATGACGAACAAGAAACTCCACTTTATCGGGCAGTAGCGAATGGGAATGCCACCATCGCCCGTCTCCTGATTGACTACGGGGCGACCGTGCATACTGCAGACAGCAACGGCTGCACTTTGTTACATGCGGCGTCGCGACGTGGGCATCTCGGAGTTGTGAAGCTGTTGCTTCGACAGGGTGCTAATGTCGACGTGCTCAACAAGGCCGGTATAAGTGCAGCCGAGTTTGCGTCGGAGAATGGGCAAGCTAAGGTTGCGAAATTCATTTCCGAGTACAAGGCAAATCCAAATACTCGAAGCGAGTTACTTTCTACGACATTGGACACAGTTGAGTATGGGGCGGAGGACGATGGGAAAGACGAGGTAAAGATATCATTGCACGCTGCCGCAGAAGAGGGCAACATTGACATCGTGAAGTCATTGCTCGAACGGGGAATGGATGTCGATGCCCCCAATGTGAGTAACGAGACTCCATTAGACAGAGCCGCGGGCAAGGGGAACATCGATGTCGTGCTCTTGCTCATCGAGCGAGGCGCGGAGGTGAATTCGCGTGATAAACGGGGATGGACCCCACTGCACTGGTCATCTGAATATGGACACGCCGAGGTCTCCCGGATTCTTCTCGATCATGGCGCAATCCTGAACGCAAGGAAGCAGAACTATTGGACTCCGTTACACGTCTCAGCGGCGAATGGACACCTGGAGGTCGTGAGATTATTACTGGAACGTGGCGCGGACATAACTGCAATGAATGCGGATGGTGAAACACCATACCAATCATCGTTGCTAACGGGAAACCCAGATATTGCAGAACTATTTCGCGAGCATGGCGCAGGTAATCTCGGAGAAAGGTTCGACAAGATCCCTTTTATGACTTAGATGCATTATTTGACTAACGCTTCGATTTTAGCTCTTAGAGAGACTGAGCACAGCTTAGAAGGAAATATCTTGAATTAGCATGTCATCTGTAGATTGGTGTGAGTGAATCCGAAACAGCGGGCAGTACAACAGAAAGGTACTAAATTTATAGGCGTGTGCATATTTAGGCCAAAGACGCCCAAAGAGGGACGTAAGGGGTGCCGCATGACCGATCTCTTTATCCTTATTGGAGGGGAGCGTTTAGTGCCTCGCGCTTCCAACTCGTCTAACCTACCCCATGAAAAAGGATATAAGCAGGTTTATCGTGTTCTATATCCCTGCATAACGGACGTACTTCTAGATCTAATAAAAAGTTCTCCCTAAAAGCCTGTCGCAGCCCGTCAGATACTGTGTCAGCCTCGAGGACGGATAAAGGGGATGAAGAAATAAACGAGGGCGAGGACAAGGGGAGAACGGAAATGCAAAAGTCATGATGTACTTCCCCTTTTCCCTTTCATGGCGTCCGAACGGCAATGAAACCAAGCCGTCCCTGAATCCTGTGAGGTTAAGTTAGCACCTGCATCTGTGCCATAACTAGCATCCATGTGCCCAGTTCCGCTCCTTATTACACCACACGTACACGCTTCTCAGGCTCTTGTCCCCCTTACAAGTATCTCTATCACTCTCGCTTTCCACCCGCCCCGATTTTAACATGGCATGGTGGTGGACCGACAAAATGGTTGAGCAGGATAAGGATCGCATTCAAGTTGACCCCGACTCGGAGTGCATCAGTAAATATACAAAAAACTTTCTCGCTTTCAGATGCTTTTCGTCACTTTTTTGCTGGCATGCCAGCAAAAAAGCTTGTGCAAGCCATAAAGTACTTGCAAGTGAAAAAGCTCAAGGTACAGAATACTCAAATTGATATTAAAGAAATACAGTATATACAGTACATGTTACACATCAGCAAAACTCAAAAATGTCGTTAACGTGCTGAGACTCTGCGAGTGCCAGCAATGCCTTGATATTCCTCATTTACCTACTCAGCACATCAGTTTAAATGGAACTGGATGCTGCGCTCACCTTGGACTGCTTGAGGAACCATAAGTACATAGCAAAGATTGCATTTAGTGCAACAGCAAGGTCATTATCATGGCTGTACTTTGATGCCCTGGCACGACCAGAGTTGTAGTCATACTCGCTACCTTCCCGGCGCCATCGACTTGTCTCTGAACGGCCCTAACGGGCAGCGCTCGTGCTCCTCGAACAGCCACGGTGGTAAATCTGTCGGATCACACACCTTTTTGATGTGGTATGCCCTCAAGGCATGCGTAAGGCGTGATTCCTTGCCCGGTGCTGTATCTGTACGTCAGAATGGTAGATGGTTTAGAATGCCGATTATATAATTCCCTGTACCACCAGAGGAAGAAAGCCAGAAATGTACGTTCGCCCGAATACGCCACAATATTCGATGCCCATGCCTTTGAAACGTTTATAGTCAGAGTGCTTGCTGCGGTTGCGACGTGTGACCAGAGCAACAAGCCGTAACCCGGCAGTAACTCATCTCGATCATCTGTTTCGCCTGAATCCCCTGTGCGTAAGCACGCCACGGCCACGATTGGAGTAGTTCCATAAACCAATGTACTGTACTCAGGCTCGGGCATCGCGGTATTTCGCTGGCTGACCCACCCGCCCCGCTCGGTTCCCATCGCCTTGTGCAGTGCATCCTCTTCCTCCAAGCTCGTGCAAGACGACCCATACCCATACTCCCTGCGATTCTTCATCCGATCCAGAAAGGCAGACGAAGACCCTGATACGGATGAGTATGATCCGGTACTCGACTTGGATGATGCGTCCGAGCGACGGGCGAGTGGAAGTGGCGGCACCTCTGGCACATCGACGTGTGATGATGAAGATAATGATGATCCGCCACGGGAGGGCATTATATTTGCCAATGAGCGCTGCGGACGCACAGAACGGGTTGGTGGTGCCCGTGTAGGCGTGCCCGTGCTATGACGGGGTAGTCACTGTCCCTGGTCCTGGCCTTGTATTCCTTATTCTCTCTCTCCTGTACATCATGGTGCCCTACGGAGCGCACTCGTGGACTGGAAGGCAATCCACAGCTGAAATTTCGGCCTGTTGGTCGTCCTCTTGGCACAGAACTCATCAGGAAAGTTAGGACAAGCTATCACGCTATTCAGCTAGGTGTGGGGGTAAAACAGAAGAGAGGGAAACCTTGCCACCCAGTAGGTGATAATAATAATTGACGGCCCCATGTAGCTGCAATCTAGGGAAAAGCTGTACCGGGCTGAGTAGGGTCTGGAGAATGACAACCACGGGAGGGGTGCTTGTACGTACTGAGAGGTTGTGGCCAATGGGGTGGCGGTGTAGTTCTGTGAGAATGGCATCAATGTCACCCATACGAGAAAAAAAGCGGCCGTGGTAAGCTCACATGCTGGGTTGCATGTTCAGTTACGAGCATGGGACTGAAAACGTTGCCACCATGGATCCAATGGACAGAAAAATCATAAGTCCGATTGTGAACTGAAAAGGTTGGCACTGAAGTACTGAAGTTGAGACGGATACAAATGAAAAAAGTACAAGTCAAGAAAATGCCGCGTGTGTCATCACGTGCTTGTGTTGATATTTTTTTTTTCTCGCACTCGCATCATGCTCTTACACAGCGACACAATTGGTCTCATTTCATACAGCTTTTTTTGCCCCCAACCTCGCAGCAGTCTGAACGAATGAATGAACAGGTGATGTTGTATTCTTTAGAATCTTTCCACAGCTCACCTGTATTCTACAGGTCTCATCTCCTCAGCAACTCGATTTGACCTCAATATTCGAAATCGCCAACCATGATCTTGCCACTCTTTTTCCCGAAAGCCCTACACCCTTCGCACACTTACATCACGCCGATCATCTAGAAGAGGCGCTAGAACTTGCTTTACAGTACGGCGTTGAATCCGCACAAGCCTCTCCCAGATCCCCCACGCCCAATAGGCTCTGACTGCTCCTTCATAAGTCCTCCCTGCTCGTCTTCTCAGATACAGTATATCGCCCTTCTCTGTGCCCAAAGACCAATCAACACCGTGCGTGATTTGCCATCTTGTCACTTACCTCACTAACATCCCTCTTGGGCCTCATCTGTATAATAGAACGCCACTCGCGTGGTCAGCCGGGCTCATGTTCCACCACGATCCTCCTCCCCACTTCCTATGTTACCATCATCCTCCTTCACCCTCCAAATCCCGCCGCACATGCAATCTGAGAGTTAGCACTACCATCTACACTTGATGGGCCCATAGACGAAGCACCTTTGAGGTCGTTGAAAATACCCAATTCGCGGGCGCCGGGACCGGTGCTAATATTGGACACCGTCTTTCCCTACGCCCTCCACGCTCTCATGATGTAAGCGGCAGCAATACAAGCAGTAGCACAAGCGCGAGCAGGCTACCCTAGAATTCTAGATATTCTGCTACAGTAGCTAGTATGAATTGCAATTGGTTTTTGACTTGTGACAGCTTGCATACTTGCAATAGCTTCAATTAGCTTGCAACCGCTTTTGAAAAAAAAAATCATCGAGCTTTCTGAAATTTAGACCTAGCTGGCAAGCTTTTCAAGTTTCAGACTTTTTTGGACTTTTATGGACTTTTATGGACTTTTAGGGGTTGTACAAGCTCGTAAAAGTGCCGAAAAGAAATTTGTAGGAATACTGATGTGATGCTGCATGGGATAATTGAATGGGAGAGATATGACGGTCTGAGTCCTTGTAGCGACGCATCGGAGCGATGCGAAGACAGGGTGGAAGAGGGTCGACAACCTGCCTTTCACCAATGGGACAGTTTTTGCCTCATACGGCACTTGGATTCCAAGTACACGTTATAGGGTCATACAGTACATCACGTGAATCGAATCCTTTGCCCACATTTCCCTTTGCATGTTTCCCTTTGCTTGTCCCATTTCCCGTGCCCAGCACTTGCTGGAAATATGAGACTGAGACCGATCACACATGACAATAGGCTCACATGCCTACGATCATATTCACAAGTTACAGACTATTGTATTGGTTGCTTACAGTACATGTTCAGCCCCCTTCTGGGGCTTATAAGACTACTACAGACTGGAATAGATTATTGGAGTTCACACCGTTCACCCATCACAAGCCTCTTCTTCTGTCCGTCCACACGTTGCCGCCCTTCACCAGCTTCACCGCTTACTTCATCGCTCTCGCGCTAGCTGCGCCCTCCTCCCCCTTTTCATTTCAGCAGCACTTGCACTATTAGATGGCCCCCTTCCGGCCACATATCTTAAAGGGTTACAATAACACACATATATATTGTATAGTACATACAGTCATCTATGGCCTTTTGGGCTGACCAAATTTTATATCGCTTCGGATTACTTGTGTGACATTTGAGTGCCAAATTGGTTTAAGCCGATCACTTTAGCAGGGTCCTTTCTGAGATTTGACAATGGTATGAGGCTAATTGGGTTTGAAATGAGCTGAATCGAGTGGGATCAAGTCAAAATGTTGTTATCGGAGCATTATGGCCTTTTGGGCTGTGACCACATCACACTCGGCTATACACACGTAATCAATGATGATCTAATCATCGTTGCCATCCCCATTGTCACTCTCGTCATCATCATCTTCTTCAATGCTCTTCTTTGGCCTCTCTGGCATTACCTCTGGCTCGTAATCTTGCTTCCACTTGGGTTTCAGCCAACCTGGTCACCTTTGTTCCAATTTGGCAGCAGCTTTCTCTGCCTCCCATTCAATCACTGCTGCGTCGTATTCCATCTTCTTTTCCCTGTTCCTGTCTCTGATGTGATCACAATCCTTCTTCCAAGCTGCCAATGTGGCCACATGGCTCTCTCGTTGACTTTTCCTCTCTGCTGCTTTGGCCTCTCCCTCTGCCCGTCGTCGCTCATCTTCCACACACATTGCATAGAAGTTATTGCCCAAAAAGAACTTGGCCTTTCCATCGCCCATCAACTTCTTTTTGCCCTTGGTATTTTTCTTCTTCTCTCTTGCTTGAAGCTGACCCTGCAATCGGTTTGAATAGATGTTTGCCAATATGACACCTGCTTGCATACCCGCCATGCATTCCTTTCTCATCATGTCCCTGGTCTCGGATTCGATCACGGCATCACGAAGTCTCTGTTCATGTGCGGTCATTATGGGTTGAGCAAGCAGATCAGTGTACCATGAAGATTTGGAAGGTGAGATTGTCGATGGCTGAAACGCAGGAGGTGCTGACGTGGATTTTATAGGGGAAGAAGATGTGAGGAATGCAGCAGAGGTGGAAGATAGTTTGTCGATGGCTGATCGTATGAAGAGCGGTGTTGACAAGTGTCCTGGTAAGTCTTCAGTATCTGTTGAATCATTGAATGACGTATCCATCCTCTGGTAGTCCATGTAGTTGATAACCATCTCCGACAGTGTTTTAATTGGGCCAGACTGTTGTATGGGAATTGCAGCATGTGTCGATGTTGCCTGACTCGGGGCCATCATGTCTGTTGTAACAACATCAGGGTTGAATGGGATGACACCAGTTTTACGAAATGCAGCTTTGATGTTTTTGGGGGTGAGTGTTTTTGCATGTGCTTCAGCGTAAACTGCCAAGAAGTTGGTTTTATCCACAGTGTGACCCCTTCGCTCCCAATCGTTGCATGCCTCACTCCATCTTTTTTTCATTGGTGCAAAAATGACGACGTCGAGGCCTTAGTATATGTGTGTGCTATGGGATGGATATCCCACCACTTCGATTCGGTGAGCTCTTGCGTAGCTGAGGAATCCAGATGTATAATGAGAGTTATGTCCGTCCACCAGTAGCAAACGTCGCTGGCCTTTCGCTTTTGCCCTTGTTTCTTTGTCAAAGTTTTCGATCCATGCCTGCCCAATCTCGCCATCAGTATACCCTTTCTTGGAGTATCCCAACCTACATTACCTGTGAGCTTTTGTTCTATGCCAAATAAAAAGTACTTACGAAGCATTTAAAGGGTTATTCTGTTTCCAATTAGCCTGAAATCCCTCACCCTTGAAGATGACAGCAGGAGCAGTTGAAGTTCCATCACCGCAGATGGTTACAATGATGGTAATGTTTTCCCTATCTCCACTCCTCTGTTGATGCTGAATCTTTTGACCCGAAGCTCCAATTACTCGCTCCTTCTGGCCAACCCCCTTTTGGAACCCTGACTCATCGACGCCATACTGTAGCTCCGGAGGAATCACATCACCCTCGCCATTTCCTTCTATAACTTCCTTGAGCATTTTAAAGTAGTGCTCCTTTGTAGTAGGATTCACCGCCCTTGCCCTTGAGTGATCCAATGGTTTTGACCAATAAGTGCTGATCCTTTCACAGTTATAGGACATAAAACGGTAGGTCCACTCCTTGCCAATGCCTGTTTCAGGAAACGCATTACCATGGTGGGCACGAGCAATTTTATCGACATGCTCTTTGAGTTGACGGTGGGATAAGGGAAAGCCACGCTTTGCATTTAAGATGACATCTTGTAGCACCGCTTCGTTTTCTTCATCATTCAGCCATCTCTGTCCTTTATGACCTTCTTTGTGACTTTGTCCTCCTTTTGTACGTCGATCCAGTGTAGATGATGATAGTTTTATCACCTTTTTCATTACTTGAAAACATTCTGCTTCCGCCTGTCTGCATATTTTCTCCTGGGATTTTGGTTTTGGCAGCTGCCGTTCCTGGTGGTAAATTTCGATTGCACGTTGCATCCACATCTCTTTGAGGTCTGCTGCATTTTTGTTTTGTTGTCGTTGGGATTTGGTGTGACCAACCATTGTAGCAGTGCAGCGGAATGAGATGAAGATCTGAATAACCGAATTGGGTAATCATACTGTGACAACACGTAAGCATGCTAGTAACGCTACATCTGATACATTTGCACCAAATGCTATTTCCTGCTGCAACAACATGCTTTTATACCCTCAGAGAGCTTTTAGACATCACTACCATACTGGTTAATCCTATACTAGAACTTAGCTTACTGTATAAGACCTCATATTTATTATAAAAAGTGCCAATAAGATTTCATTTTTTGCACTTTCTGCACTGATTTGACTCTAGGACTTGATCCACAACCTTACATCCTTCAGGCTACTGGTCACACATCATTCATATATAGCAGATTAGAGTATCGGAAATTCCGAGACCAAATATTGAGCTCTTGGCACAGAATTTTGATTTAGCCCAAATGACCATGATAGCCCAAATGGCCATAGATGACTGTAGAGACAAAATAATAGGTTTCAATTACGCTCGAAGTGATACGCCATTTCCTTTTTTGTATGCGTCGTTCAAAAATGGATTAGCACCCGTCCCGTGGTAATTCAACAACTGGTCATCATTGCATAACTTATAGCGACAACCGAAAATGTATGGAATCCTAAAAAAAAAAAAGTTATGTGTCACTGTTTGGCTCGTATTTGTCACCATTTGGCTGCACCCCCAATGAGTTTTTTTCAGCGTGTCCGGTGGGTGTTTGTCTGTTGTATGCCTTTCCACAAAGTCTCTACAGATTTGAAGGCTCGCATCCCAGTCCTGTTCCATCAGCAAGGGTTCAGTGTCAAGGAGATCTGTGACCTTCTTGACATTAGGAAGACCCTGGTCTATAAGACCCTTTCATATGCTCGTGCATATGGCCTTCTGTACAATCCTCATGCTCGCAGACAAGGCCGAAAACATGTACTCTCTCAAGGTGATGTCAAATTTATAGTTGCCTTATTGAACCGCCAATGTTGCATCTATGTTGATGAGATACAGGAACAACTTTATACTGAACGTGGAAGATCTGTCTCAATTACGACCCTGGGCAGTGCGTTATGTCATCTGCACTATTCTCACAAAGCGATCTCTGCCCGCGCATTAGAAAGGGACGACTTATTGCGCTCTGCTTTTATGAACAAGATTGCTGATGAAGTTACCAATCCTGATATGTTGATGTTCGTCGATGAGGCAGCACGCAACAGAAAGACATCAGTAAGGACAAGAGGATGGTCATTGGTGGGGAAGAGGTGTATGCAGCAACGGTGCTTTCACCGTGGTGAGAGGTTTTCCATTCTTCCAATACTTACATTGGACGGGATTATCACCTATGATATTGTTCCTGGATCAGTCACCTCAAAGCGATTTCTCCAGTTCCTTCGTGAACTAGTGGTATGTGTTATTAGAATTGAGCTTGCACAGCTTAGTTGATCATATATCTAATGCGGCATGTAGATCCCCCTTTCCAATCCTTACCCGGGGCCTTGAAGCGTTCTTGTTTTAGATAACTGCAATATTCACCATTCCGAAGAAGTGCGTACACTTGTCGAAGATGAAGCACGTATGTACAGATTGAAATGGTGTTGATTATGTACTAACATTTCGGCCAGACTGCAAACTCATCTTTCTTCCTCCCTATTCCCCCGATCTGAATCCCATTGAACAAGCGTTTTCTGCTATCAAAAGTTACTTGCGATGATACTCCAATGACTTTACTTTATCGATTATCGATCGTGCTTGTCAGAACATCTCTTCTGAAAGTGCTTGGGGCTTCTTTTGTGCCTCCAGTTATGTAGTATAGTTACTGAAAAATTGTGGCAATCATGACGCGCGACTATAGCAATCATAACATTGTGCGACTACTATGATAAGAGGGTATGTGAACGCATTTGAAAGTATGTAAAAGTCCAAAACCACCAATTCTTACTCGCCATCAAGAACCGGTTTATAGCCGTACGGAAGGGGTACCATAGTGTCTCGAGCCTTGCAGAAGTAATACCAGTCAACATCAGCCTCAGATGAAAATTCACCTTCAACGATCTTGGGCCCATAGAGCCTATAACCTCCTCCACCGCGGTATCGCTTCTCGAAGGTGACTCTCTTGTTAGGGGGAGTAGATTGAACTGAAGGTGATGTCTCATTGCTCCGTTTACGCTTCGCATCCACACTGTTCCACCACTGCTGTGAGTTCTGCTTCAAACGAATCACATCTCCCGGTGTGAATCCAACATCTTTTAGTGCGGTATCATCAACGAGGTGAAGAATATCTGGACCAAAACCCAGCATTCGGAGGCCTTCTTCACGTGAACATGCATTTTCAACACTAAGATGTGTTTCAGCGTACTCAAGGAATCAGGTTAGCTTTGATGGTGTATTCCGAGTGGGTGAACCTATAGTAGATGCAGATGAGGATGGGCGGCGAGGACGAGTTGGAGTTGTCGGAGGTTTCGAAGGAGCGGGAGCGGGAGTGGGAGCATGAGCAATGGATGCCATGCTGGAGATGAATTGTACTAGGTCACTAGACATGCCATGGACACCAGACAAGGCAAAAGTGGAAATAGGATGATAATTGCGTGAAGGAAGAGAGGATTTGCGGTTCACAGGATCGAATGTTGTAGTGGATGGTGGGTGACTAACAGAAACTGTCCCATCGTACTGCAAAATATGTCAATTTCAAGCAGCCTAGTATTAGTAATGGACAGACCATAGCGCGAGCCCATTCCTTTATCATAAATGGAGTCAGTGCTTCCTTTTCTGGCAACCACCACCTCCGCGGCAAAACCTTCGCCTAACGAACGTGGTAGTCAGCTTAGACGTAGCATATCATTATATTCCTCCTAAAAAACCTACATAAAATTCCTCTTAAAAACACCTACTTCGTAACACAGAGTGTTATAAAACACAAAAAAGACCATGTCCAGGCCTACTGAAGCAGTAGGGAACGGGACACGCCCGCCAGGCGGGTCAGCCAAAACGCACAACACAAGGGCCTATACCAGAGCTGCATCACTGACCAGCGCACGTTCCGTACCAGTCCGACTTGCTTCACCCGATCCCCCCATTACCTCCAAAAGTTCCTCCTCACATTCCGACGCACACAATGAAGAGAATCAGCCCGAGATTGCATATGTCGTGCACAGAGAGGCCCTCTCGACTCACGAGGTCATCGCGGACAGACTAGACGCGATCCTGGAAAAATGCGTATCCGTCTCGGACTTCAAAAAAGCCCTCACCAGTCTGTCCAAATTCGCGAGAGAAGTCTCCGACCACAATAACTGCATAGCAATACAGTTAGCCGACATAAACACAGTCAAAGGCGAACTCTCAGCTGACCTCTCCAAATGGTGCAAGTCCATTGAAACCAAAATCCTCGAAGTGGCAGCGAATGTTAACGAACGCGCCAACGGGATCCAGACAGCCACCAAAGAGCTCGAAGGACAAATCAGCAAGGCCGTCGCAAGTAACGCCTCCCCTATCGAGACGCCTTGATAGCCGGAGTCAGAAGAGATAATAGGGACTCAGTGGACGAAAGAGTACTGATTGATATCGAACGAAAAGCTAAGCAAATCATGTTCGTTATTAAGGACCGCGACACTGCCATCCTAAACCCAGATGACTTGGCCAAAAAAGTCAACGATATATTGGACAAGATGAAAGACAGGGACCGCCCCGAAATTGTCAAAGTAGATCTCATCTCCAAGTTCCTCAACGGCGGATCGCTATTCTACTTCAATAGCAAAGAAGCTGTTAAATGGCTCCGCCAGCCAGAGATCGAAGATGCCTTCATCAAGCAACTCGACGAAAACGCATATGTCAAAGAGAGGCCCCACAACATCTTACTCCGAGGGGTCCCAATTACTTTCGACCCATCCAAAGAAGCCCACCTACGAGAGATCGAGGAAACAAATGGTCTTCTGAAGTACACGATCCTCAAGGCAAGATGGATCAAACCCGAGGGAAGGAGACGGAGCGGTCAAACGCACGCGCATGCAACGGCCGCCATCTCAGACACGAGCGCAGCAAACCTCATCATAAAAAAGGGCATCGAAATCTGCGGAGTCAGAATAAGGACGGAGAAGCTCAAGCAGGAACCGCTGCAATGCCTGCGTTGCAGACGCTGGGGGCACTTTGCTGCTAACTGCCCCGAAAGCGCAGATATCTGTGGCACCTGCGGCGAAAATCATCGCACAACGCATTGCAAGAACCCGGCAAAGAGACACTGCGTCTCTTGCAACACGGATACGCATGCAAGTTGGGATAGGAAATGTCCAGAATTCATCAGAAGATCCAAAACCTTTGACGAAAATCACCCGGAAAACAACATGGTTTATTTCCCCACTGACGAGAACTGGACGCTGACTACCCGACCAGACAGGATCCCCCTGGAGGAAAGATTTCCGCCGCAGTTCGCAGTCAACAGCCTTCCAATCACGACTAAAAAGCCTCACGCGAAGAATAAAAAGACGGCTCCCATAAGACAAATAGCGACGCAGAGTAAGGAAAGGAATACTATTAACCAATACTTTAGTCGTACGCAAGCCAAAGGCAAGGGAAAGGAGAAGGAACCCACGCTGGAGAAGGATGATCTCCAGACGGCGGACGAATACGAACAATGCTTCGACAACATAGAAAATTTCGACGTCGAACGCCTGTTAGGCGGTCCCTCCCACTGATCCATACAAAGGTAGCTATGCCCAACATCTCACCTACTAACGAAGATCAGTTACTATGCATATGGCAACAAAACGTCAACAAATCATCCACATGCCAACACGACTTAATCAGTAGCGGTAAGGTACTAGAAGAAAACATATCCATAATAGCACTACAGGAACCAGCAATAAACTTCCTCGGCAAAACAATAGCGAGCAGGGATTGGATAGCGATCTACCCCACAAACCATAACGCAAACCCAGCTAAGTCAAGATCCATCATCTTACTAAGAGCATCGCTCTGCACTAATAACTGGGCGCAGATCGATTTCCCCTCGAGCGACATCACGGCAATACAGCTGACGGGCAACTGGGGGAAGCTCTCCATCTTCAACATCTACAACGACTGTGACCACAACAACACGATAACCGCGCTATCCAAATTCCAGCACGAACACGCAAACCTACTAGAAAGAACGGCACAAGGCTCCGCACACACAATCTGGCTTGGCGACTTCAACAGGCACCACCCACACTGGGACAATCTCAACGACACCCGCCTATTCACAAAAGGCGCAATCAAAGCAGCAGAAGCACTAATTGAGGCCGCAGCGGAAGCTGGACTTGAAATGGCGCTGCCCAGAGGAACGCCAACCCACATCCACAACGTCACGAAGAAATGGACCAGGCTAGACCAAGTCTTTATTTCAGATCACTCACTTGAATTACTGACCGTCTGCGACACCATCACAACTAAAAGAGGTATCAACACCGACCACCTGCCGATACTAACGAAGCTAAACCTCGCAACCACCCTCTCTGAAGAAAGCTGTACGCGCAACTTCAGAGACGTCGACTGGGAGGACTTCAACGAGAAGCTTCAAAAACGCCTGGCCGAGTCAGGCCCGGTGATATCAATTCATACACAATCTCTCCTAAACGACACATGTAACAAACTGACCAAAGCTCTGCAGGATACGATAGAGAACGCGGTACCGATCAGCCGAATCTGCAGTAAATCCAAGAGGTGGTGGACCAGAGAGCTCACGTCTCTGAGACGGAAAGCAGACAAGCTGGGACGCAAAGCCAGCAAGCTAAGTCACCTACCGTACCACTATCTTCACGCCGAACACTCAGCAGCGGTCAGTCTGTACAGAACCACCCTGGAAAGTACGAAGCGACAACACTGGAGAGACTGGCTTGAAAAAGCAGAAGACCCAGACATCTGGACGGTAAACAAGTTAATCAACTCCCAAGCTTCAGACGGAGGTAAAAACAGGATACCAACACTAACATACAAGTCAGGAAACACAGACAAAAAAGCGGTAACAAACGACGAAAAAGGTAAAGTACTAGCTAAATGCTTCTTCCCAGACAGACCACCGTCAACAGAACAAGAGAACGATATCGATTACCTCCCCTGCTGCGACGCGGACTCCATAACCAAAGAACACATCAAACAGCAACTACGGAAACTCAAACCCTACAAGGCCCCAGGGCCTGACGGTATCCCAAACATCGTACTAACCAAATGCGCTGACCTCCTGCTTGACAGACTACATGAAATATATAAGGCCATATACGAAAAGAAACTCCAACATGAACCCTGGAAGAACTTCACCACGGTCGTACTTCGTAAGCCAGGTAAACCCCGCTACGATGTCCCAAAGCGTACAGGCCAATAGCTCTACTCAACACGATGTGGAAGGTATTCGCAGGAGTCATCGCGGATCAGCTCACATATTATACGGAGAAGTATCAACTACTACCTGACCACCACTTCGGTGGCCGCCCCGGTCGAACAACTACTGACGCCCTTCATCTCCTCACTTACAGAATAAAGGACGCCTGGAGAAAAGGGAAAGTCGCTTCAGTATTATTTCTCGACATCGAGGGAGCCTTCCCGAACGCAGTACCAGAGAAATTAGCCCGCAACATGAAACGACGAGGAGTCCCACGGAAAATCGTCGACCTCACGCTGAACATGCTTTCGGATAGGGTAACAAAACTAAGATTCGACGACCACTCCTCCGAGCCGATAACCATCAACAATGGAATTGGACAAGGGGACCCGCTCTCAATGGGTCTATACCAATTTTACAATGCTGACCTCCTCGACATCCCAGACGACCCTAATCAACTAGCGATAGCGTTTGTCGACGACGCAATCCTCTTCGCCTCAGGAAACACATTCGAAGAAACGCACGCAAACATATCAGGAATGATGACCAAAGAAAAGGGCGTCATCGAATGGTCTAAGGACCACAACTCTCCCCTTGAATACACCAAACTTGCGCTGATCGATTTTGCTCACCACAGCCGGCATATCCCCAGACCCGACCTAAGGCTCCCACACGGTTCAGTCAAACCACAACCAAGTACGAAATACCTCGGCGTGATCCTTGACCAGCACCTCAGCTGGACCCCCCATCGCGCACACGTCCTCGAAAAGGGAACAAATTGGACCACGCAAATCAAGCGTATAGCAAGGCCAGGTTGGGGAATCACGCCAAAATACGCAAGACGATTATACATAGGAGTCGCACTACCAAAAATCCTATACGGTGCAGAATTATGGTTTCACCCCCCCCAGCAAAGAAATGGGCGAAGCGCACCGGAGTTAGAGGTACAGTATTGATCACCAAAAAGCTAGCAAGTACACAGCGACTAGGAGCCCTTGCCATCACAGGAGGTCTCCGGACGTCCCCACCGACTCCTTAAACTCCCTAGCCAACCTTATCCCATTCGAACAGGTCATAGAGGCCTGGTGCTTTAGAGCGGCACTACGGCTAGCATCCCTGCCAGACAAGCACCCGTTAAGAAAGCCAGTCAGACTCTGCGCGAAAGGCGCGGTAAAGAAACATCGCTCCCCTCTCCATAACACTCTACGTATGATAAGCACTGACATACATAACATAGAAACAAAGGCTCCCATAACACACAACCCGGCAAAACCTCCGCGCCCTCCATTTAAGGTAAGAATCCCGCCGGACAAAGAAAGTTCAATGAGAGAAGCGCAGGCAAACACGGACGAAATCCAAGTCTTCACTGATGGCTCAATTATAGATGATAAGGTAGGCGCGGCAGCAATACTCACCAGGCCAGGTAAGGATCACAGAAAGTTACACCTACATCTCGGTAAGTCCTCCGAGTACACCATCTACGATGCAGAGCTTGCGGGCCTCTCCATGGGAATGCACCTACTAAAAACAGAGAAAGCAGCAAGACGCAGTATCACACTAGGAGCAGACAACCAAGCGGCCATTTCAGCCGTGCAAAACGAGTTAAGTACACGCAAACACTACTTAGCGGAAAACATTCTACGTACAGCTGCACAGGTCAAAAAAGAACGCGGCAGCAAACATTACAAGTTAACAATACTATGGACAGCAGGACATAAAGGAATAGACGGAAACGAACTCGTAGACGCAGAGGCGAAAAAAGCAGCAAAAGGGGAGTCTTCCGACCCAAACTCCTCCCCTCATTCTACGCCGGAAACTGAAAGTCAGCACAGCGGCGCTAAAACAGGACCACAAAAAGCGCACAATTGCAAGGTGGAAGAAAACTTGGGCAAAATCAAAACGAGGAAGGACGGATCATCAAATAGACGACAGCTCACCGTCGAAACATTTCATAGAAGCGATCAGCAACCCAAAGATCCCCAGATCAACCTCCAGCCTCATCTCACAACTCCGCATGTCGCACGTACCACTGAACAGTTACCTCCACAGATTCAAACGCGTGGATAGCCCAAGATGCCCAGCTTGCGGAGACCCAGAAGAAACAGTGGAGCATTTCCTGACTTCATGTCCCGCATATGCACACGAACGTTGGGCCCTAGAGAAATCGATCAAACGCAAACCCGACCTGAAATCCCTCCTGGGAGATCAGAAAGCCACGATACCGCTCAATAACTTCATCAAGGCTACACACAGATTCGACAACGTCTTCATAACACAAAAGTGAGTCACTAAAAACGCAACCAACATACTACGCGACCAGCATACAGGAAATACCACCAGTCAAAACCTCACATCCCGCACTCCCCTCTCCCCCCTGCTTATCCCCCCACCCCCTCCACCCAACATCCCCACGAACCCTGTAACGCAAGACGTGCACGCAAGCTCAGTGCCAGCACGACTCCCAAGCAAAAGGGAAGGCCGAGATGGGCCATCAAGACGAAGAGGCCGCCCGATGCGCCACTTACCATACAAGCGCTCATGCACAGACGCACGCATCACCTCTACACCTCGATAACCCGCGCATAACTATATCATGTGCCCGACACCGCCCGATTCATTGCGATACACCATACTAGCTCATTTTGGCTAGGGGACATTCGTTATCAGACATTCACTTCACAAACATTATCATTACGTAAATAGTTGACAAAGCTGTAGTGCTACATAGGGTTCTGTACCCCAAGGTGCACGGAAATGGATTCGAAAAAAAAAAAAAAAAAAAAAAAAATGGAGTCAGTGGGACTGAATCCGAGGTGTTTGGGTCAATGTATGTGTAACCAGAATCATGATCGTTTGCATATTTCTTCTCTAGCAAGCCACGTAAACACGCCAATTCATAATCAATTTTTGAAAGGCCATTTGAGTGCTACGCAAATATGAGGCTCAAAATCATCAATACGAAAATAGACTCACATCATCAGATTGCCCTTCATCGTCACTTTCACCCTCCGAGTCTCCAGATATACCTTTCTGTAGTATAGTAGAAAGAATGCATCATGTATTTAGTAATCCGCAAAGATACTAGCACATACCTTCTTTGCGGCCCTGTCGATGTCCTTCATATCCACAAAAACAGTAATTGCCCTTGTTGGCTGCCTCTCCAGCACCTTCTTCACCACATCTTCGTATTCTAAGAAGTTCTCGACATCACAGGCATCTCCCTTACTTGAGTGAAATAGTTAGTTTTTATCATAAACGCTTCGAAAGAAATATCTTACTTTGAAGGTGGAACCTGCATCTTACAGGTGTAACGCCTGCGATCAGTCACTTGAAGTCTGTTACCAACATGGTGCTTTGTAAGAATAGTCGTAAGAAACTCGAGATAGTTGGCTTTAGTTGCAGAAAACGTGTGCGTGAACTCCTTTGTTTTGGTGTCCTTTTTGTTAGTTTTCTTGTTCCCTTGGCCAGTGGTGTGTACAATTAGACGAGCAATGATTGGAGCTAGAAAGCTAGATTCCCCTGGCTCTAGGCCGTTGCTTGCATTTGCGGTCAAGGCCATTGCAAAGCGAGGTAGAGGGTTTCTGCCGGACGCTGAAAAAAACTCGTTGGGGTGCAGCCAAATGGTGACAAATACGAGCCAAACAGTGACACATAACTTTTTTTTTTTAGGATTCCGTACATTTTCGGATGTCGCTGTAACCTCGGGATAAACAAAGAACGCCCACATGACTGTCCCGGTAACAGGTGTGGGAGTCTCCCGGCCTTGAATATAATAGCTGAATAGATACTTCTCCCGTCAGAATCATTGTTCCGCCCTTCCGTCACTCCACCCCATCCCCTCTGAGCAAAAGATCGCAAACGATCCGTGGCCTCCATGTCGTCTACTGCGCAGGCAACATCCTCGGCATCCTCCACTTCCAACATCAAATTGATCACCGATGCCTTGGTCGGCTATGCAGACATAACAGGAATAGACCTTTCCAAGAATCCCTTCGCTGCAGCAATCGAACACGCAAATTCTCCCGGAGAAATCCTAGAACTCCTCCAAGAACGAGAGAAGGCATTCAAAGACTATCGGGAAGGAAATCGGAGATTAATCAGCTGCCTCAGCCCGGCCGTGAATGTCATTGGGGCGTTCTCGGGCATTCTAGGCGAGGCGGTCAGGGTGGTAAGTTACACATGCCATCCGGTAACTCTTTTAACGTGACCACGTCAGCCCTTCCCACCAGCAAAAGCCGTATTCGTTGGGATCGATGTCCTCATCTCTGTTCGTCCCTTTGATATATTCTTAGACTTGTTCCCTTGTGATATATGAGTTTGCCAGGCCGCCAGTGGAGTCACGTCAAGTTACGATGCCCTCCTGGACCTGTTCGAGTCCTTGGGCAATTTCCTCAAGCGTCTCGAGGTCTACGCAACAATCCCGCCTACTCCGATGATGATGGATCTCATTGCCAAAATAATGGCTGAGTTACTTTCGGTGCTTGCCTCGGCGACAAAACAAATTAAGCAGGGGCGGTTCAGTGAGTGCGCCGTCAGATATACGTTATTTATACTCAAAGTATCACAGAGAAATTTGCGAAGAAGTTGTTGGGGAAAGGGAAAGACAACATACAGGCTTCCCTCGAGAGATTGGATCGGTTAACGAAGGACGAAGGACTGTCGGTTGTTGCACAGACGTTGGGTGTCGTCCATGGTATTGCAGATGATATGAGGGTAGTTATGGAAGGTGCGTCATAGTTTCGTACTTTCTCGCAGATATTTGTCTAAATACCTGTTCGATTAGATGGAATGGCACCGAAGGCCTGGAGTGGTATCGGACAGAATTCGGGTACGTGACTCGCGCAAAACAAGTATCACCTTGACTGACTTGAGCGCGTTGTCGCTCTTCACCAAGCATTAAACGAGATCAATAAGATGAAACGTTTGTTGTTTCCCTCTCCCCCCCTTTGGTTGCTGAGACCGACCGTATTCTTTAGGTGACCAACTGCACCAGTGGCTGTCTCCACCTGATCCGTCGACGAATCAAAACTTCGTTTCGAAAGCACGACATGATGGAACCGCAGAATGGTTCTTCAAAAGCAGTGCTTTAACAGAATGGAAAGCGAACGGGTCACTCTTATGGATTCACGGCAAACGTATGTCTTCCGAAATACTGATGAGCGCCCTACGTCTATAACTTGTTAATCGTACAGCGGGTGCGGGAAAGAGCACACTTCTGTATGTTATAAATTATCGGATTATTCCAGGTGATTCATCAGGCCTACTAGATCTGCGATTATTCAAGACGTCAAGGGCATGCAAGCAGAGGGATTGGTCGCGATGGCCTACTATTACTTTGACTTTCGAGATGTCAAAAAGCAAGACTGCCATGGCCTGCTTTCTTCCGTCCTTTTGCAGCTCTCTGCCAAATCCGATTCTTGTTACGAGGTCCTCTCCAAGTTATATTCAGACAACAATCGCGGCATGCATGAACCCGATATTGACGCGTTGAAAAAATGTTTGACGGATATGTTGAGTCTGCCAGGACAAGACCGGATTTATATCATTCTCGATGGTGTCGACGAATGCCCCAATTCCCCGGGAATGCCGTCCGCTCGCGAGGAGGTTCTGGAGTTTCTTGAAGAAACTATCGACTTGAAACTTCCGAATCTTAATCTATGTGTGGCGAGTAGACCAGAGATGGATATCCGATTGGTGCTCGAGTCACTGGCTACTCTCAAAATTTCTCTTCATGACGAGATTGGGCAAAGGAATGACATCACTGAATACATCAATTCAATCGTCCGTTCGGACCGGAACATGCAGAGATGGAACGAGGAGGACAAGCGACTTGTCGTCGAAACGCTATCTGGCAAAGCAGATGGCATGTGAGTCACTCATACTCGTCTCTTGTCTTAGGCTTCACAATTGACGCTCAAATGGTCTCGTAGGTTTCGCTGGGCGGTCTGCCAGGTGGACAGGCTGCGTCGCACTCTTCCTCCGAGTATTCGGAAGGTTTTAAACGACTTACCGAAGACGTTGGACGAAACATACAGCCGTACCCTGGTGTATATTGATGAAGAGAAACGCGAATATGCCCAGCGACTTTTCCAATGTCTCATGGTGTCTATTCGCCCTATTCGTGTCGAGGAGCTCGCGGATATTCTTGCAATTCGGTTCGACGAGGATGCGCTCCCTACATTTAACCCAGATTGGCGTCCAGCAAGCGCAGAAGAAACGATTATGTCCGTATGCTCCAGTCTCATTTCCATCGTCGACAGGGGACAGCATCGAGTAGTACAATTCTCTCACTTCTCTGTCAAAGAGTACTTGACATCGGAGCGACTCGCGACGTCTGAAGAACGTCTTTCATGCTATCACATTCTCCCAGAACCTGCGCATATCACCCTTGCACATGCCAGCCTCAGTGTCCTCCTCCACCTCGATGACAAAATCAACCGAAAGGTCATTTCCCACTTTCCCCTTGCCCCATACGCTGCCCAGTATTGGGTCGACCATGCCAAATTTAAGGACGTATCGCCGCAGACTCAGGGGGTCATGGAGCGTCTATTCGATCCTGGGATGCCACATTTCGCGGCATGGGTCTGGCTTTACGACATCGACCGTTATTGGACCGAGCGCATGCCCACGATGTACCCGACGAAGCCTGAGGCTGTGCCACTTTATTATGCCTCTCTGTGTGGGTTCGTTGGTCTCGCAGAGCACCTGATCACTGCCCATCCACGGGACGTCAATAACAAGGGTGGTGCCCAAACAACTCCATTACATGCCGCTTCGGTCAAGGGACATTTAGAAGTCACATTACTTCTCCTTAGAAATGGCGCCGATCCGAACTCTCGTGACGATCTCGGCAGAGTTCCGCTTCATAGGGTGTCACAAGGCGGACAGCTCGTCACGGGGAAATCATCAGTCGAGATCGCGCGTCTCCTCATCAACTCTGGCGCGGATGTGAATGCCCCCGACTATGAAGACTGGGCCCCGCTCCACGCGGCAGCACAATCTGGGCATTGTGAGATTGCGGAACTGCTACTTGGATCTGGTGCCAGTCTTGATGCTCTGAATATGAAGCAAGAGACACCGTTAGACATCTCCTGTTTTAACGGGAAGTTTGACGTGGCAGAGTTCCTTATCGATCGTGGCTCAGACATCAATTCGATAGACGAGAAGGGATTCATTCCATTACACGCTGCGACACAACATGGACATGTTGACGTGGCACGGCTCTTGATAGACCGTGGCTCGGATGTGAACGCACGCGAGGGGAGATATTGGACTCCTCTGCATCAGGCGTCGTTCTTTGGATACCTTGACCTCGCACAGCTCTTCTTAGACCGTGGGGCTGATGTGGACGCACGCGAGACACAAAATTGGACTCCTCTGCATCGCGCGTCCCATAAAGGGCACCTCGAGATCGCGAAGTTTCTGATCGATCGTGGCGCAAATATTGACAGCTTGAATGACAAGCAAGAGACTCCCTTGGCCATAGCATCATTTTTCGGGCGCCTCGATATAGCGCGCTTGCTGATCGAGAAGGGCGCAGCCGTGTCTGCCTCGGATGAGGAAGGCAACACACCATTCCACTTGGCGTCGCGTCAGGGACATCTCCAGGTCACGAAGTTCTTGTTGAAGTGTGACATCGATGTCGACATTCGCAATGGACACGAGCAGACACCACTGTACCTAGCATCTAGTAACGGGAAGCTCGATGTTGCCTACCTCCTGATCGAGCAAGGCGCAGATATCCATATTGGAGACAGCGATAAATCGAATCCTCTGCACATCGCATCGCTGAACGGACACCTTGACGTCGTGCAACTGATGATCGACACTGGCATTCCTGTCGACATTCGGAACGGGTTCCAAAAGACTCCGTTAGCGTTGGCGTCAAGCAAGGGTAAAGTTGAAGTCGTCCGCTTCCTCATCCACCGAGGGGCCGACCTGAATGTGCGGGACGACCAGAGCCAGGTTCCATTACACCTCGCCTCACTACACGGACACCTTGACGTGGCACGGCTGTTGCTTGACTACAGAGTTGATCCAAACATCAAGCGCAATGACCTCTCGAGCCCCTTACATTTAGCATCGGCCAATGGCCACCTCAAGGTTGCCGAGTTGTTGGTCCAGCGTGGCGCAAGTGTCGACCTATCCAATGACGAACAAGAGACTCCACTTTATCGGGCGGTAGCGAATGGGAATGCCACCATCGCCCGTCTCCTGATTGACCATGGAGCGACCGTGCATACTGCAGACAGCAACGGCTGCACTCTGTTGCATGCTGCGTCGCGACGTGGGCATCTCGGAGTTGTGAAGCTGTTGCTTCGACAGGGTGCTGATGTCGACACGCTCAACAAGGCCGGTATAAGTGGAGCCGAGTTTGCGTCGGAGAATGGGCAAGCTAAGGTTGCGAAATTCATTTCCGAGTACAAAGCAAATCCAAATACTCGAAGCGAGTTACTTTCTACGACATTGGACACAGTTGAGTATGGCGCGGAAGACGATGGGAAAGACGAGGCAAAGATATCATTGCACGCTGCCGCAGACGAGGGCAACATTGACATCGTGAAGTCATTGCTCGAACGGGGAATGGATGTCGATGCCCCCAATGCGAGTAACGAGACTCCATTAGACAGAGCCGCGGGCAAGGGGAACGTCGATGTCGTGCGCTTGCTCATCGAGCGAGGCGCAGAGGTGAATTCACGTGATAAACGGGGATGGACCCCACTGCACTGGTCATCTGAATATGGACACGCCGAGGTCTCCCGGATTCTTCTCGATCACGGTGCAATCCTGAACGCAAGGAAGCAGAACTATTGGACTCCGTTACACGTCTCAGCGGCGAATGGACACCTGGAGGTCGTGAGATTATTACTGGAACGTGGCGCGGACATAACTGCAATGAATGCGGATGGTGAAACACCCTACCAATCATCGTTGCTAACGGGAAACCCAGATATTGCAGAACTATTTCGCGAGCATGGCGCGGGCAGTCTCGGAGAAAGGTTCGACAAGATCCCTTTTATGACTTAGATACGTCATCCGACTAACGCTTCCATTATAGCTCTTAAAGAAAACACAGCATTGAAGGAAATATTTTGTACTTGCATGTAACCATCATTTGTCCGAATGGGATTTTGTTGAGTTTGGTACGAGTCCTGGCCATACAATATTTTTGAAAATAGGTCGGCTGGACCATGCATCCGGTGATTGGCTGTCTGCCGCATGGTTCACCTGCGTTTTGGGACAGGAAGCGTCGTATCGTACTTAAGTTGCCACTAGTACGCGCGACAGTCACACCTACTGTATGATAGCTCAGTTTTGCTCCTCTCTTGGAAGATCTCGATTTTGACAGTCTGTGAATTGCATCAAACCTTGTTATCTTTCGCATGACGCGTGGCACAGTACTTTACTTTACATCTTCTGGAACAGCGAAATCCATTAAGTATCAAGAAATTCAACTTCCATCCCAAGTTACTCCGAGTCTGATCAACTTGACCGTCGAACGTAGGAGAGTATGTGAGACCTGACTGGCCTGACTCACACGATTCACGATAAATCGATAATATCGATGACACCTTGTCTGTGCAGGCTCCCTCGGCGGACTCAGGAGCAATCGCCAGTAATGCAAAAATGCAAAAAGTCGTGGATTAGCCCACCGCGAGGGTCGAACTCGCAGCCTTCAGATTGCGGTCATGGTGCGACCGTGCACCCGCCATAAGAGTCTGACGCTCTATCCGATTGAGCTAGGCGGGCGGTAGTAAATGAAACGAATAATGGTTACTAGACTCTGCAGCGCTCTCTGCAGCGCTCCCCACACCGGGACCGGAGAGCATCTTCGCCGAGAGTAAGAGGGTCGAAGTACCATGACAGTAGTGACAATGCCGCTGACAAGAACCCCGGACGCTACATGTTAGGCAATTCGGTGTCATTTTTTTCCTGCGGAGCATGACGAGACGCCCACAACTCACATACCTCAAAAAATAGTCTTCACCCCAGCAGCGTGCCGTAAAGACTGTAGTTAGATGGCACATGATGTAAAAAACTGAAGTTGCCTTTGCACGTACCTGATCGACCGTTGCCCGCCACCTCATCGGAAACCTCGAGGCTGTAAGAGAATTCAATAGCAGTTGATGATTACCGTACAAACAGAAAGGTATTCTATTTACCGGGGATGTGAGGGTGTGCATCTGTAGGCCAAAGAGGCCCGAAGAAGGACGCAAAGGGGGTTCAATATATGCATAACAGATCTCTTTATCTTATTGGCGGGTGTCAAGGAAATGGTCCGGCATGATGAGGAGGACCAACAAGCAGGTCACAAATGTATGAGTGTCCGAGGAGGACGATGTAGTACGCAACAGGATATGATGATGTGACTAATGTAACGGGTGACCAGATCACCGGTCCCCAACAGCGGGGAACGTTTAGTAGGTCAACGTTCAACGAAGCGCGAGGCATCGGATCCGGGCGGCTGGATCCGCAACATTCCAATTCCACGAAACACGGTCTTTGCCCCTGCACCACGGGGTCACGGACGTGATTATAGATCTAATGAAAAGTCTCCTCTGAAAACTGGCGATACCCCAGCTTTAACTTTAGCGAAATAGTAGAGTGTAGCTAAGATAGCAGCTGCGAGTGTGGAAAGTTGTCCAACACAAAGAGAGGGATAGAGGATAAGGGGCGGTGCTGACAGAGGCGTCGTGGAACTCCACCTGGACGCCACCTGGACGCAAATACAGAGCAACGAGACAAGACGGGAGAGCGAGCACACAGAGAGAAGGGAGGGATAAAACACATCTGAACTGGTGATGATCCTCCGGGGGACGCTTAAGTACAGATTCTGTCCACTGAGCGCCTGCATCGTCCGATGCGAGAACAAAGGCCGACACGAGCGACCACGCGCGTTAATACTGACCCGGACGTGTGAAGAAACTGTCAGAAAAATGTGAGTAACCATGAAAACGGTTCTAACGAATGAATGGTATACTAGAGTCGTGCCGCCGCAAGCCTCGCGGCTAGAGTTGCTCGTCGCTTTCCAAAGGTCGAAAAGGGCCTTTAAGGAGGAGAGAAGTCGGGGGAAAGCGGCGTGAAATGAGGAGTTGAGGGGGCGGGAAGCTATTCGATTTGCTCACAGTCGGATCGGGCCGGAGATCGAGGGGTCTGGCGACGATTGTGACATGAAGGAATGAGAGATGAGGGGGATGAGACGGTGAAATAATGATAGACGAAAGTGAAAGAAAAACTATACAGTTGTGGCTTGTGGCTGACAGGCGCTCTGACGCGGTTGTTCCGCTCCGTTCTGCCGGCGCCTCCAAGGCGCAACTTACAGTAGATTTCGCTTCTCTCGATGGTCTGCCATCTGGCTTCGCCATCGCTAAGGCCGCCAACACGTGGAAGAGCTGCCCGTGAGGTGGATGCCGAAGTATCTCGGTGTATGCATGTGAGACGTGTTCGGATGCATCCCAACGGCCTGCCCATACTGTGATCGTGACTTTGCACGTCATCATGATGGTACAAACTACATCGACAGACGCCGCAGTGCTGCGAAAATGGGAGGAGGTGAGTTGGCGGCGCACCCGCGTATTTGGCAGGCTCCCTCCCGTGACCTGGCCGAGCCAGAAGGCGCCAGGCGCTTTTAGTCATACAGCACATACTTAGAGTAACTTACAGTATTACCACAGTCGTGGCCTCACCGTGCGGTCTTGTTCGGCTTACAGTAACCTTGCGATAAACAAAGAACGCCCCGAGGCGTTTCGCAAAGGAGTGACTATGCCCAAACCCTGTCGGGTCTCGCGAGGCTGGGGCCCAGCGGGTGGTGAGTGATCGTCAGTCTAGATTGTCGACCCAAGTGCAGCTGTGTAGCGGCGTAGCTTGGAGTTTATACTGTGTGAGGTGTGGGGCCGCTCGGGCTGTCTGGCTGCATGACACCCATGTCAGGCACCCGTCTGATATGATAAGGGTCTGTGTAACAGTGCGAGCAGAGGCAGTGAGTGTGGACTGTGCAGCGGCTTCGAGCCTGCGAAAGCTCTCGTCAGGTGGCTACCACTGCTACGACCGTGCATCCATCCGAGGTTAGAGTCCTACCATTCCCCACCGGGGGAGTCGGCCTGGAAGGCATGACCTCGATGGGATGGCATGCTAGATGGGAAAACACCATTGGGGAGGGGGTGGGTTGTTGCTTCCAGCTGAGCCTTTTATGCCGGCTAGGCGTCCCAAATGTGCTTGGGCTAAGGTATCGTGCGGAAAGAACCTGAGATAAGTCGGACTGCTTAGTTCTGGACCGCGTCTACCTGTTTAAAATGTTTATGAGCGCCTTGGGGGGAGGGCGGGGGCGTACGTAGGTGAGGACCAGCAGGCAGACCCCACTGTATGAGTCTCCACGAGGCGAAGTCGAGATTCCTGAGCGAATGGCCCAGGGTTTGCAGGGACTTGAGGGAAGCTTTGGCCCGGCTGCACATTATTTTGACGTGTTGGTCCCATGTAACGCCAGCGCTGATGCATGGTCCAGCGTGAGAAACTGGCGATAGATCTCGATCTTTGCTTTGGTGTGCCGGGCCGGGCGCTCACCGGTCACCGGTCACCGCGCGGGGCCAATGGTATCGCTCGCCACAGCGGCACTGCTGCCGCTCCTTCGCTCGCTTGCTTTGCTTTTCCCCTCCCCCTACTCCCATAGAGACCTGTCCAGAACCGACAGAGATTCAGCTCACCACCAGTTACCGTCCACTTGTCACTAACCCGTGTCTCCATAAATCAAGGTACCAATGCGTCCACTGCAGCCTCAGCAACAACGCGCCACCTGTACCAGACGTTTCCACGCATAGTCTGGTCACGCTGGGAGCTCGCAGCGCTATGGAATTCTCCGGCCCACCTGTGTAGTTCGCAGCCCCCTTCCCATGTCCCGACCGAGCTAGAAGCGACAGGCACTTTACGCACTTTGTACGTTCACCATCACAATAACATATTTTATTGTAATAGAGTGTTACAATAGGTTCTATGGCACTGGCCTCGCAGTGCCATCATACTCAGCATAACCTTGCGATAAACAAAGAACGCCCACATGACAGGTTTCACCATTTCCGGCATCAATCACTACAGTGACGTGGGAGTCTCGACAGCTTTGCTCGGTCCGAATAGACGAATAGACGACTACGATAGATTCTTCTTTTTTTAAATCCGAATTTGTATTTCACAGCATAATAGTATAACTAGATGACTCTTTCATCAGAACCCTCGTTCCACCTTCCCCCAATTCCATCCCCTCTGAACCAAAGATCGCGAACGATCCGTGGCCTCCATGTCGTCTACTATGCAAGAAACATTCTCAACATCCTCGACATCCTCCACTTCCAACCTCCAATTAATCACCAATGCCCTGGTTGACTATGCAGACATAACGGGAATAGACTTTTCCAAGAATCCTTTCGCTGCAGCAATCGAACACGCAAATTCTCCCGGTGCTATCCTAGAACTCCTCCAAGAACGAGAGAAGGCATTCAAGGGCTATCGGGAAGAAAATCGGAGATTAATCAGCTGCCTCAGCCCGGCCGTGAATGTCATCGGCGCGTTCTCGGGCATTCTAGGTGAGGCAGTCAGCCTGGTAAGCCTCACATACTATATATCAGGAAGCTGTTTAAACGTGGCCTCGTCAGTCCTTCCCACCAGCGAAAGCCGTGTTCGTTGGGATCGATGTCCTGCTCGCCGTTCGTCCCTTTGACATATTCTTAAACTTGTTCCTTTGTGATATATGAGTTTGCCAGGCCGCCAGCGGAGTCACGTCAAGTTACGATGCCCTCATGGACCTCTTTGAGTCCTTGGGCAATTTCCTCAAGCGTCTCGAGGTCTATACAACAATCCCGCCTACTTCGATGATGATGGATCTCATTGCCAAAATAATGGCTGAGTTACTTTCAGTGCTTGCCTCAGCCACAAAACAAATTAAGCAGGGGCGGTTAAGTGAGTGCGCCGTCAGATATACGTTACTTATACTCAAAGTGTCACAGAGAAGTTTGCGAAGAAGTTGTTTGGGAAAGGGAAAGATAACATACAGGCTTCTCTCGAGAGATTGGATCGGTTAACGAAGGACGAAGGACTGTCGGCTGTTGCACAGACGTTGGGTGTCGTCCATAGTATTGCGGATGATATGAGGACGGTTATGGGAGGTGCGCCATATTTTCGTGCTTCCTCACAGATTTTTGTCTAAATACTTGTTCGATAGATGAAAAGGTACCGAAGGCCCGGGGTGGTATCGGACAGATTTCAGGTAAGTGTCTCGCGCAAAACAGGTACCACCCTGACTGACTTGAGCGCGTTGTCGCCCTTCACCAAGCATTGAATCAAATCAATAAGATGAAACGTTTGTTGTTTCTCCCCCCTTTCGTTGCCGAGACTTACAGTATTTTTTAGGGGACCAGCTGCACAAGTGGCTATCTCCTCCTGATCCGTCGACGAATCAAAACTTCGTTTCGAAAGCACGACATAATGGAACTGCAGAATGGTTCTTCAAGAGCAGCGCGTTAACAGAATGGAAGGCGAACGGGTCATTCTTATGGATTCATGGAAAACGTATGTCTCTCGAAATATTGATGAGTGCCCTGCATTTATAACTTGTCGATCGTACAGCGGGTGCAGGAAAGAGCACACTTCTGTATGTCGTACCTTTATTGGATTGTTCGAGGTCATTCATCGGGCGTACTAGATCTGCGATTATTCAAGACGTCAAGGCCATGCATGCAGCAGGATTGGCCACGATGGCCTACTATTACTTTGACTTCCGGGATGTCAAAAAGCAAGACTGCCATGGCTTGCTCTCCTCCCTCCTTTCTCAGCTCTCTGCCAAATCCGATTCTTGTTACGAGGTCCTCTCCAAGTTATATTCAGACAACAATCGCGGCATGCAGGACCCCGATATTGACGCGTTGAAAAAATGTTTGACGGATATGTTGAGCCTGCCAGGACAAGACCAAATTTATATCATTGTCGACGCTCTCGATGAATGCCCCAATTCCCCGGGGACACCGTCCGCTCGCGAGGAGGTTCTGGAGTTTCTTGAAGAAATCGTAAACATGAAATTTCCGAATCTTAATCTATGTGTGGCGAGTAGACCGGAGATGGATATCCGACTGGTGCTCGAGACGTTGACGACTCTCAAGATTTCTCTTCATGACGAGATTGGGCAAAGGAATGACATCACTGAATACATCAATTCTATCGTCCGTTCGGACCGGAACATGCAGAGATGGAACGAGGAGGACAAGAAACTTGTCGTCGATACGCTATCTGGCAAAGCAGATGGCATGTAAGTCATCTCATACTTGTCTCTTGTCTTAGGCTTCACAATTGACGCTCAAATGGTCTCGTAGGTTTCGCTGGGCGGTCTGCCAGGTTGACAGGCTGCGTCGCACTCTTCCTCCGAGTATTCGGAAGGTCTTGAACGACTTACCGAAGACGTTGGATGAAACTTACAGCCGTACCCTGCTGTGTATTGATGAAGAGAAACGCGATTATGCCCAACGACTTTTCCGATGTCTCATGGTGTCTATGCGCCCTCTTCGTGTCGAAGAGCTCGCGGATATTCTTGCAATTCAGTTTGACGAGAAAGCGCTCCCTACATTTAACCCAGATTGGCGTCCAGCAAGCGCAGAAGAAACGATTATGTCCGTATGCTCCAGTCTCATTTCCATCGTCGACAGGGGACAGCACCGAGTAGTACAATTCTCTCACTTCTCCGTCAAAGAGTACTTGACATCGGAGCGACTCGCGACATCTGAAGAACGTCTTTCATACTATTACGTTCTCCCAGAACCTGCGCATGCCATCCTTGCACATGCCAGCCTCAGTGTCCTCCTCCACCTCGATTATAAAGTCGACCGAAATGACATTGCCGACTTTCCTCTTGCCCCATACGCCGCCCGGTATTGGGTCGACCACGCCAAATTCAGGAACGTGTCATTGCAGATTCAGGAGGTCATGGAGCGCCTATTTAATCCTGGGATGCCACATTTCGCGGCATGGGTCTGGCTTTACGACATCGACCGTTATTGGACCGAGCGCATGCCCACCATGCATCCGACGCAGCCCGAGGCGGTGCCACTTTATTATGCCTCTCTGTGCGGGTTCCTTGGTCTCGCGGAGCACCTGATCGCTGCCCATCCACGGGATGTCAATAGCAAGGGCGGTGCTCAAACAACACCATTACATGCCGCCTCGGTCAAGGGACATTTAGAAGTCACATTACTTCTCCTTAGAAATGGTGCCGATCCCAACTGTCGCGACCATCTCGGCAGGGTTCCACTTCATAGGGTATCACAGGCCGGACATGTCGTCACGGTAAAAACATCAGTCGAGATCGCGCGTCTCCTCGTCAATTCTGGGGCAGATGGGAATGTCCCCGATGATGCAGGCTGGGCCCCGCTTCACGCGGCAGCACAATCTGGGCATCGTGAGATTGCGGAACTGCTTTTTGGATCTGGTGCAAGTATCGATGCTTTGAATGTCAGGCAAGAGACACCGTTGGACATCTCCTGTTTTAACGGGAAGTTTGAAGTGGCAGAGTTTCTTATCGATCGTGGCTCAGACATCAATTCGATAGACGAGAAGGGCTTCATTCCATTACACGCTGCGACACAACACGGACATGTTGACGTGGCACGGCTCTTGATAGACCGTGGCTCCGATGTGAACGCACGTGAGGGGAGATATTGGACTCCTCTGCATCAGGCGTCGCTGTTTGGATACCTTGATCTCGCACGGTTGTTCATAGACCGTGGCGCTGATGTGGATGCACGCGAGACTCAAAGTTGGACTCCTCTGCATCGCGCGTCCCATAATGGCCACCTCGACATCGTGAAGCTGCTGATCGATCGTGGTGCATATATCGACAGTTTGAATGACAAGCAGGAGACTCCCTTGGCCATAGCAGCGTTGTCTGGGCGCTTCGATATAGCATGTTTCCTGATCGAGAAGGGCGCAGCCGTGTCTGTCCCGGATAAAGAAGGCAATTCTCCATTCCACAAGGCGGCGAATCAAGGCCAACTCCACGTCACGAAGTTCTTGCTGAAGTGCGGCATCGATGTCGACATTCAGAACCAATATGGACAGACACCACTGTACCAGGCATCTAGTAGCGGAAAGCTCGATGTTGCACACTTCCTGATCGAGCAAGGCGCAGATATCCATATTGGAGACAGCAATAATTCGAATCCTCTGCACGTCGCATCGCTAAACGGACACCTCGACGTCGTGCAACTGATGATCGACAGTGGCATTCCAGTTGATGTTCAGAACGGGTCCCAAAAGACTCCGTTAGCATTGGCATCAAGCAAGGGTAAAGCTGAAGTCGTCCGCTTCCTCATCCGCCGAGGGGCCGACCTGAATGTGCGGGACGACCAGAGCCAGGCCCCATTGCACCTCGCCTCACAACATGGACATCTTGACATGGCACGGCTGTTGCTAGACCAGGGAGTTGATCCGAACATCAAGCGCAGTGACTTCTTGAGCCCCTTACATTTAGCATCGGGCAATGGCCACCTCAAGGTTGCCGAGTTGTTGGTCCAGCGTGGTGCAAGTGTCGACCTATCCAATGATGAACAAGAAACTCCTCTCTATCAAGCAGTAACGAATGGGAATGCCGCGATTTCCCGTCTCCTGATTGACCATGGAGCGACCGTGCATACTGTGGACAGCAACGGCTGGACTGTATTGCATGCGGCCTCGCGACGTGGGCATCTCGGAGTTGTAAAGCTGTTGCTTCAGCGGGGCGCTGATGTCGATGTAGTCGACAAGGCCGGTATAAGCGCAGCCGAGTTGGCATCAGAGAATGAGCAAGCTAAGGTTGCGAAGTTCATTTCCGAGTACAAAGAAAATCCAAATACTCGAAACAAGTTACTGTCCACGACATTGGATACAGTTGAGTACGACGCGGGGGACGATGAGAAAGACAAGGCAAAGATTTCATTGCTCGCTGCCGCAGACGAGGGGAACATTGACACCGTGGAATTATTGCTCGAACGAGGAGTGAATATCGACGCCCGCAATGCAAGTAACCATACTCCGTTACAAAGAGCCGCACGCAATGGGCACATCGATGTCGTGCGCTTGCTCATCGAGCGGGGCGCGGAGGTGGATTCACGTGATGATTTGGGGAACACCCCACTGTACTTGTCGTCACATGGACACCTCGAGGTCTCACGGTTTCTTCTCGACCACGGCGCAAACGTGAATGCAAGAAAGAAGAACTATAGGACTCCGTTGCACATCGCAGCAGTCTGTGGATACCCTGAAATCGTGAAACTGTTGCTTGAGCGTGGCGCGGACATACATGCAATGAATGCGGACGGTGAAACACCATACCAATTTTCGTTGCGAACAGGAAAACCAGAGATTGCAGAACTACTTCGCGATCATGGCGCGGGCAGACCCGGAGAAATGTTCGACGAAATCCTTATATGACTTAAATGCGTTATCTGACTGGCACTTTGATTTTAGTCCTTAGAGAAAGCACAATTTAGAAGGAAATATCTAGGACTGACATGTAACCGTCATTTTTCCGTAGAATGGGATTCTGTTGAGTCTGGTGCGGGAGATTCCGAAACAGTGAGTTGATGAATTGGCGTTTAGTAGGTCAAAGAAGCGCGGATCCGCAGCATCCCGTAAAATCGAATGTTTTATGTCCTCGCACTACGGACCTACTTCTAGGTCTAATAAAAAGTCCCTTCTAACTTTTGTGACTGGAGGGACAAACTAGAGATGGACAATCATGTGATGATGGTTGTGCCAATCGTCTGCCCCAGTTGCAGACTGCTGATTGAAACAATGAACAGTAGCCTAAAGGACCTGGGCACTGGCAGCTTCATGCAGACACGAGGAAATGATCACGTTCGTTTGCTCTTGTTGCCTTAATACCACGTATCTCAGCCTTAGGCCCATGACCAAGCAAGTGAGCCAAGCTCGCCTCACAATATTAGAAATCAGTAGAAATGTTACACGGACTAAATTACTTTGTCCCTATCGCGTGCATACACATCTACGTAAAATGGCGAACATGTATGATGCCTTATGGACCCCGCATGTCGCTGCCATGTAGGCGTGTGAGATGCGCTCGGATGCATGACAGCGTCCGGCCCATCCTGTGATTATGGCTTTGCACGACATGGTGTGAACTGCATCGATGGACACCGCAGTGTCTGTGAAATTGGGAGGAGGTGAGGCGAGGGCGAGGCGTTTCGCAAAGGAGCTGAAGCCTGGCAGGTCTCACAAGGCTGGGCCCAGCTGATCGTAATCGTTAGTCTAGGGAAAAGGCGAAGGAGCTGGTCAGTGATGTTTCGGAAAGTGTTAAAGACGGGTTTCATAGGGTGTTGGTCGACGTTAGCTGCGCAAGAGTTGCTACAGACTATATAACTCAAGCTGTCATTAAGTTTCTTGCTTTCTGTGTGTTAATTGGCCTCTTACTGTGCTTCACCTCTGACAGTTGGTGGTTGGCGACCGCTGCAGTCGCATACTAGAACTCTAGGTTGTTTTCTTCGCCCTATGGGGCTGTGCTCAGGCTGTCGGTAGCATAGACTTTGGGCGAATCCGAGAGGGCGAGTATCTCCCAAACAGGGGTGCGGCGTGTGTCCGTCCTGCAAGTCATTGAGTCGAGGGCTAGCCGATTCCCCCACTCGGGCAGTCCTCAGGGGGATGGAGTGGGGCCTGACTTTCAGGGCCATTTCTAGTAAAGACTTTCAAGCTACAGTATCCCAGTGAGCGTTGTATCAAAATTCCTTCGCCATGTCAGGACTGGTAGTAAAAGATTGTCTTCCTTGATTGTGGTTTAGCGTTCTTCTTTTGTTTCTACAGTAGGCGCTTGAGGACTTGTGATTCACGTGAGAGTCTGCAGCAGCGTAAGGGGAGGTTCACCAGGATGATTTCGTGCAGGGGCTCGAGTGGTGCCGTGCGGAAAGAGCCTGAGACAAGTTGGACTGCTTGGTTCTGGCCGCGTCCACTACTTGTTCAAAGTATTTATGAGCGCCTTGGGGCCCAGAGAGCGATGCCGACCGGCCGGCAGACTCTGTGTAATGCGAATCTCCACAAGGCGTAACATTATTTTGATGTGTCGACCATGTAAAGTCGGCGCTGAAGAGATGTCCACTGACTCGGAGAGGCCATTGAAGCGCAGACGGATGGGTCGATCTGTGAGGCTACGTATTGATTGTATACTACTGGACACTCGAGCACGTGCTCGCTCGGGACCGAATGCCGTAATATTTCCTTATTGTCTAGCGTGAGAAACGCGCGATAGATTCTCAGCTGAGCGGGGCGCGCGCTGCGCTGGCCACAGCGGCCGCACTGCTGCCTCGCTCGCTCGCATTGCTTTTCCCCTCCCCCTACTCGCATAGAACTCTCAACACCTTTCCAGAGCCGACAGAAACTCAGCCCACCACCAGTCACCGTGGACTCACTACTGACCGTGTCCCATAAATCAAGGCACCAATGCGTCCACTGCAGCCTTAGCACCAACGCACCACCTGTAACAGACGTCTCCACGCTTGTGGGCATAGTCTGGTCACGCCGGGAGCCCACGTGATACGGAGTTCTTCTGCCCACCCCCGTAGTTGGCAGGCTCCCTGTCCCGGCCTTGGTCCCGGCCGAGCCAAAAAGCGCCAGGCGCTTTTAGTCACACTGCACATACAACATTAATAGGTTAGGTTTTATTAAAATAACTGTAACTTACAGTACCACAGTCGTGACCTCTCCGTGCCGTCTTGCGGCTTACAGTAACCTTGCGATTGCGATAAACAAAGAACGCCCACATTTACCATTCCCGGTAACAGGCGTGGGAATCCCAGCCTTGAATAGCTGAATAGATGTTTCTCCCATCAGAATCCTCGTTCTGCCCTTCCCTTACTCCATCCCCTCCGAACCGAAGTTTGCGAACGATCCGTGGCCTCCATGTCGTCTACTGTGCAATCAACATCCTCGACATCCCCCACTTCCAACATCAAATTGATCACCAATGCCTTGGTCGACTATGCAGACATAACTGGAATAGACCCTTCCAAGAATCCCTTCGCTGCAGCAATCGAACACGCAAATTCTCCTGGTGCTATCCTAGAACTCCTCCAAGAACGAGAGAAGGCATTCAAAGACTACAGGGAAGGAAATCGGAGATTAATCAGCTGCCTCAGCCCGGCCGTTAATGTCATCGGGGCGTTGTCGGGCATTTTAGGCGAGGCGGTCAGCCTGGTAAGTCACACACGCCATCCTGAAACTGTTTTAATGTGACCTCGTCAGCCCTTCCCACCAGCGAAAGCCGTGTTCGTTGGGATCGATGTCCTCATCTCTGTTCGTCCCTTTGATCTGTTCTTAAACTTGTTCCTTTGTGATATATGAATTTGTCAGGCCGCCAGTGGAGTCACGTCAAGTTACGATGCCCTCATGGACCTCTTTGAGTCCTTGGGCAATTTCCTCAAGCGTCTCGAGGTCTATACAACAATCCCGCCCACTTCGATGATGTTGGATCTCATTACCAAGATAATGGCTGAGTTACTTTCGGTGCTTGCCTCAGCCACAAAACAAATTAAGCAGGGGCGGTTCAGTGAGTGCGCCGTCAGATATACGTTACTTATACTCAAAGTGTCACAGAGAAGTTTGCGAAGAAGTTGTTGGGGAAAGGGAAAGACAACATACAGGATTCCCTCGAGAGATTGGATCGATTAACAAAGGATGAAGGACTGTCGACTGTGGCACAGACATTGGGTGTCGTCCATAGTATTGCGGATGATATGAGGGCGGTTCTGGGAGGTGCGCCATATTTTCGTGCTTTCTCACAGATATTTGTATAAATACTTGTTTGATTAGATGGAAAGGCACCGAAGGCCCGGGGTGGTATCGGACAGAATTCGGGTACGTGTCTCGCGCAAAACAGGTACCACCCTGACTGACTTGAGCGCGTTGTCGCTCCTCGCCAAGGATTAAATGGAATCAATAAGATGAAACGTTTGTTGTTTCTCCCCCTCTTTCGCTGCCGAGACTTACAGTATTCTTTAGGTGACCAGCTGCACAGGTGGCTGTCACCACCTGATCCGTCGACGAATCAAAACTTCGTTTCGAAAGCACGACATGATGGAACTGCAGAATGGTTCTTCGAGAGCAGTGCGTTAACAGAATGGAAGGCGGACGGGTCACTCTTATGGATTCATGGAAAACGTACGTCTTTCGAAATCCTGAGTCCCCTATACCTATAAACTCTTGATTGTACAGCGGGCTCAGGAAAGAGCACACTTCTGTATGTCATAACTTTATTGGATTGTTTGAGGCCATTCATCGGGCCTACTAGATCTGCGATTATTCAAGACATCAAGGACATGCATGCAGCGGGATTGGCCATGATGGCCTACTATTACTTTGACTCCCGGGATGTCTCAAAGCAAGACTGCTACGGCCTGCTCTCCTCCCTCCTTTCGCAGCTCTCTGCCAAATCGGATACTTGTTACAACGTCCTCTCCAGGTTATATTCAGACAACGATCGCGGCATGCAAGGCCCCGATATTGACGCGTTGAAAAAATGTTTGACGGATATGCTGAGCCTTCCAGGACAAGACCAAATTTATATCATTGTCGACGCTCTCGACGAATGCCCCGATTTCCCGGGGACGCCGTCCGCTCGCGAGGAGGTTCTGGAGTTTCTTGAAGAAATCGTCAATTTGAAACTTCCGAATCTTAATCTATGTCTGGCGAGTAGACCGGAGATAGATATCCGATTGGTGCTCGAGTCGTTGGCGACTCTCAAGATTTCTCTTCATGATGAGATTGGGCAAAGGAATGACATCACTGAATACATTAAGTCAATCGTCCGTTCGGACCGGAATATGCGGACATGGAACGAAGAAGACCAGCAACTTGTCGTCGATACGCTATCTGACAAAGCGGATGGCATGTAAGTCGTCTCTTGTCTTAGGCTTCACAATGTACGCTGAAATGGTCTCGTAGGTTTCGCTGGGCGGTCTGCCAGGTTGGCAGGTTGCGTCGCACTCTTCCACCGAGTATTCGGAAGGTCTTGAAAGACTTACCGAAGCCGCTGGATGAAACTTAGAGTCGTACACTGCTTCGTGTCGAAGAGCTCGCGGACACTCTTTCAATTCAGTTCGACGAGGATGCGCTCCCTACATTTAACCCAGATTGGCGTCCAGCAAGCGCAGAAGAAACGATTATGTCGTATGTCCAGTCTCATCGCCATCGTCGACAGGGACGGCATCGAGTAGTACAATTCTCTCACTTCTCCGTCAAAGAGTACTTGACATCGGAACGACTCGCGGCGACTGAAGAACGTCTTTCATACTATTATATTCTCCCAACGCATACCCTTGCCCATGTCGGCCTCAGTGTCCTCCTCCACCTCGATTATCGAAATGTCATTGCCGACTTTCCCCTTATCTCATACGCTGCTCGGTATTGGGTCGACCATGCCAGATTTAGGAACGTGTCGTCGCAGATTCAGGTCATGGAGCGTCTATTCAATCCTGGGATGCCACATTTCGCGGCATGGGTCTGGCTTTACGACATCGACCGTTATGGGACGGAACGCGTCCACGATGCATCCGACGCAGCCTGAGGCTGTGCCACTTTATTATCCCCCTTAATGTTCTGAATATCGAACAAAGAGACACCATTGGTCATCTCCTGTTTTAACGGGAAATTCGACGTGGCACAGTTCCTTATAGATCGTGGCTCAGACATCACTTCCAAGACGTGAAGGGCTTACACGCAGCGACACTACATGGACATGTTGACGTCGCACGGCTCTTGATAGACCGTGGCGCCGATATGGACGCACGCGAGACTCAAAGTTAGACTCCCCTGCATCGCGCGTCCCATAATGGGCACCTCGATATTGCGAAGTTGCTGATCGATCGAGGCAAATGTTGACGGCTTGAAGGACAAGCAGGAGACTCCCTTGGCCATAGCATCGTCGTTTGGGCGCCTCGATATAGCACGCTTCCTGATCGAGAAGGGCGAAGCCGTGTTCTCCCTGGATGAGGGCAACACTCCGTTCCACAGGGCGGCGAATCAAGAGCATCTCCACGTCTCGAGGTTCTTGCTGAAGTGTGGCACAGATGTCGACATCCGGAAGTGAAACGACCAGACATCACTGTACCTAGCATCTAGCAACGGGAAGCTCGATGTTGCACACTAAAGAAACGATAAAAGGCGATGGGTGGTGCAGTACGCAAGGAAGGAGAAAAAGGGGGAACACCTAAATGTCCCGCACAACCAAAGCCAGGTTCTATTGCACCTCGCCTCACAACATGGACGCCTCAACGTGGCACGGCTGTTGCTTGGCCACGGAGTTGATCCGAACACCAAGTACAATGACCCCTCGAGCCCCTTACATCTATCATCGGCTGATTTGCTGGTCCAGTGTGGCGCAAGTGTAGATATGTTCAACGACAAGCAAGGAACTCCTCTCTATCAAGCAGTAACGAGTGGGAATGCCATAATTGCCCGTCTCCTGATCGACCATGGAGCGACCGTGCATACTGCGGGCGGACAGCAACGGCTGGACTGTATTGTATGCCATGTCGCGACATGAGCATCTCGCTTCGATAGGGTGCTGATGTCGATGTGCCCAACAAGGCTGGTAAAAGTGCAGCCGAGTTCGAGGCGAGTTGGCATCGGAGAATTGGCAAGCTAAGGTTGCGAAGTTCATTTCCGAGTACAAAGCGAATCCAAATACTCGAGTTACTGTCCACGACATTGGAGACGGTTGAGTATGGCACGGAGGTCAATGGGAAAGACGCGGAAAAAATTTGCACGCTCCCGCAGAAGAGGGCAACACTAACACCGTGGATCATTGCCCGAACTGGGAATAGATATCGATGCCTGCAATGTAAGTAACGAGACTCCGTTACAAAGAACCGCGGGCAAGGGGAACGTCGATGTCGTGCGCTTGCTCATCGAGGCGCGCCGAGGTGAATTCACGTGATAAACGGGACCCCACTGCACTGGTCAACAGAATATGGACACGTGACTCACACGTCGAGGTCTGCATTCTTTTCGATCACGGCAAAAACCTGAACGCAAGGTAGCGGGGCTATTGGACTCTGATACATCTCCAGCAGCCAATGGACACCTCGAGGTCGCGAACTGTTACTTGAACGTGGCGCGGACATAAATGCAATGAATGCGGATGTTGAAACACCTATTTCGCGAGCTTTTTGCGGGCAGAATCGGAGAAAGGTTCGACGAGATCTTTTTATGACTTAGATGCGTTATCTGACTAACGCTTCGATATTATCCCTTAGGAGATATATATCTTGCACTAGCATGTGACTGTCATTTGTCTGTATAGAAAGGGGGTTTGTTGAGTTTGGTGCGGGTGAACCCAAAACAGCGGGTTGTAGATTACAGTACAACAGAAAGTTGCTAAATTTACGGGCAATGGGACGTGTGCCTCTTTACCGAAAGCGTTGACGTGCGCCAAAAAGGTTGAATTTCTGAGTGAAACCGGCAAACTCCGTACCAGCGGACCTAAAGGATCGTGTACGGAATTTGCCAGATTCACTCGGAAATTTTTCATTTGCCTGGCCTTTTTTAAAAAAAATGGCGCACATCAAGGCTTTCGGAATCTGTTGTAATATTTGCCGCAAGACTAATCTCTTTATCCTTATTGGCAGGGAACGTTACAGTAGGTTAATGAAGTGCGAAGTGTGAGGCATCAAATCCGGATCCGCGGATCCACAGCATCCCAAGAAGGAAAAACCAAGCTTATCATGTTCTATGTCCCCACACTATCATACAGATGACTTCTAGATCCAATATAAAGTCCCCTTTAAAATCTGGCAATATACAGATTGAACTTTTGCAACTGGAAGGGCCAAGCTAGAGATGGACATGCAGTCATGTAACGGTGTTGTGCCATTTAGTGCTAATCGCCTCAAGAATCGCCTGCCCCAGTAGGCAGTTTCAAACTGCTCTCTGTTTTGAACGAACAGTAGCCTGAGGGACCTAGGCGTTGGCGGCTCCACGCAGACAGCAGGAAATCCTCACACCAGAGTCTTAGGCACATGATCAAGTAAGCGACCCACGTGTCTCTCTTTTCTCGGGATCCTCTACTTCGTGATTCTTCTCTCAGCCTGCCCCGGGCCCCTCATGGCCTCATCTCCAATACTTGTTACGACTGTAACTTCCTCCCTTCCTTACTTTTACGAGCCAACAAGGTAACATAGTCATATGCTTACCTGAGCTGTCTTACGTAGCGTAGTTGGTCAAATTATTACGTTTCACGTCTCATGTACCTATGTCTATGTCTGTAAGATGCGCTCGGATGCACGAGTCATCAGTAAATTGTGGAAATTTGCAAGTGAAAAGTGAAAAAGTTGATACGGAGTCATCACTCTTGAGTCAGTGTCACAGTCACTTGAGTGATTACTTCAGTCTCTGGTATGTTCGTTGAGCTCCGAGTCTCCGTCTACCTCTACCCTCCCCCGGGGAAGGTCTGGTGTTGAAAGTATGGCGCAAATCACTGGACATTAGGTAGATGCAAACTCAGGCGATGCTAAGATTGAGTCTGATTGACAGATTGACTCGGATTTGAGAGTCAGGAGCGTCATGTTTAGAAAGAACAAATATGTACAGTACTGTACGAGCCCATGGGCTCGAAGCTATTTTGTAAACGAGGAGCGCCCATATAGTATGACAGGTTTCATTGTTTCCGGTGACAGGTGTGGGAGTCTCCCCAGCATTTAATAATATTGAATACATGACTCCCATCAAAATCCTCGGTCCGCCCTTCTCTCACTCTCCCTTCTGAACCAAAGTTTGCGAACGAACCGTAGCCTCCATGTCGTCTACAGTAACATCCTCGACGTCCTCCACTTCCAACATCAAATTGATCACCAATGCCTTGGTCGACTATGCAGACATAACTGGAATAGACTTCTCAAAGAATCCCTTTGCTGCAGCAATCGAACACGCAAATTCTCCCAGTGCTATCCTAGAACTCCTCCAAGAACGAGAGAAGGCATTCAAGGACTACAGGGAAGGAAATCAGAGATTAATTAGTTGCCTCAGCCCGGCCGTTAATGTCATCCAGGCGTTCTCGAGCGTTCTAGGCCAGGCGGTCAGCTTGGTAAGTCACATATACCATCTGGTAACCCTTTTAACCTGATCTCGTCAGGTTCCCTTTCCCCCAGCGAAAGCCTTGTTCGTTGGGATCGATGTCCTCCTCGCTGTTCGTCCCTTTGATATGTTCTTAACTTCTTCCTTGTGATATATGAGTTTGCCAGGCCGCCAGTGGGATCACGTCAAGTTACGATGCCCTCCTGGACCTCTTTGAGTCTTTGGGCAATTTCCTCGAGCGTCTCGAAGTTTATACAATGATCCCGCCTACTTCGATGATGATTGATCTCATCGTCAAAATAATGGCTGAGTTACTTTCGGTGCTTGCCTCGGCCACAAAGCAAATTAAGCAGGGGCGGTTCAGTGAGTGCGCCATCACATCAGATATATGTTACTTATATTCAAAGTGTCACAGAGAAGTTTGCGAAGAAGTTGTTGGGGAAAGGGAAAGACAACATACAGGCTTCCCTCGAGAGATTGGATCGGTTAACGAAGGACGAAGGACTGTCGGCTGTTGCACAGACGTTGGGTGTCGTCCATGGTATTGCGGATGATATGAGGGTGGTTATAGGAGGTGCGCCATATTTTCGTGCTTTCTCGCAGATATTTGTCTAATCCAAATGCCTGTTCGATTAGATGGAAAGGCACCGACGGATGGTACTGGACAGAATTCGGGTAAGTGTCTCGCGCAAAACAGGTACCACCCTCACTGACTTGAGCGCGCTGTCGCTTTTCACCAAGCATTAAACGAAATGGATAAGATGAAACGTTTGTTCTTTCTCTCCTCCCCCTTTCATTTCCGAGACAGACGGTATTCCTTAGGTGATCAACTGTACAAGTGGCTGTCTCCCCCCGATCCGTCGACGAATCAACACTTCGTTTCGAAGGCGCGACATGATAGAACCGCAGCATGGTTCTTCAAGAGCAGCGCATTAACAGAATGGAAGGCAAACGGGTCACTCTTATGGATTCATGGAAAACGTATGTCTCCATATACTGATGAGTGCCCTACATCTATAACCTGTTGATTGTACAGCGGGCGCAGGAAAGAGCACACTTCTGTATGTCATAACTTTATTAGACTCTTCGAGGTCATTCATAGGGCATACTAGATCTGCGATTATTCAAGACGTCAAGGGCATGCACGCAGCGGGATTGGCCACGATGGCCTACTATTACTTTGACTTCCGGGATGTCAAAAAGCAAGACTGCTACGGCCTGCTCTCCTCCCTCGTTTCGCAGCTCTCTGCCAAATCGGATTCTTGTTACAACGTCCTCTATAAGTTATATTTAGACAACAGTCGCGGCATTCAGGATCCCGATATTGATGCACTGAAAAAATGTTTGACGGATATGTTGAGCCTGCCAGGACAAGACCAAATTTATATCATTGTCGACGCTCTCGACGAATGCCCCGATTTCCCGGGGACGCCGTCCGCTCGCGAGGAGGTTCTGGAGCTTGTTAAAGAAATCGTCAATTTGAAACTTCCGAATCTTAATCTATGTTTGGCGAGTAGACCGGAGATGGATATCCGATTGGTACTCGAGTCGTTGGCGACTGTCAAGATTTCTCTTCATGACGAGATTGGGCAAAGGAATGACATCAATCAATACATCAATTCTATCGTCCGTTCGGACCGGAACATGCAGAGATGGAACGAGGAGGACAAGCAGCTTGTGGTGGAAACGCTATCTAGCAAAGCGGATGGCATGTAAGTCGTTTCATACTCGTCTCTTGTCTTAGGTTTCACGATGGACGCTCAAATGGTCTTGTAGGTTTCGCTGGGCGGTCTGTCAGGTTGACAGGCTGCGTCGCACTCTTCCTCCAAGTATTCGGAAGGTCTTGAATGACTTGCCGAAGACTTTGGACGAAACGTACCGCCGTACCCTGCTATGTATTGATGAAGAGAAGCGCGATTATGCCCAACGACTTTTCCGATGTCTCATGGTGTCTATGCGCCCTCTTCGTGTCGAGGAGCTCGCCGAGGTTCTTGCAATTCGGTTCGATGAGGATTCGCTCCCTACATTTAACCCAGATTGGCGTCCAGCAAGCGCAGAAGAAACGATTATGTCCGTATGCTCCAGTCTCATTTCCATCGTCGACAGGGGACAGCATCGAGTAGTACAATTCTCTCACTTCTCTGTCAAAGAGTACTTGACATCGGAGCGACTCGCGACGGCTCAAGAACGTCTTTCATGCTATTACATTCTCCCAGAACCTGCGCATGCCATCCTTGCTCATGCCAGCCTCAGTGTCCTCCTCCACCTCGATGACAAAATCGATCGAAATGTCATTGCCGACTTCCCCCTTGCCCCATACGCCGCCCGGTATTGGGTCAACCATGCCAAATTCAGGAACGTATCGTCGCAGATTCAGGAGGTCATGGGGCGTCTATTCAATCCTGGGATGCCACATTTCACGGCATGGGTCTGGCTATACGACATCGACCGTTATTGGACGGAGCGCATGCCCACGATGCATCCGACGCAGCCCGAGGCTGTGCCACTTTATTATGCCTCTCTGTGTGGGTTCGTTGGTCTCGCAGAGCACCTGATCACTGCCCATCCACGGGACGTCAATAGTAAGGGCGGTGCTCAAACAACTCCATTACATGCTGCCTCGGTCAAGGGACATTTGGAAGTCACATTGCTTCTTCTCAGAAATGGTGCCGATCCCAACTGTCGTGACCATCTCGGCAGGGTTCCGCTTCATAGGGTATCACAGGCCGGACATGTCGTCACGGTAAAAACATCACTCGAGATCGCGTGTCTCCTCGTCGATTCTGGCGCGGATGTGAATGCATCCGACGATGAAGACTGGGCCCCGCTCCACGCGGCAGCACAATCTGGGCATCGTGAGATTGCGGAACTGCTTCTTGGATCGGGTGCAAGTATCGACGTTTTGAATAATAGGCAAGAGACACCATTGGACATCTCTTGTTTTAACGGGAAATTGGACGTGGCAGAGTTTCTTATCGACTGTGGCTCGAGCATCAATTCCATAGACGAGAAGGGCTTCATTCCTTTACACACTGCGACACAACACGGACATGTTGACGTCGCACGTCTCTTGATAGACCGTGGCTCGGATGTGAACGCACGCGAGGGGAGATATTGGACTCCTTTGCATCAGGCGTCGCGGTATGGATACCTTGACCTCGCACTGCTCTTGATAGACCGTGGTGCCGATGTGAACGCACCCGTTGCACGGCTCTTTATTGACCCCAGTGCCGAGGTGAACGCACTCAGACGAGATCGCTGGACTAGCTTGCATCTCTCGTCCCATAAAGGCCTCCTCGATCATGGCGCAAATCTTGACAGCAAGCAGTTGACTCCCTTGGGCTTGGCATCGTGGTTTGGGCACCTTGATATAGCATGCTTCCTGATCGAGAAGGGCGCAGCCGTGTCTGCCTCGGATAAGGACGGCGATACTCCATTTCACTTGGCGTCTCGTCAAGGGCATCTCCACGTCACGAAGTTCTTACTGGAGTGTGGCATCGATGTCGACATCCGGAATGGAAACGAGCAGACGTCACTGTACCTAGCATCTAGCAACGGGAAGCTCGATGTTGCACACTTCCTGATCAAGCAAGGCGCAGATATCCATATCAGAGACAGCAATAATTCGAATCCTCTGCACATTGCATCGAAAAACGGACACCTCGGCGTCGTGCAACTGATGATCAACACTGGTATTCCTGCTGACGTTCGGAACGGGTCCCGAAGCACCCCGTTAGCATTGGCATCAGGCAAGGGTAGAGCTGAAATCGTCCGCTTCCTCATCCACCGAGGGGCCGACCTGAATGTGCGGGACAACCAGAGTCAGGCTCCATTACACCTTGCCTCAAAACATGGATGCCTTAACGTGGCAGGGCTGTTGCTGGATCAGGGAGTTGATCCGAACATCAAGCGCAATGACCTCTGGGGTCCCTTGCATCTAGCATCGGCCAATGGCCACCTCAAGGTTACCGAGTTGTTAGTCCAGCGTGGCGCAACTGTCGACCTATCCAATGACAAGCAAGAAACTCCTCTCTATCAAGCAGTAACGAACGGGAATGCTGCGATCTCCCGTCTCCTGATTGACAATGGTGCGACTGTGCATACTACTGATAGCAACGGCTGGACTGTATTGCATGCGGCGTCGCGACGTGGGCATCTCGGAGTTGTAAAGCTGTTGCTTCAGCGGGGTGCTGATGTCGATGTGCTCAACAAGGCCGGTATAAGTGCAGCCGAGTTGGCATCGGAGAATGGGCAAGCTAAGGTTGCGAAGTTCATTTCTGTGTACAAAGCGAATCCAAATACTCGAAACAAGTTACTGTCTGCGACATCGGACGCAATTGAGTACGGCGCGGGGGACGATGGGAAAGACAAGGCAGAGCCTTCGTTGCACGCTGCCGCAGAAGAGGGGAACATTGACACCGTGAAGTCGTTGCTCGAACGGGGAGTGGATATCGATGCCCGCAATGCAAGTAACCAGACTCCGTTACAAAGAGCCGCGGACAAAGGGAACGTTGATGTCGTGCGCTTGCTCATAGAGCGAGGTGCGGAGGTGGATTCACGTGATAAGTTGGGGGACACCCCACTGTCCTTGTCGTCACGATTTGGACACCTCGAGGTCTCGCGGGTTCTTCTCGATCACGGCGCAAACGTGAACGCAAGGAAGAAGAACTATAGGACTCCGTTGCATACATCAGCAGCCAGTGGACACCTCGAGATCGCGAAACTGTTGCTTGAGTGTGGCGCGGACATACATGCAATGAATGCGGATGGTGAAACACCATACCAACTTTCGTTGCGAACAGGAAAACCAGAGATTGCAGAACTGCTTCGCGATCATGGCGCGGGCAGAATCGGAGAAAGGTTCGACGAGATCTTTTTATGACTTAGATGCGTTATCTGACTGACGCTTCGATTTTAGCCCTTAGAGAAGGCACAGCTTGGAAGCAAATATCTTGCACTGGCATGTTACTGTCATTTGTCTGTGGAATGGGATTTTGTTGAGTTTGGTGCGGGTGAATATGAAACAACGGGTTGATGATCATAGTACAACAGTAAGGTAATAAATTTACAGGCGATGGAGGGTGTGCATCTTTAGGCGCCAGAGGCCCAAGGAGGGACGCAAGGGAGGTTCAATATTGGCCGCATGACCGATCTCTTTATTTATCGTATTCTATGTCCCCGCACCACGGACGTACTTCTAGATCTAATAAAAGGTTCTCTTAAAAAACCTCGCACAGCCCGTCTTCGACAAGCAGATACTGCGTCACAGCCTCGAGGACGGATAAATGTTAAATGGGATGAAGAAATAGATGAGGGCGAGGACAAGAGGAGAACAGAAATACAAGTCACGATGTTCTTCCCTTTTTCCCTTTCATGGTGTCCCAGCGGCAGATGAAATCAAGCTACTCCCGTGAGGCTGCATCTACATCTGTGTCTCGACTGGTATCCACGTTGCCCAGTTCCGCACCTTATTACACTGCACGCCCCCTTCTCTCGTTCCACTTATCTCTATCGCTCCCGCTTTCTGTCTGCCCCGATTTGAACATGGCGTGCTGGTGGACCGACAAAATGGGTGAGCAGCGTGATCAGGATAAGTGATGTTGCATAGGTTGAGATGTCCGAGGCGTCGAAGCGGCAGATCGAGGGGATGGGAGAACTTGAACAGAGTGGAAGGGGGGCATGATGTATCTCCGATTTGAACGACGAACAGTAGCCGGAGGGACCTGGGTACTGGCGGCTTCGCGCAGTTTATTCCTCACAGTCGCCCTGGTGGTCTCAAGGAAACGTAGAAGCACACGTGTTCGGCCTGCTAGGTCGAAATCGAAGTGTGGGTTTACCGCACGGCGCGCGGCATCGTGACGGGGACAGCCGAACACCACGTGGTTGACCGTTTGAGGGGAAAATCCACATTCGCACGCAAAGGAAACAGCATGTTCTGTATGGAATCATGGGAGCATTTGATTGCGAAGACGTGTGCCACGAGGAAGCGAAATAGTGAAGTGTAGCCAAGTCTTAGTCTGCTAAGATAGCGGCTGTGAGTGTGGAAAGTCGTCCAGGTCAAAGAGAGGGGGAAAGCGAGAACAAGGGCGATGCTCACAGAGGCGTCATGGAGTTCCACTCGGACGCAGGTACCGAACGACGAGAGAGAGAGAGCACACAGAGAGATAAGGGAGGAAGGAAACACACTCGATTCTGAACTGGTGATGACCCTCCTCGACGAGTGGGGGAGGGTTAAATACAGGTTCTGCTTCTGTCCCTACTGAGCGCCTCGCTGCGCCTGCATCTGCTGATGCGAGAACCTAAGACTGAAACGAGCTAACATGCATGTTAATGCCGCCTGGACGTATGAAGAAAGTGTCAGAAAAATGTGAGTAACCATGGAATCGGTTCTAACGAATGAATGGGAAGGGTATACTACTGTAGTGTCGTGCCGTCGCAACCCTCACGACTAGAGTTGATCATCGCTTTCCAAAGGTCGAAAGGAGGGAGAGAAGTCAGGGAAAAACGGCGTGGAACGAAGAGTTGAGAGTGCGGGAACGCATTCGATTCTCTCCTGGTCGTCTTGCGCCGGAGATAGGGGGGTCGGACGATGATCGTGAAGTGATGAAAGATGAGGGGATAGGATGGTGAAATGATGATGACGAAAGTGAAAAACTATAAAGCTCTGGCTTGTAGCTGACGGGCGCTCCGACGCGGCTGTTCCGCTCCGTTCCGCGCGACCCTGACGCACACCTTACAGTAGATTCCGCTTCTCTCGGTGGTCTGTTATCTGACTTCGCCTTCGCTAAGGTCGCCATCCAATGGCAGAGGCACCCGTCAGGTGGGCGCCGTAGTATCTCTGTGTATGCACGTGAGATGTGCTCGGGTGGGTGCCAGCGGTCTGCGGTCAGCACATGCCGTGATTGTGAGTTTGCACGGCGTGGTACAAACTGCATCGATAGACATGGTTTCTGCGACATTGGGAGGGGTCGTGGCAAGGCGTTTCACCGGGGAGCGGCCGTGCCCGAAGCATGGCAGGTCTCACGAGGCTAGGATCTGGCGGATGGTGATCTTCAGTCTAGGGGCAAGGCGAAGGAGCCTATCAGTGACGTTTCGGAAAGCGATAGCCGAAGTTGGCTAGCTGATTAATAGAGCCTGAATAGTTTGCAACGGTGGTGAGGTTGTCTGTGATAGACCTGCCGTCTGCCTGCCAGTCGATTAAGGTGTTAGCTGCGCTGGAGTTGCTGCAGACTCTAGGGCGCTGTCATTAAGTTCCCTGCTTACTGTGTGCCAGTTAGGCTGGAACTTTCCCGCACCTCCGATCCTTGGTGCCGAGCGACCACCGCGATCGCATACCAGAGCTCTGTGTTGTTGTCTTCGCCTGTTTGGTTGTGCCATCCGAGTCAGTAGCATAGAGCAGCATAGCTTGGGGAGACTTCCGAGAGGGCGAGTATCCCATGAGGGCGCGGCGTGTGTCCATCTTGCAGGTCGTTGAGTCGAGGGCTAGCCGAACCCCCCACCTGGGCAGTCCCCAGTCCCAAGGGCAAGATGGGGTGGGGTCTGACTTTCGGGACCATTTCTGGTATGAACTTTCGAGCTATTCCAGTGAGCATTGTAACAAAGTTCCGTCATCATATCGGGACTGGTAGTGAGACCGCCAGGATTTTGTGCAGGGTCTCGAGTGGTGCCGTGCGGATAGAGCCTGAGACGAATCGGACTGCTTGGTTCTGGGCCGCGTCAACTTGTTTATAATAAAGTGTTTTTGAATGCCTTGAGGTCCCAGAGTGCGAGGCCGTAAGTGAGGACCGACAGGTAGACTTCGTTATCTGCGAGCCTCCACGAGGCGAAGTCGAGACCCCTGACCGAATTGCAAGGATTTGCAGTGCAGGTGAGGGAAGCTTTGGCCCCGTTGCACATTATTTTGATGTGTCAGCCCCATTTGTTTTCTGAATCCGAGTTTATACTGTACTAGCGCTTACCCGTGCTACGCACGGTCAGAATTATTGCTTGTTAAGGTACACACGGTAATATACATGGGGTTTATTCAACTACTTGCGCTTCCCGGCGCGTGTTGACATTCCTGGCACGGCGTGTGGTGTAATATTGTTGGAAGGCGTAGTGGCACCTGGCACCGGAAGCACCAGACGCTAACCCTGGTGACGAAGCTTCGAAGTTAAATTTGAGGTGGAAGACCAAGATGGTGTTGAAGGCACTGTCACAGCTGATTAGTACGGATATCTGCCTCTGCACAGAAAAGTTTCCGATATGCTTACCTGGCCCACCTGCAGTTGATGGTGAAAAAGTTGCTCTACCCAGGAAGCTTATGTTGTCAACGGATACGTATAACCGTGTCGCTTGTCCTGCACTGTCTGTTTCGACGTCTTCTAGAAAACCTTCGACGGCGACGTATGTGTTGTTTGAAGGAATAGGTTTTTTGGTCTTGTACTTATTCGAATTGAAGTGTGCTTGAATGGGCAGAGTAGATAGAGCCCAGTTATTTTTGTAATGAGATGTATATTGCGCAGTGTTGACTTGAAAAAATCCATCAGTTTTATTTGGGTTCAGAGCGGCACCAGCAAAGTTGCCTGCTGTCGCATGTCTTCAGCTTTTGATGGTATAAGCTGTACACAAATTTAATTGATTGCCTGTGCAGGGCAAGAGGTACGGACGTACTTGAATGATATCCCCTACGACATGCGGTGCATCTACCGCATCTTCGAGAGTCTCCGAAGATGCAGTGCCATCAGTCTTCACCAAGTCCTCGACAGTCTGCCATTCCTTTAATTCCAGTTCTGTTTCTGGCTCGGCATTGGCATCATCGTTTGACTGCACTGTGTGACCGAGTGGTACGAATTTTGCGATCTGTAAAATATGAGCACATACATGGAAATATAGTCAAAGTATAGCGTACGTGAATCCAAGCAAATTACTGGTCCATGTCGGGGAATGATTCATTGGTGGAGTTGTAGTAACGGAATTTGCCAGTTAGGGTACGTCCAGGCGCAAGCCACATTTGGCCGTCAAAGGTCTGAGACGATGCCGGCCGCGCTGTTAATTCTTCATTTTTTTTTTTTTGACGGATGAATAAGGAGGAGGAACAGGAATTCGTCTGTTAAATGGATTCTCATCGTGAACAAAAGTTTCCTGAGCTTTGCGTGATAAGAAACGAATGCGGCGTTGGTACAGCTGACTCCCTAATAATGAAGTCATGTCGGGAATACTGATAGCCGATCTTTTTGTCAGATAATATTCAAAAAGCTTAGAGGATGGCGACGTACCTAATCCGGCGATCCAAAGAGTAGTTGGTTCGCAAAATAGAGAAAACGCGACCTTTATATACCCAGTGAGGAATGTTTCAGGAAGAGTCGCGAAGATGAACGAAGATTCCCGAAAACACGATGATTCATCATCGAGTCAATCAGCACGTGGGTTTTATCTAGCCAATCAGAACGAAAACTGTTTCGACCCACATCGTTTATAATATAGAAGATAGCGGTGGTGTTGTGAGAGTATGACTTGAGAGGAACCCATCGTATTTGGAGAAAGGTTGTCGTTTCGATTCATCTGTTGTGCCAACGCAATCCGCGAGTCGTAAATGTATAGCTGGGCGTATGAGGGAGGTTTCCCTTCATTAGGCAGCAATGACCCAATCAAGTGGTACAGTTTGCCCTGAACGCGGAAGACCCACCCTCCACGACGGTTGACCGAAGTGTCCTCTGTAACACCAAGAGATGTGAAGGCGAGAGCCATGTTATACTGGCGGATGTTGGAATGGAACTCCTTTCCTTCGGCATCATCGCTCTCGAGAATTCCACGAAGGAACAGAGGGGGGTGGGCAGGAGCGGCAAATAAACGTAACCGTGTTGACAGCAGGTTGTAAATTCGGGTCTGTGCATTGGTGAGTTTTTGACCTTCTCCGCCATCCAGTGGTAGGCACCACAGAATGGACAGAGTACAACCATCTGGCCGATGTCATGGCGCTGTGGGGATCCTCGTAAGGCTGTCATGCAATGGGAAGCGTCTGACAAAGTAGTTAGCATCCTTGTAGATGAACGGTGGATGACTGACTCACATTCCTCAAAACGGCATTTTGGGCCCTCTCCCTCTGCCAACGCCGCATCTGGCCCTGTTGCCGCCTTGTTAATCGATCACCGTGTGACGAATCAGCTTGTAAGACATGAAACAGATCATCCGGAGGTTCTAAATCGTGAGCATCTTGAAGGCTTCGCACAGCTCTCTCTCTTTGGCGACGTTGTCTTTGGCTACGTTGCCACGGTGTTAATTGCTTGCAGCCATCGTTTGTCGCAGGTGTATGAGTATGTGTAAGAGGAAGCCGTCTGTTAGACGGTTCCCCATCGAGAGTGATAGACTGTTGTGTTTTCCGGGATAAGTCACAGACATGATGGTGGTGTATGTCGCTGTCTAGTAATGATGACATTTACCTGGAGACGGACAGTAGATATTGTCAGATAACACTCAGGAAGTAAAGGCATTCCCAACGTACCTGACTGGACAATCTGACCGATCACAAGAAACGATTGAAAGCAGCGATAGAAAAATCGCGATCCTTATATACTCAGCAGAGGTAAAGATCGCGAAGATTCACGAAGGCAAAAGAAGATACCTGAAAAATGAATTGATCAGCATCGTGACTCAAAGCATATATAAAACATACAGTACATTTTTCGAGGAAGATTCACGAAGGTTGAGGAATGTACGCTGGACAGCATATGTGACTCATCTACCACCACACGTGAACGTCTGTTCTTTGTCTCCAATTATCGGCCAATCAGAACGCAAGATCTTGACATAAGCCACGTGGTTTGACTTGTCCCCGTCGTTTATAATATAGAGGATTACCTATAGAAGAAGCGGTCATATTTAAGGTAAGCATGCACAGGCTGTGCGTGACTGAGTGTTGGCCGGAGGATTTGTATTGGCTGGCGTGCGGGCGTGTGTGTTGTATGTTTGTTGTATGTGATTGGTCCGACTTCAGGGAGCAAATCATAAGTCCAAAGCACGTTATCTTAAAATTCTTAATAAACTGTTGTATCTAAAGAAGAGTTGTACCCCCCATGGAGCTTAGGGGACCGGAGAAACCAGTCTCCAGTCTCCATGTGTGTCTCCCATTCTTCTTGTGATCGAATAATGTGGCGTGCGCCACCAGGCGGTGATAGAAGGGTACCGCTACGGCTCTTCTGCGATCCTCCGGTTACCGCGGGTGTGACGACAGTGTTTGAAGGGAGTTCCAAATGCGATGGCTCCCGGCAGTGGTGCATTAGGAGAGATTGGGGCACTTGGCGTGTCTCAAGTTTGCTGGGCCCTCAGCTGCTTTCTCTGGAACGCGAATCACTTCGGTTCTATGTAAGGTCGGCGCTGAAGATATACTAGATGTGTTATGAGGATGAGACACGATACTGTAATGAGTGGACATCACCAGATTAACAAGGTGTATGTGAGGCTGTCCCACATCCTCGTCCCACCGCCACCCTGAAGGAAGTATGTTCGGTCTTGTCAGACTTGATGTTGACCTGCTCGGATCGACGCAGTCCCGATACTGTACCCTTGTAGATGTTCCATTGTTCGTGCCCACGTGTCGGCGACTTCGAAGATGAGGCCGTCATCAATGCACATGGGTAGTGAGGCCAGCGAGGCCTAGTGAGTACTGGGGAGATGAAGGAACTTTGTGCTGCACCTACGGTACCAGAAGGGAGAGGAGGTACTAACTCGGAGGCTATTGAAGTGTGAAGCGATAAGCGTGGGATATGATATATGATCCCGGAAGAGGACGCGGGTGTCTGATATGAAGGAGCCCGGAACCGGATCTATTCTCCTGTCCTGTACCGGCTAGAACAGCAATATATAACCAGTGCTTGATATAACCAGTGCTTGAATAAATTTTCCTTACTGGGTAGTCAAGCGTGAGAAACTCGCGATAGATCTCGAGATCTTTGGTGAGCGGCGCGCGCCACACGATTATCTCTCGCCAAGCGGCCGCACTGCTGCCGCTCCGTCGCTCGCTCGCTTTGCTTTTCTCCTCCCCCTACTCCCATAGAACTCTCAAAACCTATTCAGAGCCGGCTGAGACTCAGCTCACCACCAGTACCGTCGATTCCCCGTTAACCCGTGTCTCCATAAATCAAGGCACAAATGCGTCCACTGCAGCCTAAACGCAACGCACCACCTGTGCCAGACGTATACACGCTTGTGGGCACAATATGGTCATGTTGGGAGCACACGGCGCTGTGTGGTTCTTGCGCCCACCCGCGTAGCTCGCAGACCGTAAACAAGGAGCGCCCACATGATAGGTTTCACCATTTCTGGTGATTATACCCCCGGTCTGCTCCATGAATTGAAAACTACCATATAGATGACACTCCCATCAGAATCCTCGTTCCACCTTTTCCCCACTCTAATCTCTCTGAACCAAAAATTGCGAACGATCCGTGGCCTCCATGTCGTCTACTGTTCAAGCAACATCCTCAACATTCTCCACTTCCAACATCCAATTGATAACCGATGCCTTGTTCGACTATGCAAACATAACTGGAATAGACCTTTCCAAGAATCCCTTCGCTGCCGCAATCGAACACGCAAATTCTCCCGGGGCTATCCTAGGACTGCTCCAAGAACGAGAGAAGGCATTCAAGGGTTATCGTGAAGGTAATCGGAGATTAATCAGTTGCCTCAGCCCGGCGGTGAATGTCATCCAGGCGTTTTCAGGAATTCTAGGCGCGGGGGTCAGCCTGGTAAGTCACACATGCCATCTGGTAAGTGGTAACCCTTTTAACGTGACCTGATCACTGGCAGGTCCACTTCCCGCCAACAAAAGCATTGTTTGTTGGGATCGATGTCCTCCTCGCTGTTCGTCCCTTTTATACGCTTTAACCAGTCCCTTTGTGATATATGAGTTTGTCAGGCCGCCAGTGGGGTCACGTCGAGTTACGATGCCCTCCTGGACCTCTTTGAAACCTTGGGGAGTTTTCTCATGCGTCTGGAGGTCTATACGACAATCCCACCTACTCAGATGACGATGAATCTTATTATCAAAATAATGGTTGAGTTGCTTTCGGTGCTTGCTTTGGCTACGAAACAAATAAAGCAGGGGCGGTTCAGTGAGCACGCCGTCGGATAATAGACGTTACTTATGCTCAATGTGTCACAGAGAAATTCATGGGAAAGTTGTGGCGGAAAAGGAAAGATAAGATACAGGCTGCCCTTGAGAGATTGGATCGGTTAACGAAGGATGAAGAACTGTCGGCTGTCGCACAGACCTTGGGTGTCGTCCATGGTATTGCGGATAATATGAGGGTATTTATGGGAGGTGCGCCATATCTTCGTGCCTTCTCGCAGATTTACGCCTAAACACCTGTTGATCAGATGGAAAGGCACCGACGGGTGGTATCGGACAGAATTCGGGTAAGTGTCTCGCGTAAAACACCTACCACCCTGAATGACCTGAACGCGTTGTCGCTCTTCAAAGCATTAAGTGAAATGGATAAGATGAAACGTTTGTTCTTTCTATCTCCCCCCTTTCGTTGCCGAGACCAACGGTATTCTTTAGGTGATCGGCTACACAAGTGGCTGTCTCCCCCTGATCCGTCGACGAATCAAAACTTCGTTTCAAAAGCACGACATGATGGAACCGCAGCATGGTTCTTCGAGAGCAATACGTTAACAGAATGGAAAGAGAACGGGTCACTCTTATGGATTCATGGAAAACGTACGTCTTTCGAAATCCTGAGTCACCTATACCTATAACCTCTTGATTGTACAGCGGGCTCAGGAAAGAGCACACTTCTGTATGTCATAACTTTATTGGATTGTTTGAGGCCATTCATCGGGCCTACTAGATCTGCGATTATTCAAGACATCAAGGACATGCATGCAGCGGGATTGGCCATGATGGCCTACTATTACTTTGACTCCGGGATGTCTCAAAGCAAGACTGCTACGGCCTGCTCTCCTCCCTCCTTTCGCAGCTCTCTGCCAAATCGGATTCTTGTTACAACGTCCTCTCCAAGTTATATTCAGACAACGATCGCGGCATGCAAGACCCCGATATTGACGCGTTGAAAAAATGTTTGACGGATATGCTGAGCCTGCCAGGACAAGACCAAATTTATATCATTGTCGACGCTCTCGACGAATGCCCCGATTTCCCGGGACGCCGTCCGCTCGCGAGGAGGTTCTGGAGTTTCTTGAAGAAATCGTCAATTTGAAACTTCCGAATCTTAATCTATGTCTGGCGAGTAGACCGGAGATAGATATCCGATTGGTGCTCGAGTCGTTGGCGACTCTCAAGATTTCTCTTCATGATGAGATTGGGCAAAGGAATGACATCACTGAATACATCAATTCAATCGTCCGTTCGGACCGGACATGCAGCGATGGAACGAGGAGGACAAGCAACTTGTCGTTGAAACGCTGTCTAGCAAAGCGGATGGCATGTAAGTCATCTCATACTTGTCTTAGGCTTCACAATTGACGCTCAAATGGTCTCATAGATTTCGCTGGGCGGTCTGCCAGGTTGACAGGCTGCGTCGCACTCTTCCTCCGGGTATTCGGAGGGTTTTAAATGACTTGCCGAAGACTGTTGGATGAAACTTACAGCCATACCCTGCTGGGTATTGACTTGATGAAGAGATGCGCGATTATGCCTAACGACTTTTCCGATGTCTCGTGGTGTCTATTCGCCCACTTCGTATCGAGGAGCTCGCGGAGATTCTTGCAATTCAGTTCGACGAGGATGCGCTCCCTACATTTAACCCAGATTGGCGTCCAGCAAGCGCAGAAGAAACGATTATGTCCGTATGTTCCAGTCTCATCGCCATCGTCAACAGAGGAGACCATCGAGTAGTACAATTCTCTCACTTCTCCGTCAAAGAGTACTTGACATCGGAGCGACTCGCGACGGCTGAAGAACGTCTTTCATGCTATCACATTCTCCCAGAATCTGCGCATACCATCCTTGCACATGCCAGCCTCAGTGTCCTCCTCCAGCTCGATGACAAAATCGATCGAAAGGTCATTTCCGACTTTCCCCTTGCCCCATACGCCGCCCGGTATTGGGTCGACCATGCCGGATTCAGGAACGTATCGTCGCAGATTCAGGAGGTCATGGAGCGTCTATTCAATCCTGGGATGCCACATTTCGCGGCATGGGTCTGGCTTTACGACATCGACCGTTATTGGACAGATCGAATGCCCACGATGCATCCGACGCAGCCCGAGGCTGTGCCACTTTATTATGCCTCTCTGTGCGGGTTCATTGGTCTCGCGGAGCACCTGATCACTGTCCATTCACGGGACGTCAATAGTAAGGGCGGTGCTCAAACAACTCCATTACATGCCGCCTCGGTATAGGGACATTTAGAAGTCACATTGCTTCTCCTTAAATATGGTGCCGATCCCAATTCTCGTGACAATCTCGGCAGAGTTCCGCTTCATAGGGTGTCACAGGGCGGACAGCTCGTCACGGTAAAATCATCACTCGAGATTGCGCTTCTCCTCGTCGATTCTGGCGCGGATGTGAATATCCCCGACGATGACGACTGGACCCCGCTCCACGCGGCAGCACAATCTGGGCATCGTGAGATAACGGAACTGCTACTTACATCTGCTGCAAGTCTCGATGCTCTGAACATGAAGCAAGAGACACCGTTGGACATTTCCTGCTTTAACGGGAAATTTGACGTGGCGCAGTTCCTCATAGATCGTGGCTCAGACATCAATTCCATAGACGAGAAGGGCTTTATTCCCTTACACGCTGCGGCACCACACGGTCATGTTGACGTGGCACGGCTCTTGATAGACCGCGGCTCCGATGTGAACGCACGCGAGGCGAGATATTAGACTCCTCCGCACCAGGCGTCACTGTTTGGATACCTTGATCTCGCACGGCTCTTGATAAACCGTGGTGCCGATGTGGATGCACGCGAGACTCAAAGTTGGACTCCTCTGCATCGCGCGTCTCATCATGGGCGCCTCGACATCGCGAAGTCGCTGATTGATCGTGGCGCAAATATTGAAAGCTTGAATGACAAGTAGGAGACTCCCTTGGCCATAGCGTCGTTGTCTGGGCGCTTCGATATAGCATGTTTCCTGATCGAGTTTCGGGCACAGCCGTGTCTGCCCGGATAAAAAAGGCAATTCTCCATTCCACAAGGTGGGGAGTCAGGGGCATCTCCAGGTCACGAAGTTCTTGCTGAAGTGCGGCATCGATGTCAACATTCAGAGCCAATATGGACACACACCACTGTTCCAGGCATCTAGCAGCGGGAAGCTCGATAATGCACACTTCCTGATCGATCAAGGCGCAGATATCTATATTGAAGACAGCAATAATTCGAATCCTCTGCACATCGCATCGCTACTTCGACGTCGTGCAACTGATGATCGACACTGGCATTCCTGTCGATGTTCAGAACGGGTCGCAAAAGACTCCGTTAGCGTTAGCGTCCAGCAAGGGTAAAGCTGAAGTCGTCCGCTTCCTCATCCACCGAGGGGCCGACCTGAATGTGCGGGACGACCAGAGCCAGGCCCCATTGCACCTCGCCTCACAACATGGACACCTTGACATGGCATGGCTGTTGCTTAGCCACGGAGTTGATCCAAACATCAAGCGCAATGACCTCTCGAGCCCCTTACACCTAGCAACGGCCAATGACCACCCAAGGTTGCCGAGTTGTTGGTCCAGCGTGGCGCAAGTGTCGACCTATACAATGACGAACAAGAAACTCCACTTTATCGAGCAGTAGCGAATGGGAATGCCGCGATTTCCCGTCCCCTGATTGACCATGGAGCGACCGTGCATATTGCTGACAGCAACGGCTGCACTCTGTTGCATTGATGTGGATTCTCCCAATGTGAGTAACGAGACTCCGTTAGTCAGAGCCGCAGGAAAGGGAACGTCGATGTCGTGCGCTTGCTCATCGAGCGAGGCGCAGAGGTGAATTCGCGTGATAAACGGGGTGGACCCCACTGCACTGGCCACACTCATGCGATTCGACTAACTGCTCGCATTTGGGGCTTCATCATCCGGGAACATTCTTCGACCACTGCGAAGCCGGGTATCAACAGGAACGTTTCTCGGGCTGCTCTTCTGCGTAATGCATCTCTTACTTTGCCCCCACACCTTCAACATTTATTACATCTCTAAATGTACTTTTATTTCACTTTACTTTCTTACTTTCTTACTTCTACGAGCCAACAAGGTAACATAGTGATATGCTTACCTGAGCTATCTTACGTAGTGTAGTTGGCCAAATATATTACGTTTCCACGTTTCCACTGGTCATCTGAATATGCCGAGGTCTCCCAGATTTTTCTCGATCACGGCGCAGGCCTGAACGCAAGGAAGCAGAACTATTGGACTCCGTTACACGTCTCAGCAGCAAATGGATATCTGGAGGTCGTGAAACTATTACTCGAACGTGGCGCAGACACAACTGCAATGAATGCGGATGGTGAAACACCATACCAGTCATCGTTGCTAACAGGAAACCCAGATATTGCAGAACTATTTCGTGAGCATGGCATGGGTAGAGAAAGGTTCAACAAGATCCTTTTATGACTTAAATACATTATCTGACTAACGCTTCATAGTCCTTAGCCTTTAGAAAACACAGTATAGAAGGAAATATCTTGCACTTGCATGTAGCTATCATTTGTCCGATTAGCATCTTGTTGAGTTTGGTGCAGGTGATCCGAAACAGTGGGTTGATGATTACAGTACAACAGTAAGGTAATAAATTCACAGGCGATGGGAGGATGTGCATCTTCAGGCCAAAGAGGCCTAACGAAGGACGCAAAGAGGGTTCAATATATGCCTCATGACAGATCTCTTTATCCTTATTGGCGGGGAACGTTTAGTAGGTCAACGTTCAACGTTAAACAAAGCATGAGGCATCGGATCCGGATCCACAGCATCCCACGAGACAGGAGATAACCAGGTTTATTACGTTCTATGTTCCTGCACCACGGAGTCATGGACGTAATTATAGATATAATAAAAAGTCCCCTCTGAAAACTGGTGGGACTTTTGCAACATGAGCGAGGGTTGGGAAGTCACATGTCAGTGATATAGCTGCTCTCACAAGATCAGAAATTAGAAAGAAATTTAACACACACGTTCGCCCCACGTTACGCAGACTAAATTGCTTTGTCCCTTTCGCGTCACTTTAAGCATCATGCATACCATCGCTGCCTTCAATAATAATAAGGATCGCCACTGGGGTTGGGCGATGATCGTGAAGGGATGCCAGTGGGATGGTGAAACGATGATTGAGAGACGTAGATGAAAGTGAAAAACTATACAGTTGGCTTGTGGCTGACGGGCGCTCCGATGCAGCTGCTCCGCTCCGTGCCGCCGGCGCCTCCGAGGCACACCTTACAGTAAATTCCGCTTCTCTCGATGGTCTCCCATCTGGCTTCGCCTTCGCTGAGGCCGCCAACACATGACAGAGCCACCCGTCGGGTGGGTGCTGTAGTATCTCGGTCTATGCATGTGAGATGCACTCGGATGCAGCCAGCGGTCGGCCCATGCTGTGATTGTGACATTGCATGACATGGTACAAACTCCATCGGCGGACGCCGCAGTGACTGTAAAATTGGGAGGTGGGGTGAGGGCGAGGCGTTTCGCAAATGAGTGGCTATGCCAGAAGCCTGGCAGGTCTCGCAATGCTGGGGCCCAGCAGGTGGTGATCGGCCCAAGCACAGCCGTGTAGCGGCATAGCTTGGGGCCTAGACTGTGTGATGTGTGGGGCCGCTCGGGCTGTCTGGCTGCATGACACACCTGTCAGGCATCTGTCTGATATGATAAGGGTCTGTGTAACAGTGCGAGCAGAGGCAGTGAGGGGTGTGGACTGTGCAGCGGTTTCGAGCCTGCGAAAGCTCTCGTCAGGTGGCTACTGCCACGACCACGCATCCATCCGAGTCCGGTTAGGGTCCTACCATTCGCCACTGGGGGATGTTGGCCTGGAAGGCGTAATCCCGAATAGGATGGTGTGCTAGATGGGAAAAACAATTGGGGGGGCGGGTTGTTACTTCCAGCCCAGCCTTCTATGTCGACTAGGCGTCCCAAATGTGCTTGGGCCAAACTTGCTTCCACGGGACCCCTTATAAGTTAACTCAATCTGACTGATTCGACGCAACGCCGGCACAGTAAAGAGGCGAAGGAGCTGGTCAGCGATGTTTCAGAAAGTGATAGCCGCGCTACAGTTGCTGCAGACTCTAGGGCTCTGGCTATCATTAAGTTCCCCGCATTCTGTGTGCCAATTAGCCTCTCGCTGTCCCGCACCTCCAACCCTTGGTGCTAGACGACCACCGTGGTTGCATACCAGAGCTCTGTGTTGTTGTCTCTGCCTTGTGGGGCTGTGCTGCCGGTAGCATTGACCAGAAAAACTCCAAGAGATTCAGAGCGAGTATCTGCCAGATAAGGGCGCGGCAAGTGTCCTTCCAGGTAACCGAGTCGAAGGCTAGCCGATCCCACCACTTGGGAAGTCCCCGGGGTTGGATGGCCCAGGGCCTGACTTCCAGGACCGTTCTGGTATGAACTTTAAAGCTGAATATCGTGACAAAGTCTCGTCTCCATGTCAGCCTGGGGACTGGTAGAGGGAGGCCGCCTTCCGTGATTGTGGTCCAGCCTTCTTCTTTTGTTTCTACAGTAGGCACTTGACGACTTTTGATACACGTGGGAGTCTGCAAAATTGTAAGGCGACATTCGGTATGAACATGTGGGCACTATAGGTGAGGATCGCCAGGAGTTCATGCAGAGGCTCGAGTGGTGCCATGCGGAAAGAGCCTGAGAGGACGAGGGCGTAGGTGAGGACCGGTAGGCAAACTTCGTTGTATGCGAGTCTCCACGACGCGAAGTCGAGATTCCTGAGCGAATTGCCCAGGATTTGCAGGGACTGGAGGGAAGCTTTGGCCCGGCTGCACATTATTTTGTTAGTCCTACGTACTAAGTTAATGTTCAGTACAGTAACGCCGGCGCTGAGGAAGAGATGTCCGGATTCGGCGGAAGCGGAAAGGAATTCGATTCCCACGTACAGTATTTGTTTTGGGCGCTTGGGCGCTTCTGAATAGCCGTGCACGACGTGTAACCGCTTGCTTGACCAAATAATGCCGTAATATTACTGGGTGGTCAAGCGTGCGATAGATCTAGATCTCGGGATCTTTGGTGGGCTGTCTCTCGTCACAAGCCTGCCGCCTGCCGCTCCTTCGCTCACTCGCTTTGCTTTCCCCCTCCCCCTACTCCCATAGAACTCTCAAAACCTATCCAGAGCTGACGGAGACAGCTCACCGCCAGTCACCGTCCACTCGCCACTAACTCATCTCCTATAATATAAAGCTGGTAATTGCAAAATGGACAGGCACCGCTGACACATAAATCTCCTATAGATCTCCGACATAAATCGTAAATCTCATCTATATGTGGTGTTTCATCGCAATGCATGCTAATCCTTCGCCGCATTTCTCTCCCCATCCACCTGGCCTATTGTCTTGCGGATCTCAAAAGGGTGTGTACCACCCATCATCGTTTTTGTTGTCAATCACAATTCACGCTAATCCTTCTCTGCCTTTCTCTCCCCATCGACCCAGCCTATTGTCTTGCGGGTCTCAAAATGGTGCGTACTAGCCCAGGTTGTCGACCTCTCATCCATTACTGATCTAATTTTCTATTTCTTCACGCTTTTCCGACCACATTCAGCCGCACCCTCCTTCACCGCCCCACCACCCTGCCAATTGGGTGCATGTCAAAAGTCACGTATCCTGCCAGTGTACGTGACAGGTGGGCTCCAGGCTGATCCTTGGTGGCTGTGTCAGCACCAGCGCGTTCTTGCACCCCCATTCACCCACTGGTGAGGTAGAGAACTCTGCGGTAGCATTGGCCATTCTCTAATTGGGTACGCAACTGCTGTTCTGGTTTCGTTCACTATTACTACTGCACCTCCCACCTTTCCACTTCTTTTTTCAGGGTTTTTTTCTTGCGAGTCTAATCCCACTCACTAGGAAAGAATATCTATTTGTTCCGAAGGTGGATGCTACACTCCAGGGCAAGATGGACATATTCAGAATTTATGACAATAACGACCTGCGCTCCGGCGCTCCCTGCTGAGCGGCGTTTGGGCCCTCAAAGAACCAGCGTTCCAATACGGCGACACACCAGGATGAAAGGTGCGTAATTGCCTCACGAGCACTTTTCATGTATTGATGAATCGATTGTGGGCCGGGTTGGATTGGATGGGGAAAACAGGAAGGATGAGGACTGCACTCCTCTTGATGTCATTTTGATTCCAGTATCTAACCAGGATCGTGATGTGTCTTTTGGAGGTTCCTCGCAGTTTTTGTTCCCATTGGGCATAGTATTTGATCGATCGCCGGCACGACTAGGACACAGACTTTGGGCTACTACGACCAATTTCTTTCCTCACTATAATATACAACAATATATGTATTTTACTGTAAAAGAAAAAACAATTTGCTGTCCCTGTACTCACATCACGCGCACGCGTGCCCGTGCGAAGCACGGCCACCGCTAGTGTCTCCATAAATCAAGGCACCATTTGTACCAGACGTTTCCACGCTTGTAACGTAGGCACAGGTGGTCACGTTGGGAGTCCGCAGCGCTGCGGAGTTCTTGCGCCCACCCGCGTAGTTCGCAGACTTCTTTCCCGTGTCCTGGTCGAGAAAGCGCTAGGCGCTTTACAGACTCTGTACTGTACTTACACCATTACAGTACAGTAATAGAATTTTCTAGAGTATTACAATAGTGCTGGCCTCGCAGTGTGGTCATCGCGGCGTAACCTTGCGATAAACAAAGAACGCCCACAGAACGCCCATGACAAGTTTTAAGTTACCGTTCCCGGTAACAGGCGTCGTGGGAGTCTCCCAGCCTTGAAACTCCCCCATCAGAATCCTCGTTCCGCCCTCCCCTCACTCCATCCCCTCCGAACCAAAGACCGCGAACGATCTGTGGCCTCCATGTCGTCTACTGTGCAACCAACATCCTCAACATCTTCCACTTACAACATCAAATTGATCACCAATGCCCTGGTCGACTATGCAAACATAACTGGAATAGACCCTTCCAAGAATCCTTTCGCTGCCACGATAGAACGCGCAAATTCTCCCGAAGAAATCCTAGAACTCCTCCAAGAACGAGAGAAGGCATTCAAGGACTATCGAGAAGGAAATCGGAGATTGATCAGTTGCCTCAGCCCGGCCGTAAATGTCATCGGGGCGTTCTCGGGCGTTCTAGGCGAGGCAGTCAGCCTGGTAAGTCACACATGTTACCTGGTAAATCTTTTAACGTGACCTTGTTAGCCCTTCCCACCAGCGAAAGCTGTGTTCGTTGGGATCGATGTCCTCCTCTCTGTTCGTCCCTTTGATATATTCTTAAACTTGTACCCTTGTGATATTTGAGTTTGCCAGGCCGCCAGTGGGGTCACGTCAAGTTACGATGCCCTCCTGGACCTCTTTGAGTCCTTGGGCAATTTCCTCAAGCGTCTCGAAGTCTATACAACGATCCCGCCTACTCCAATGATGGATGATCTCATCGTCAAAATAATGGTTGAGTTATTTTTGGTGCTTGCCTCGGCTACAAAACAAATTAAGCAGGGGCGGTTCAGTGAGTGCGCCGTCAGATATATGTCACTTATACTCAAAGTATCACAGAGAAATTTGCGAAGAAGTTGTTTGGGAAAGGGAAAGACAACATACAGGCTGCCCTCGAGAGATTAGATCGATTAACGAAAGACGAAGGACTGTCGGCTGTTGCACAGACGTTGGGTGTCGTCCATGGTATTGCGGATGATATGATGGTAGTTATGGGAGGTGCGCCATATTCTCGTGCTTTCTCACAGATATTTCTCTAAATACCTGTTTGATTAGCACGAAGGCCCGGGTGGTATCGGACAGAATTCGGGTAAGTGTCTCGCGCAAAACAGGTACCACCCTGACTGACTTAACCGCGTTGTCGCTGTTCACCAAGTATTAAACGAAATCAATAAGATTAAACGTTTGTTCTTTCTCTCTCCCCTCTCCCCCCTCTTCGTTGCCAAGACCGACGGTATTCTTTAGGTGACCAGCTGCACAAATGGCTGTCTCCCCTGATCCGTCAACGAATCAAAACTTCGTTTCGAAAGCACGACATGATGGAACCGCAGCTTGGTTTTTCGAGAGCAATACGTTAACAGAATGGAAGGCGAACGGGTCACTCTTATGGATTCACGGCAAACGTGCGTCTTTCGAAATAGTGATGAGTGCCCTACATCTATAACTTGTTGACCGTACAGCGGCGCAGGAAAGAGCACACTTCTGTATGTCATAACTTTATTGGATTATTCAAGCTCATTCATCGGGCCTACTAGATCTGCGATTATTCAAGACGTCAAGGGCATGCAAGCAGAGGGACTGGCCACGATGGCCTACTATTACTTTGACTTCCGAGATGTCAAAAAGCAAGACTGCTACGGCCTGCTCTCCTCCCTCGTTTCGCAGCTCTCTGCCAAATCGGATTCCTGTTACGACGTCCTCTCCAAGTTATATTCAGACAACAATCGCGGTATTCAGGAACCTAATATTGACGCATTGAAAAACTGTTTGACGGATATGCTGAGCCTGCCAGGACAAGACCAAATTTATATCATTGTCGACGCTCTCGACGAGTGTCCCAATTCCCCGGGGACGCCGTCCGCTCGCGAGGAGGTTCTGGAGTTTCTTGAAGAAATCGTCAATTTGAAGCTTCCGAATCTTAATCTATGTGTGGCGAGTAGACCGGAGATGGATATCCGATTGATGCTCGAGTCGTTGGCGACTCTCAAGATTTCTCTTCATGACGAGATTGGGCAAAGGAATGACATCACTGAATACATCAATTCAATCGTCCGTTCGGACCGGAACATGCAGCGATGGAACGAGGAGGACAAGCAACTTGTCGTTGAAACACTGTCTAGCAAAGCAGATGGCATGTAAGTTATCTCATACTTGTCTCTTGTCTTAGTCTTCACAATGGACGCTCAAATGGTCTTGTAGGTTTCGCTGGGCGGTCTGCCAGGTTGACAGGCTGCGTCGTACTCTTCCTCCGAGTATTCGAAAGGTCTTAAACGACTTGCCGAAGACTTTGGACGAAACGTACAGCCGTACCCTGCTAGGTATTGATGAAGAGAAACGTGAATATGGCCAACGGCTTTTCCAATGTCTCATGGTGTCTATTCGCCCTCTTCGTGTCGAGGAGCTCGCGGACATTCTTGCAATTCAGTTCGACGAGGATGCACTCCCTACATTTAATCCAGATTGGCGTCCAGCATGCGCAGAAGAAACGATTATGTCCGTATGCTCCAGTCTCGTCGCCATCGTCGACAGGGGAGACCATCGAGTAGTACAATTCTCTCACTTCTCCGTCAAAGAGTACTTGACATCGGAGCGACTCGCGACGGCTGAAGAACGTCTTTCATGCTATTACATGCTCCCAGAACCTTCGCACACCATCCTTGCACAAGCCAGCCTCAGTGTCCTCCTCCAACTCGACAACAAGATCGACCGAAATGACATTGCCCACTATCCCCTTGCCCCATACGCCGCCCGATATTGGGTCGACCATGCCGGATTCAGGAACGTATCGTCGCAGATTCAAGAGGGCATGGAGCGTCTATTCAATCCTGGGGTGTCACATTTCGCGGCATGGGTCTGGCTGTACGACATCGACCGTTATTGGACGGAGCGCATGCCCACAATTCACCCGACGCAGCCCGAGGCTGTGCCACTTTATTATGCCTCTCTGTGCGGGTTCGTTGGTCTCGCGGAGCACCTGATCACTGCCAATTCACGGGACGTCAATAGTAAGGGCGGTTCTCAATCAACTCCATTACATGCCGCCTCGGTCAAGGGACATTCAGAAGTCACATTGCTTCTCCTTAGAAATGGTGCCGATCCCAATTCTCGTGACGATCTCGGCAGAGTTCCGCTTCATCGGGTGTCACAAGCCGGACAGCTCGTCACGGTGAAAACATCACTCGAGATCGCGCGTCTTCTCATCAATTCTGGCGCTGATGTGAATGCCCCCGACGATGAAGGCTGGCCCCGCTACACGCGGCAGCACAATCTGGGCATCATGAGATTGCGGAACTGCTACTTGCATCTGGTGCAAGTCTCGATGCTCTGAATGTCAGGCAAGAGACATCGTTGGACATCTCCTGTTTTAACGGGAAGTTTGAAGTGGCACAGCTCCTTATCAATGAGAGATCCTCCGCGCAATACTCAACTGTGTCCAATGTCGTGACAGTAACTCGTTTCGAGTTTAGATTCGCTTTGAAATCGGAAATGAAATTCGCAACCTAGCTTGCCCATTCTCTGATGCCAACTCGGCTGCGCTTTTACCGCCTTGTTGAGACAATCGACATTAGCACCCTGTCGAAGCAACAGCTTTACGACTCCGAGATGCCCACGTCGCGAAGCCGCATGCAATAGAGTGCAGCCTTTGCTGTCCGCAGCATGCACGGTCGCTCCGCGGTCAATCAAGAGACGGGCGATCGCGGCATTCCCATTCGCTACTGCTTGATAGAGAGGCGTTTCGTGTTCGTCATTGGATACATCGACAATTGCGCCACGCTGGACCAGCAACTCGGAGACCTTGAGGTGGTCATTGGCCGATGCTAGATGTAAGGGCTCGAGAAGTCATTGCGCTTGACGTTCGGATCAACTCCATGGTCTAGCAACAGCGTGCAATGTCAAGGTGTCCATGTTGTGAGGCGAGGTGCAATGGGGCCTGGCTCTGGTCGTCCGCACATTCAGGTCGGCCCTTGGCGGATGAGGAAGCGGACGACTTCGGCTTTACCTTTGCTTGACCCAATGATAACGGGTATTTTTGGACCCGTTCCGAGCATCGACAGGAATGCCAGTGTCGATCATCAGTTGCACGACGTCGAGGTGTCCGTTTTGCGATGCGACGTGCAGAGGATTCGAATTATTGCTGTCTCCAATATGATTTTGCGCCTTGCTCGATCAGGAAATGTGCAACATCGAGCTTCCCGTTGCTAGATGCTAGGTACAGTGACGTCTGCGTGTCCATTGCGAATGTCGACATCGATGCCACAATTCAGCAAGAACTTCGTGACGTGAGATGACCTGACACGACGCCAAGTGGAATGGAGTGTTGCCTTCCATATCCGGGCAGACACGGCTGCGCCTTCTCGTCAGGAAGCATGCTATATCGAAGCGCCCAGACACGATGCTATGGCCAAGGGAGTCTCCTGCTTGTCATTCAAGCTGTCAATATTTGCGCCACGATCGATCAGCAACTTCGCGATGTCGAGGTGCCATTTTGGGACGCGCGATGCAGAGGAGTCCAACTTTGAGTCTCCCGTGCATCCACATCGGCACCATGGTCTATCAAGACCGAGCGAGTCAAGGTATCCAAGCAGCGATGCTGATGCAGAGGGGTCCAACATCTTGCCTGCGGTGCGTTCACATCGGAGCCGGGTCTATCAAGAGCCGTACGACGTCACGTGTCCGTGTTGGTCCAGCGTGTAATGGAATGAATCCCTTCTCGTCTATGCGAATTGATGTCTGAACCACG